>CM032062.1:21699728-21973354 GCA_018831715.1 Matsumurasca onukii | reverse complement strand
GGTATCAGGTGAGGAGTAATAATACAATAAGCTGTCAACTTAAATGAGTTCAAGGGGTGAACGGTCTCACGCTTTGATTTTGCTGAAATTTAAAATTATTTTACAACCTTATATTTTATGGGTGTAGTATCATTTAAGAGTTTAACAAAACTGCACTTCTAAGTTTTACGTGTAACAGTTGAAATACAATTACTGCTAGGCGTTCGACCTGCTGTGGAGAGTCATCCTCAGTAACTTGTTGACTGGCTGAGACTGGCTTAGGCTGCAACCTAAGAGTTAAGAAAAACTGCACTCTTTATTTTAAAACAAGTTCAGATTATTTCTTGTATACAGTTATAGATAATTCCTTCCAATAGTTAACCATTCATGGAAGACTAATAAAAATTATTTTTAGGCTCTTATTATGATTTTGATTTTGTGTGTAGAAGCTCTTAGTTACTTCTATTGATATTCTGAATCAAAATCTAAGTTAAAACTTAAGATTGCATAAGCTTTTCAAACCAAGTAGTGAACAGTTTATCTATTCTCAAGGTAATGATAACGAAATTTTCAAGTGCTTTTAAAATAACTATTCCACCTAAATGTGAGGTTTGGGAAAAACTATGTTTATGGGTAATGACAAATTATTTAAATAAAGCATTTTTACATTTCATATATTGAGATGGCTATTTGTTGAATAGTTTAAAACAGGCCTACCAAAAAAATCTCTGATAATAAGAAACCTGGCCTTAATTTCCAACATGTTTCAAACTCAACAATTTTAGGATCATTTTAAATTATGGTTAATAATTCATATTTTTTTATACAGACTTCTTTGGGCTCTGAAAACACCAGATTGGAAGCCACCGACCATTGCTTTTCCAATAGTTTGGACATCTCTACCGGAATGGGTTATGCATCATATCTCGTTTGGGAGGGAGGTTTCCACATAAAATATCAGTACTATCGACAAAATGAAACTATAACATAACACTTGATCAGTCTTTAACAGCTCTATAACCACCAAGCCAATAAAAAGGTGTCTCAGTTGCGTTTACATGGCATCACCAAGAAATTGCCCTAAATCCCAAAATTTTGAATTTGGTGATTTTCATACACACATGTTTAAAATAACATTTCACAACTACCGTAGAGTTCTATAATCAATTGGGGCTGATGGTACCTCAGTTCGAGAAACTCGGTTACACGGAAAACCGAGACAGAAAGAGTTTTCAATGTATTAATTAGTCATATTTAATTTACATAAGTATTACAAGAATGCATATACAGGGTGGCCACAGAAGTAGCTTGATAAAATTCACCATTATTACCGGTTTCCTGCAATATACACATTTTGGTGCAGTTCCATGTAGCAGAGGACGTTTTAACCTTTCAGTCTGCACAATCCTCGTTTAAGTCCGCGACCCTTCCCGATCGCGGTTTCGCGGTACGTTTTCAGACCGGTTTCCTGATCGCTTACTACCGGCAGTGCGTTCCGTTAGCCTTTTTGCGCCCGTTCGCTCACCTCTTCGTTACCCGTTATGTTCCGTTCGCTTTTAAACCCCGATACATTCCGAGACCCGTTTATTACTTGACACTTTCCGATGCTTTACTACTCTGACCTTACGGAGACAGTGACAGGAAGAGCGACACTCATCTTTTATTAGTGAAGAGCAGGACAGGTACCATTGACCTTGACTCAGAAAAGTACTTACTCAAACAGCTGTCTTGTAAACAGCGTGCCACTAACAAAATGCAGGCTTCACGTAAAATTGAAGGCGTTGTGAACTTCATTAAAAAAGTTAAACATTTCTGAGTACAGTACAGTAATAATTTTAGGGTACACAATTACGGGCTGGATTGAGGCTTCGAACTTCTACAGTATTATATAAATATACCTTTATTTATGTATAAAATACTAAGCGTAAATCTTGATGTCATATCGATGACACAGGAAACCAGCTAAATTAAATCTAGAAATCAATAAAAGCGACATAGAAAAGCGAGGGTTTAGCTTTAGTGTTAACTGATCTTGTTCACAAAAATATAAATTTAAGTTTGTAGTATGCAAACCCTGGCCCAACTGTAATTCATAAATTGGTTTTATAAGATTTTACCATAAAAATACACAGGTGAAAACCATTGCCAAATTGTGAGTTATATCAACATCATAACAATTAAAATATTTTGTTCCATTAACTATTAACACTGCGTTAGCGTAGATCAGAATTAGACAAATGTAAACAAGTTGGTTTGCTGAGTGGATTTACTGCAAATACAACTGTCCGAGTGTTTGATGGCCCAATCACCGTACATATATCATACTTAGACCTTAATTGTATAAACGCTAGATAGCTTATTTATTACAAATTAATTTGAAGACAAAAATATTTGGACCAACCGATTAAACTCGGTCTCCGCTGTCGGGCGGTTATGCTAAAACCACTACAATTCATCCGCCCAACTATTTGCCTCTCAAATAAGTAATTTTAATCTGAATGTTTATCCCAAAACATGTGACTGTCAAATAGTGACTTTAAATCAACAAGCTGGAAATATTAAGCAAAAAACAGAATTTAAAATACTGTGTCAAATGACTTATTATAGATCTTAATTGTATAAACGCTTAGATAGCTATTTATTACTTGTTCAATTTTGAAGACAAAAATATTTGGACGAACTGGGATTTGAACCCAGTTCTCGCTTGCCGGGCGGTTATGTAAACCACTTACACATCCGCCCAACATTTCTGCTCTCAAATAAGTACTTTAATCTGAAATGTTTATCCCAAACATGTGAGTCAAATAGTGATCAAATCAACAAGCTGGAAATATTACAAAACAGAATTTAAATACTGTCAAATGACTTATTATAGATCTTTAATTGTAAACGCTTAGATAGTTTATTATTTATTACTAAATTACCCTTTAAAATTAATTTAAATTAAATTTATTACAAATTAATTTTTTTATATCATACTTTATGTATTTAGCTATGTTTACGCTTGTTTGCCATATTTATTGACAGTAGAAACAAAAGAGTAAAAGTCACGATAACCACCACTCAAAACAACGACTATACACACAGGTGTGCGACAAAAAAAAACACATCCACTCAAGGGTAGTGGAGATGAACACTCACAGTATGGCACGGTGATGAGCCATTGATTGTTTTAGAACGGATGTCGGTACTCTGTGGCGTACGCTGGGTTGGGGAGGAAAGGCACGACGTAGGTCTCCGCAGCCACATCATCTCTTTGTATTGCCCTGTCATATTCATGCATCTACTTCCACACTGTTTTGTATCTCTAGTGTACAGTTTCTTACATTTAAATATAAAATATTAGTCGCCAACTCAATATATGACCTTATAAGGTCAATACATATATGATAAATGCATCAATATATGCCTAAAGTCCGCTAACCTAATTTTCGCTAACCAACAGGGTTCGGTCCCAATTAGTTCGGATTAGCGGGACTCCACTGTACTTCCAATGTTCAGTTGTCTCTGAAACTATACATTGGCCTGTTGGGTAGATTCATGCTCGTTCTTCCTGGCAAGCTCATTTTTATGTGTGCCAGGAACGCAGATAGACAGTCGGACACATAGTTGTTCCAGGGAATCAGATTTGCCGAGGTTGGATGTATGAGATACTTCTAATAGTGGTTTTCCAAAATGTTACCTCGGCTATCATAACCAAAATTTTAAGTTTAAAATTCAAAATACTAATTAGAGTTTGAATAATTTTTTTAGGTGAAAGCACAGTCAACATGTATCCTGTAAACTGGCCTGCTGTAGGAGCGGTCGCTCTGCCTCTCTTAGGTGGGCACATCAGTGGTTACTTTGTCCGAGATGCTACTCGATTTTGGTATCAGGTGAGGAGTAATAATACAATAAGCTGTCAACTTAAATGAGTTCAAGGGGGTGGTACGGTCTCACGCTTTGATTTTGCTGAAATTTAAAATTATTGTACAACCTTATATTTTATGGGGTGTAGTATCATTTAAGAGTTTAAATTAACAAAAACTGCACTAAGATCTAAGGCTTACGGTTTACACCGCGTTAAAGTTGAAATACAATTACTGCTAGACGTTTCGGACCTCGCTGTGGAGAGTCATCCTCAGTAGCTTGTTGACTGGCTGAGACTGGCTCTTAGGCTGCGAAAGCCTAAGAGTTAAGAAAAACTGCACTCTTTATTTTAAAACAAGTTCAGATTATTTCTTGTATACAGTTATAGATAATTCCTTCCAATAGTTAACCATTCATGGAAGACTAATAAAAAATTATTTTTATATAGATAGCTCAAGGGTTTTAGTATATTATTGATTTTGATTTTGTGTGTAGAAGCTCTTAGTTACTTCTATTGAATATTCTGAATCAAAATCTAAGTTAAAACTTAAGATTGCATAAGCTTTTCAAACCAAGTAGTGAACAGTTTATCTATTCTCAAGGTAATGATAACAAAATTTTCAAGTGCTTTTAAAGATAACTATTCCACCTAAATGTGAGGTTTGAGAAAAACTATGTTGCATAATGATACAGTATCTAATTTGTACTGTTAACATTTATGGGTACTGATAAATTATTTTAAATAAAGCATTTTTTTACATTTCATATATTGAGATGGCTATTTGTTGAATAGTTTACTTAAAACAACAACACAAATTAGGCCTACCGAAAAAAAATCTACGATGGCATAAGAAAATTAATCCTGGCCTTAAACTCAATTTCCAACATGTTTCAAACTCAACATTTTTAGGATCATTTTAAATTATGGTTAATAATTAATTTATCTCATATTTTTATACAGACTTCTTATGTTTTAGGCTCTGAAAACACCAGATTGGAAGCCACCGACCATTGCTTTTCCAATAGTTTGGACATCTCTCTACGCCGGAATGGGTTATGCATCATATCTCGTTTGGAAAGAAGGAGGAGGTTTCCATGGTGTGCATAAAATATCAGTACTATACGACAAAATGAAACTATAACATAACATTTGATCAGTCTTGAACAGCTCTATAACCACCAAGCCAATAAAAAAAGGTGTCTCAGTTGCCGTCTACATGGCATCACCAAGAAATTTGTTGACCCTAAATCCCAAAATTTTGAATTTGGTGATTTTCATACACACATGTTTAAAATAACATTTCACAACTAGTAGGTCCTTATATAAATGTATACCTTTACAGGTGCATGTATTTATGTATAAAATACAAACGTAAATCTTGATGTCATATCGATAGACACAGGAAACCAGCTAAATTAAATCTAGAAATCAATCATTAAAACGACATAGAAAAACGTGGTTTAGCTTTAGTATGTTTAAAGTTATAACAGATCTTGTTCACAAAAAAATAACAAATTTAAGTTTGTAAGTAGCTAAGATTATGCCCTGTTGCCCAACTGTAAATTCATAAATTGATTTTATAAGATTTTTTACCCATAAAAAATACACATTAAAGGTGCAAAACCATGCCAAAGAATTATTCTTCTGTGAGTTATATCAACATCATAGCGGACAATTAAAAATATTTTGTTCCATTGACTATTAACACTTTGCGGTCGCATGTCGATCAGGAGTCGACAAATGTAAGAATTATCAAAACAAGTTATATTGGTTGCTAGGTAATAGTTGCACTGCCAGAACGCAGATACTCTCACCCCCCTCCCTCACGCCAACTCAACTGAGTGTTTGATGGCCTGGGGCAATCAGCCCGGTTCGGTTTAGTGGTTTAAGTAACAGTCAGCTGGCGGGCCCTGACTGTCCAAGTGTGTGGGTTCGATCCCCACCCGGGTACGCTCTGGTGCGGTGCAATGCTAGTCATTGAATCACTCCGTGCGCGGGGGCCACATTGACCCGCTGAGGATCACTGAAGAGTAAATGGCTCATCAAATTCAGTGCGGCATTTTTGAGCTTAGGGAGGCGCTAAATTCCCGCTCTTAGAGGAGTGGTTCTATAACTCGTAAAGCACCGTACCAGAGAGGAGTTTTGCTAAAATTTTGCTTATAGGGAGAGGGGCAACCCGTACGGAAGGCTTTTATTATAAATAAATGAGACCGCAAAGGGTTAATAGCTCTTAGTAGCCGCAAGTTCGACTATTACAATAATCATATGGCATTGCAATTATCTCTTATAAGATAATTAATTAACTTGTTGAAACATTCCTAGGTGCTGCTCAACTTCCACTAGCTGCATACGGTACTCAGTTGGCTATAAACTTCGCCTGGTCCCCAATATTTTTTGGAGCAAAATCAATCAAAGGGGTAAGTTCAAAAACCTTTAATATTCTAGAATTAAAAATTATGACCAAAAGCTGTTGCTTTTAGTCACTATGTTTTTTTCTATATGTTTTATGTCATGAGGTCTTATCAATAACCGCCATCTTGAAAATAATAAATTATCAAACACGTTAAAAGTCTTATGTGTTGGCCAAGTATATACGCCACATTCCTGTAAAATGTCATTGAAATTGATCCAGTAGTATTTGCATTTGCAGGATTGAGGAATAGACAGACACACACCATCTCATTTTTATATATTAGTAAGGATTAGTGTTAGCTACCTTGAGAGTCATAGACTTTACTCTAGCCAATAACTGCCATCTTGTAAATATTAAATTTTCAAACATGTTAATAGCCTATGTGTTGGCCAGGTATATAAGCAACATTCCTGTAAAATTTTATTAAAATTAGTCCAGTGATATTTGTGTGATTGAGGAACAGACAGACACACACATCTCATTTTTATATACATATTAGTAAGGATAAGTGTTAGCTACCTTGTGAGGTCATAGTTACTTCTGCCAATAACCACCATCTTGTAAATATTAAATTTTCAAACATGTTAACTGAGGTGGCGTGTGAAATATAGGTGGTGGCAGCAGGCAGCTTGGATGTGCAGTATAGGAGAAGGTTGAAACCGTCTCTGATTGCTGCATAACTAACGCCTAGCAGAGAAGGCGAAAGCTACCACTCCCTCCCCTCCTCGGCAACTCAAGTGTGAGGTTTCACCTCCCACGACAAACAGCCGGTGGACAGTGGTTCATAGTAGGACAGCTGTCTGTCTGGCTGATGGGTTCCGGAGTCCCACCGGTGAGGTGGCTCTGAATGTGCCTTTTGAGCTTAGGGAGGCTAAATCACAGCTTAGAGGTGTTGTGGATTCAATAGTAGTAGAGGGGTTTTGCTGAAATTTTGCTTTCAGGGAGGGCAATGGAGGCTTTTATGAAAATGAGACCCATAAAGGGTTAGCCTTGTTATATAATATAATACTGTAAAATTAAATTGATCCAGTGATATTTGCATTGATTGAGGAACAGACAGACACACATCTCATTTTTATATACATATTAGTAAGGATAAGTGTTAGCTACCTTGAGAGTCATAGTTACTTCTGCCAATAACCACCATCTTGTAAATATTAAATTATCAAACATGTTAATAGCCTATGTGTTGGCCAGGTATATAAGCCACATTCCTGTAAAATTTCATTAAAATTGGTCCAGTGGTATTTGCAGGATTGAGGAACAGACAGACACACACCATCTCATTTTTATATATTAGTAAGGAAAAGGAATAACTTTGAAGAGATGCTTTAACTTTTTCTAGCGTCACAAGTTTTGGCACTTTTACATGTCTTTTTTCAAAAATTATAAGAAAACACTTGTGAAAGAGTTACTATGTATTTTATATCATTGTGTTGTGTTATATCATTGAAAGAATTCATCAAAATCATATTAAAAAGAAAATTTTATTAATGTAAAAATGTTTTCTTAATCTACATTTAAGCAACATGTACAAAAGTGGTTACTTTTTTTAGGCTCAGGCCATGATCAGTGTTCATGATACCTTAGTAATTCACTTTGTATTGCACTGTCTAATTTAGTACACTAGTAGTTCTAAAACCAACTTAAAACTGTAGTTTTAATTCATTTTTTACGTATAAGCTTTCAGTGAAAAACTTTAGAAAAGTTGTTCTTATAATTACAACTTTGGTCAGTTCTGGGAAATGGTGGCTTCAAGGCAGCTGTCAGATTCGGAAATATAAAAAGATGGCATATTACTAGCTAGAACTAACTATAACCATGTAAAAGGAAAGATTAAAATATCAAAACTAGACAGGGTGTCCGTTAATGGGAATTCCAAGCAAAGTGGGTATTACACCAGAATTTTTGATGTACGGGAAAAAGTCAGGATTTTCGTCTCTAAACCAGAAAAGTTCAGGAGGGAGGTCACGGAAGTCATGATTTCATGGTGGACGCTAACGGAATGTCAAAATTTTGTTGCAAAGGTCAATGGAAGTCACAACTTTGTTGCTGACGCTAACGGGAATGTAGGTATTGTTGTGCACAGCAACTAAGAGCTAAATAATGTCATGAACTGTAGTAAAAGTTGTAATTTTAATGTGGCTGCTAACGGCAATCACAATCTAAATATCATGAGTGGTAATTTAAGTCATGATATTGTCACAGATACTAACAATAGTCTAGAGATAGGTGGGAGTATCCATGACTCTGAGACTCTCTTAAGATAACAATTCACCAGTTTTTCTGTCATAAAATGTGATTCTTTTATTGAAGTTAGTTGTTGACGATGGGAGGATTTTAGATGTTGAACTATTATTACCAAAGATGATCGTTTTGCTCACTAACAATAGAAAATGTCTACAATAATAGTTCAACTTATAAAATGTGAATTGAAGTCTAGTAGTATGTACTAGAAACTGGAATATTGGCAACATTTACCCAGAAAAATGTGTGAATTATACAGGAATTTTGTTTTTCCTTGAATGCTGAACTCCTTGCTAGAAGTCAAAAGTCAATTCTATAGCCATACAACAGCGAGAACCTCAGTAGTCGGCATGGCTAGTGTTTACATTTCCACGCAAAATTCAAACACTTAAATGAATAGTTAAAGATAATTTATCCAATATCCCATTCAATTCTTTTTCCATTCTTTATTAAATTCAACATGTATTTTGTATATATTATGCTAAAATAGTTAATTACAAACTAACACTAAAATCCCTCAAGCCCTCAGCGCTCTCGCATCACACAACTTTGTCCAACTCAGCTGGGTGCCTGGTCACATGGGTATACCTAAAAATGAGAATGCAGAGACAGACTGGCCAAGGAGGGTGCTTGCACACCTTTCATCGGGCCAGAACCTGAGTGTGGCGTGAGCAAAACAACGGCTTTCCACGCCATCCATCTTTGGTCCAGAAAAGAGCACTGTCGACGATGGCAAAGCTACTCTGGTCAGACTTTAGGCAGGAAACTTGTGAGAGACTCAAGTAATCACTTTACCAACTGGTTGGTGAGATTGAGTCGGAGTCAGGTAAAGCAAGTAACTGCTCTCATCACTGGACACGGCCATTTCAGGAAACATCTCTACACTCTTGGCATTTATACCGAGGCTCTGGAGTGCAGGCTATGCAACAATCGAGGAGACGCCAAACACATCATACTAGACTGTGATAGGCTAGGTGAAGGAGCTCTATTTGGCAATTCACAGCCAGGTGATGAGATAGACGCTGAGATTGGAAGGAAACTTTGAACCTCATTAAAGGTACTGATCTAGGTCTTCCATTCTAACAGACCAGGGATGCACAATAAGCTTCGGTTGATGCTAGAATATCAAGTCCTCAGTAAAACTTAACCTCAAAAATATCCTTCATTCCTATTCGCTGGCTTAACAGTATATTATGTGCAGGGTTTCATGACTATCCTGGCACTGGATGCAGCCGTGGCCGCCACTGCTTGGTTGTTCTACCAGACGAGCCCGACGGCAGGCTACATCATGGTTCCTTACCTAGCTTGGCTGAGCGTCGCAACTGCACTTAACTACTGCATCTGGAGGGATAACCCCAACCCCCCGAAAATAACCGAACTCAAGGACGGTTAAAGAATTCATACAATTGTTTCTTGTATTGTAGTGTACGCTTTTTGTCTTTCCCATCAAAACAAGATAGCTTTTGTATTGTAAGGAATAGTTTTCTGTGTTGAAATTCTACATTCCTCAACTACCATGTGAAAATTTGGTGTAAGAAAAGTGAGAATGGGTTTATTAGTTTGTTTGTCTCAATGTTTGTTTTTAATGATGTTGATAGCCCTTTTAAAATAGCAACAAGTATTTAAATAAGACATTAACCTAAGCTGTTTGAATTTTATTCAGTATTTTAACTAAAACAAAGTATAACTGTTGGAAAACTTTAAGGTTTTTGTTAAAATAATAATTATTAATAAATGATTATTTTCTCTTTTTTATTGACATTAAATAAAACTTGTATGATTGAAACACAATTATTTATAAATTGTAACGTAATGGTGCTTCCAAGTAGTTAATTGTTGTATTATTATAGTTCAACATGTGCCTTTTTTACATAGCACAATGTTGTTTGATTGTTACAATAAACATTTATTTATATAAGAAGAGGTGTTCAAGTATATTTTCCCTTTACACACCCTACCTAGTACCTACCAATAAGATTTTCAAGTTAAATCATTTTAGCTTTATCAAAAATATTTCCCTATTTGTTTAGTTTGTAGGTAAAATGGTAAGAAATGTGATTTATTTAGTGTAGAACATCAAGAAACTGGTTAGAGAATATAAAAACACGTTTTCCTTTTACAATATATTTGTACAAGAATTTGTTCTCATAGTCTAGATTACTAGCTAAATAAACAAAATAAATAAGAGTCGTGTCATGAATAATAAATAAATTAATCAAGTCTTATACCTAATTAACATAAACTCTATGCTTTTGTTATTAATTGTCTTTTCATTAGGCTGTAAAGCTTTTCAAAGACATTAATAACAAATTGAAATAATACATTAACTACAATATCCAAAATAATAATAAGTGTTATAGTATTTAAAATAGTTTAAACCATTAATAAATAAACCATATACATTTTTTGCACTGCTTAATTTTTTCCTATAAAATTTAAGTTAAACCCATCTGTATTCCTAAACCATTTCAGGAATAAACTGTACGGTAATAAACCTAACAGCGGTAATTTAAAAAATGCTACTTCCTGTTCAATAATGAATTAAAGGTATTTGCTAAATCACATTTAAGAACTTCATTACCTTATTTTCAAAGAAGAACCGATAACTATAAGTTCTAGAATAGACTAGATAGTGTTCATCTAGAATTAGTGTAAAATCTAACATTGACTTCCTTCAAACAGGAAGGAAAAGTAGTTTATTATAATTTTAATAAATAAAAAGGTGTATTTTTAAAGTTTTTTATTGTATGTAACAGAATGATCTTAATTCAAACTTATAGAAACATTTAGTCTTTTTAGTTTGTCTTAATATTCAAATCTGATATATAAAACTTCAGGTACTTTGATAATTACTTTAACGTGTTTCTCAAACCCTCTTTGGTCTCAATTTGGCACCGTAGGGGAGGTTGTGATGAGCATTGTAGTTTGATACTCTCTCCGTAGTGGATGATCTTGACCCTAAGTTGCTTCTGATTTCTTTTTCCTCTTCCTGTGTATAATCACTCTCTGTGTCTTCATAGTTATGTTCCTCTGCTGGAGTCTCTTTTTCTCTAGTATTTCTGTAAAACGTTGTTTGATACATTGCCATGCTGTTTTGCATCGGTGATGTGCTCATTTGATCTTTATCCGAAGGATCTAATATCTCTTCATCGTTGTACTCATTATCTGGTGATGATTCTTCCTGGTTTCCCTTGGGTCCTGCTGGTCTACTATCAGGGTTAGGTCTTTCATAGTTCTGAGAACTGGTTTCATTAATTTGGTTTTGGCTTTCATTATTTAGTTTCACTTCGTTTTGTTGTTCGTTCTGGTATGGGCTTTTCACAATTTGGTTGTTTACATTCCCAGCGGCCGCCAATGTAGCTAAAGTTTCTGCCGTTTGTTTGTTTGGCAAAGTTGTATAATGTCCAGCATTTAAGATATTCAAAGGCAGTTTTTCCTTAACACTAATTTCAGTTGACTTTTCATCTTCGTAATCAACTTGGTTGCTTAGCACCTCTTCATCCTTTACGTTCTCCTCATTTTTACCCAAGTACTCATTTTTGCGCCCCTTGTAATCTGATGGGATGCTGTTGTGGTTTCCATAGTTAAAATCTTTGGGCACTGCCCGTTTGACACCTACACTTATGGAAGAGGCTGATGGAAAACTGTCCGAGCCGTATGCACTCTCTTGTGTTTGTTCGTTGTAGTTAAAGTTTTCAAACTGAGGATGGAAGTTTTGAGAAATTTGGGCTTCCTGAAAATAAAGAAAGATTTAATAATATTTATAGTTATGTTTTTAAAACAATATTTATTATTTGAGAAATGCAGTGTTATGTAGTTTTATTTAGTGTAACACAGACTTAACAACTTACACTTACTTACAAGCCAAAATACTAATAATAAAAAACAAAAGTAAAGTTAAAAGGTTAAGGTAAAGTTTGTCTTGTTCAACAATGCTACAACAAAGTCTTCTCTCCCACTCAACCTCAACCTTTCCTTTACCTAGCATACGTGTAAAGTCACTTTTCAAATTTAATTGGTGACTGCTTAGATAAACTTGAGCCAGCGGAGTGATGAGCTCCGGAGTCGCGCACGATTCCATCCGTCACAGATCCGCTAAAAGTGGACATCCTTTGTTAAAAAAATGCTCAAGCAGACTTTCAACTAACAAACCTACCTGGGGTTGCTGTTGGCGTTGGAGTTGTTGCTGGTAGTGTTGCTGGTGATAGAGCACTCCATGTTGCTGTTGCTGATAGCTAGTAGCAGGTGCCTGGTGCCCCCCGGTGGCTGCTAGCAGATACTGCTGATACATCTCTGGAGTCATCATAGGCTGCTGATGAACCTGCTGAACCCCTACCAGCTGCTGACCGTGCTGAGAGTAGCCATTCAGCAGAGTGAACAACTCCTGTGAACTCAAAGAGTTGGCAGCACCTGTATAAAATATCAGAAACATGTTAATACTTAATAGTTGTAAAACCAGATATGTACACACAGGAACAAGCCATTGCCATTTCAAGAAAAATTAAACTCCAAATTCTAGACTCGATTTATTATTAAGTAAATACTTTAAGACATTATAGTTAGGTATTATGGCATCAAAACTATTCTTGACTATTCATAAGAAGCTACTAATAGTTTTAATTTACAACAACATAAAATTGCTATTAAATTGGAATTTAATTAATAAATGCCATAAATCTTGCATTACTTTATTTAAATTTTCAACATTAAGAAATTGTGCATCTTGAAACATTTGGATTCAACACTGAAAATGTTAAAACTGGTAGCAATACTTATACATTGAATATTAATACATGTGCCATAGGCATCACCCCAAAAGATATACACAGCTAACGGGCTCTACATTTACTTTTGTATTAAACTGGGCCTTTTCATAACCAATCACCACGTCATTCTCCTCAGTAATAAATAAAATCAATATTTTTTTATTATCTTTTTACGTAGGTTAAGTAACTTATTAAAATTCCGTTTGAAAAGACAGTACAAAAAAATAGTAATTGAAAATTGTCCGCTGTGTTTCCATTTACTTTTTAATACCATAAATAACACAATACTACATCTTACCATCAGCATAAGAGAGCTGTGTGTTCTGCTGGTAGGATTGTGCTTGATCGGCCAACTCTTGCTGGTACACGTCCAAGGGTCGCACTCCGTTACTGGGTATGGAGAAAGGGTCTTGAGACTTGGTCACCTCTATGGTGGGCAGGCTGGGGTCGGGGTCAGGAGCAAAGTAACTCGGAGATCCCGAGTATGGCTTGTAAGCACTAGGGTCCTCTGTCACCTAACAAAATAATAAGTTGAAGTTTAGTGGTACAAAATAAGAAGGGGCACTTTGCTGTAACAAAAAGTGTTTCCTTATACATATTTTATTTTGGTAGTGTGAAGTTGTAGGTTGAACTCCCGCTCAGGCCGCTCTACTAGTAGACATTTGGTTTTTGCATATAAGTTATGTTACCTGTGGTTATACCCTTGTAGTCCACTCAGCTGCGTAAGGCAAGTGAGTGAGTATGCCTACTAGCGAGCGCATTCTGGTAACGAGCCCTGGAACCAAAACGGTATCTCGTTCACAGCGAACCACTCGTCTCGATTAAACACCGTCCATTCGCGTGGTCCTACACGGCTAATATACTCATTATTGAAGTGAGAAAAGTCGTAGGTTGGTAGTTTGTTTGGAGTGTAGTAAGCTAAAAGCTTCAAAACTAAGCTTAAAAAGTTATAAAATTATCCTAACAACTTTATAATGTATTGATCAAAAGCTTACCACTAGAGAGACTCAATCAAGATCACACATCCTTGATAATTATACATTTCGCTTCCCGGAATATTTCTTTGACAAGACTTTCAAGCAAGTGCGGTTATTTAAATAGATTGTACAAATAAACCTGTAATAAAATAGTTCTGTAAATTACCATAAACCTAATATCTAAGTAAGCAGGAAACTAGCATCTTACCTGATAACTAGTAGCACTGTGTGAATGCACTGCTTGTCCATGTTTGAGGACAGCCTCCAGTGCTAACCCGGAGGAAGGGCTCTCAGGGAAGTCGTGAGGCTTGTCTGCAGGGCTGAGGTTCGGCGCGGGGATGGTGTGAATAGGACCTTTGTCGTCATCCTTGGTGAAGTGCAGAGAGAAGTCCGGAGTCAGAGGGGCAGAGTAGAAACTCTCCTTGACGACAGGGGGACGGAAG
Source organism: Matsumurasca onukii (assembly GCA_018831715.1). Classification (NCBI taxonomy): domain Eukaryota; kingdom Metazoa; phylum Arthropoda; class Insecta; order Hemiptera; family Cicadellidae; genus Matsumurasca; species Matsumurasca onukii. Next base: position 21,958,679 of record CM032062.1, on the reverse strand, counting down.
GAGTTGTGAGTCTTCCAGGAAGGAAAGGGAGGTGGTGTCGGGGAGTGGGCTTGGAGTAGAAAGGGCGAGTAGGAGGTCGAATAGGGTTGCGAGGAGGGCCCTGAGGGCGTCTGGGTATGAACGGGGGTGATTTGCTGTAATAATGGGACGGTGGTTTAGGCCCGTAGTGGAGTTTAGGCAGAGGTAAATTTGGAGGAGGAGGACGAACTTTGTGGTATCCTGCCTGCACCAAGGCGATCCCAGCGAGGAGCACAACCAACACGTGCAGCTGTGAACAAAACCAATGTTACTCAAAGGTGTGGCACACCACTGAACCAGTTCCTGTGAGAAAACCTAACTTGACAGTCAACCAAACAAGCTGATACGAGTAGAGTAGAAATCCGTTGACCTTGAGTGGAGTGGTGTGGCTTGCTGAATTTTAGCGTGTCAAGTGAAGTGAAGTGAAGAAGCGAAAGTCTGGACACGTATGGGATGTCCCTGGACAAGTGGCGGGCTGTGAGCTGTGACTGCGGTCTACTTGGGAACCGGTCTCACACCTGACTCAACACCGAGCCTTTCGCTCACTCGCCACACATTCGTGCATTCGCAATTCAACAATATTATCATAACTGTTTTAGGTTTATCTCGTATGTAAACAAAACTCACAATTACGGTATGGAAGTACTTCATAAGTACCAAAAATCTAAACTTATTTGTCGTAACATTGGTGCATTGCCTTTTTGCCTCCAAATCTGTGGCGAGTGCGCGAGAGGGAGAGGTTTCTTTTGTTAATTTACCTCTGCCCTTACTCATCTAACCTCTTGATTTAAAATTTTTGTGGACAATGGTAAAACCTCTGAAGTTAAAGTATTATTGCGGGCGTTTCCACAGTTTTTTTAATTCCTGAACTTTAAACAATTGTTGAAAATGTCGCAGTAATATTTCAACCTCGTCTAACCTAATGATAAGTGTAATAAAATCCTGATATATATCTATACTGCTTTTCGGGTTAGTTCAGTTTTTCTTACACCATAACGTAGATAATTTTTAGCCCATGTTTTAACGACGTTTATTTGATATTTAAGTATTGTAACCACCTTCCTGTGACCATTCTCTACACAAAACACACCGCGAACCTTTCAGTACAATCGCGCTAACCCTGTGAAATAAAACGGAAGCTTTTAATACAGAAAAATTGTGAATAGTAGTTATTAATCGATAGACATTACTATTAAAAAGAGATGATGCGTTTCTTCAGCTGTCCACGCCCACAAAAATAAATTAATGTACTTATGTTTTTAAGCCCACTATTGACTTGAAATATGTCAAACATTTCTATCTAAATATGCGAAACAGATTTTCAAAATAAGTACCAAAATATATACTGATTTTCATTTCGTTCTGCTCAACGTATCATGGTATTGTAATGTTCCTTCAAAGTCAGTTTTAATGCAGGTCCATCAATTTGTTATCAGCTACGTTGCGCTATTCCAAACCAAGATACAATAATTTCATTAATTTTAAAGCTTAAAGGTTAAAATAAAACAAAGTACTGTACCCTATATTAAATAGTTAACAGTTCTAAAAAAAATCTTGAAGTTGGCCCGAAATTTACTTATATATACAGACAAACCCAAAAATAACTGGCACAAACCAACAGTCTTAATTAATACTTAATATATAATCTAATTCAATTCAGCCATTCCTGAATGCATCGTGAGCTGGGTTTACTTTCATTTTCCATTCATCAAAGTGCCGTTACACTGCAGTTTCTCGTGATGTACGTGACCTGTTTATAATCACATCACGTGGTCCCGGCTCCGTTTTGTAAACAAATAAGACATCAGTAGTAAAACCGTAAAGCAGAAAAGGAATTTTAGTTTTAAAACAAATGTAAATACTTCATCTTAACTTTAATAGTGACGGCGTGTATTTTGGATTAATGCAGACCCTTACATTGAGCGCAGCTGAGGTGGACCCTTAAAATGAACCAATCTGGGGAACAGTCGACCCTACTTTGAAACAAGACCACCATTCATCAAAACACTCATCACATTCACTCCTCATCTATTATTCATTTCAAATAACCCTTAAGGCCCAAAGAGTGGTCGATGTCTCAAGTCAAGTTATTGATCAAACAAGCGTGTAAAAGTGGTTCCAGTGGACGGTCGTTGGTAGGAAGGAAGGTCGTGGATCCGCAGTTATTTTATAATGTGCAGGTCCCTTCACTCCACACCTGTTTCAAAGAAGAGTTCCTGCGAAATTACTTTTACCGGAATTCCTTTAAAGGAAGCGCTAGGAGAGCATAGTATGTTAACTACATCGCCCTTTCACCAAAGTTACAAACTGCGGAGAACGTGTTTGTGTGTGTTAAGAAATTAATTTTGTAAATTAAGTAACGAGGAAATTATTTTCTAGAAGGCCAGATCTGTTCTTGATTGAGTATAGGTGAAAAGGCGTGTGTACCACCAGGGCCTCGTAACTTAGGCCGCTTTCAAGTAACACTGCAGGGTTCCGTGCCACGCCGGCTGAAGCACGTGCGGTGTTTTGAAACTGGCAACAGCTGATAAATGCGAAGTGTTGACATTTGTTGTTAACCGTTGATGATATAATTATCGAACTAACCGTTGAGCAAAATCAGCCTAATATCCCCACCTCTAACAGTGACTGTCAACTCACGAGCCTCACCGACCTCATTCATTCTTCGCAGACAGTAAAGTTCAGTGTTTTAAAGTTGGGAAATGTGATAAATAGGCTACATATAGTACGTAATAAATAGACTAGCCCTATACGACAGTAGATATTAGATTACTTTGTACATTTAGACTTTACACTGAAGCCAGCATTCGCAGTCATCAAGTTCTTAACTGCTGTCGACCAGATTAGCCAACTTGTGTACAACTTCTTTCATTCATCAAAAACAAAAGAAACCTCTCCCTTCAGTGCATTCGTTACAGATTTCGAGTCAAAAGGCGATGTAATAATTTTGTTTCACTTATTATAAGAATGTCTACATTTATTTGTCCATAAAAGTTTTGTTACGATTGTGAGGGTTCCAAATTTCCGAAAAACTCAGCATATTTTGTAGTCTGAAGGTAAAACTGTTCCCCACTAACATTGGTGTGTACTGTGTCGTTTTTTGAGAAGGTTGATACATTCATTTGTTTTGTTTTTAAACAGTTGAAAATGCTATGTTTGAATCATACATGAAATACAAACTGTGTGTTTTTTACTACTAAATCAATTTTAGTTACAAGCGTAATGGTAATTTTAAGTCATATTTAATTTTGGTATTAGAGTCTTTTGAGCGTTTAATTATAATTCCGCATTTGAAAACCACTTGATAATTTAGCAACGTAGAACCATAAGCATTACATTGTTGTTTGACATTTACAGAGCTACGATGGACATTCAGTATCAAGTATAAGCGGCAAATCCCACCCGTCTAAAAGCGATCTTACTAATTGAATGGAAACCTACAGCCACACGCTCATCACTGACCCTGGTTACACCGTTAATAACACGGAGGATTATCACCTCCTTAATTTGTCTCATTAGATAAGCTAACTCATATAGGAGTCACTAACTTTCTATAAGCTTGCAATTATACTATCTATAGTGCAAGGGGTCTCGGTGGTCTAGTGGCTAAGCCACTGGCTTAAGGCGCTTGATATTGCGGGTTCAACTCCCATTCTAGGCGTTTGAAATTTACAACTGGAGTGTACCCTCGCAGTCCACTCAGCTGCGTGAGGCAAATGAGTAGATACGCATAGTAGAGAATCTTGGTAACGAACACTGCTGAAATCAAGACAGTTTCGGGTTCACAGCGAACTAACCATTTTTCACGATCAAAGCAGCGCCCAGTAGCCCAACCGCGGATTATTATTATTATTGAGGTGTGTCGCATACGAAGAAAATAATATAGGCTACCTATAACTTCCTTCGTTTTAAATTTTAACTTATGTTTTTAAATGAGTTTTGAAATCAGAGAATACTTGCTTGATAAGTCACTAAACAAATTTTAAAATTATGTCATGTAATTTAATAATAAGGGGGAGCAAAAACTAAACGAAAAAGTAGACCAAACATTCTAAGTCTAAGATGTTTTTGTTTATGACTTTATCATCCTGTGGGGAAATAAGGCACTGGACATCACGTTTTCGGCAAAACAGAGAAATGACAGATCATTTTGTAAAATCGAAGAAGTGTTCAAATCTAGATCAGTGAAAGTGCCGCCCTCGAGGAGGAGAGAGAGGCGCATTAAGATTGATTAAAAGTGGAGAGGATCCCCAGAGCAATAATTATTATAAGGTTGGACCGTAGCATTAATTTTGTAACCAATTTAAATTTACTAACGAGTTTCAATTATATTTTCTGGCCTGCAGACTTTAAGGGATTTGAAGGCGATGGAACTACAAACTTATACTTCAATATCATGTCGTTATTACGATACTTTGTAACTTTGTGTTGTTATTATATTCTTTGTAAATGACCCAAACTGGAAAACTACCAAATAATGAACTCAGCTGGGTTGTTAACTAGTAACTAAAAGTTTGCTTAGCAGGAAGACAATTGCAGGATTGGCTGACTGTTACAACTATTTTAGACGCTGAACTAAGTGATATGTCAAATTCAGACTATCTGCCTGTGGCGAGATTGAAACCCTTGCTCATGTCCTTGGCTTCTGTCCGTTTGGAGAACTTCTGCGTAACACGAGGCAACACACAATAAGAAGTATAATAGCAAACTCCTTCAGACAGCGGTACTCAGCCTGGGAAGTACACGAAGAGGTTCACTGCCTGTCCAGTGTTGGAAGCACAAGAAGGGTCGACATTCTGCTAATTGACAGATCAAAAAATTGCGGCATAGTGCTTGATCCTACAATCAGGTTTGAAGTGGACAAGAACCAAGCCATGGCAGTAAATGAAGAGAAACAAAAATTTATGAACCCACATCGGATTATTTCAAAGAACATTTCAAAATTACAAAATTAGAAGTTATTGGTTTGTTTATTGGTTCAAGAGGAACGTTGACAAAATTTTTGTGGATTTTTGGAAAAAATTTAATTTGGACTAACATATTTAAAAAATTATTATTCGTGAGACTTTAAAAGGTTCTACTAAAATAATTATAAATCATTTATATAAGAACTAACAAAATTTTCTGTGTCAAAATTGTATGACATACTAGTTTGTTTATATGTGTTCCGTGTATTGACAACCCCAAAAAGGGGCGGATAATTTTTATTTTAATAAAGATTTTTATATATACCTACCATCAAAAGGAAAAAAGGCTAACGGAAGTTATCGTTACTTCGCTGACTAAATACCTATTGATGGTCTGTCACATCGCTGTTGGGTGTCGCCAGTTGAGTTCCGTTATTCATAAACGCAACTTAGAACTATTAAACAACTTTTACACATTGACTGATCATGTAGATAACTCAGCTACAGAATGTCTCACTCACCAAATTTGAAAACACTGTATTCTGAGATGTGCAATTTATTTAGGAACGCATAAAAATTAATAGGTACTGTAGTTCTTCATCTCATACTACCTGCAAAGAGGAATGAATTGTCGAGAGTGTGTGACGCGGATGTGTGTTGAACTTGAGGTTGTTTCTCTATGCTAAAGTAGCACAAACGCTTTGTAGTCCAGACACGAGTGATTTCCTGTCCATTTCCGACTCGAAGCTACTCTTCACTAGTTTCACTCTTCACAGCTGCTTTAATTGTTCTTGGAATCAGTGAAACGAAAACAATTTCACTGTTTTCTGTTTCTAGAAAAGCAATTAAAACCAGATTATTTAAAAAAAAAAAAAACGGTGTTAACTATCCTGTTAGACAAGCCGCAGCGGTCTCATATTTTTTCTCGGTTCTCCAAAGGGTACTTGAATGAATACTTGACTTGGTACAACGACCGCTCTAGAGGGTATTTTAAGATGAATATGGGATGAATGGTGAGTATAACGAAGGTTTTGACGGATGGTGGTGTAGTCTTGTTACAAACTAGGGCCGACTATTCCCCGATTTGGGTCGTCCTACCTATACTAATGTAAACGGACAAACGGCTTAATGTCGGTAAAAGATGATATTGCAGCGCCGGGAAGTCAACCCGAGCCGTTTTGGTGCAAAGCAGCACTATATTCATAAAACGCAATTTGTGAAAACTTATGAGCAATTTAGGTTTTAGACAACAAAGTGACAAGGTATTGACCCATGATATATAGGGTTTCTGATATTTTCCGTCAAAGACCCTACCTATGTAAAACAACGAATGCTACTAATAAAGTACTCTGCGTTAAAGTTAATTTTCCATAAAATGTGTCCTTTAAAAGTTGTATAAGAAGAGAACGTCACGTATCACCTTTATAACGTCATCGCTGACGCACTAAATGTGCAATATGTTTTGATTTCGAAATTTTAAGATTGCTAATTAAATTAGATTACCCGATTAAAGGTGAGCGTCCAGTTATTTGATATTATTTATTTATTGATACCATTGGCACATTAAGTGCATAGGCTTAACAACAACAAAATTTAAAAACATAGTAAAATATACAGATAAGTTCACTTAATAATTTGAAAATCGTCTTCCAGAAATTCCATTACGCTGTAATATGCTCTGCAGGTTAAAATGATTTAAATCTATTTTGAATTTCTTGATGTTTTCTTCTTGTTTCATGGTTATTGGAATAGTTGTAAATTTTAACATATTGTAATAAGATTGTTTTTAAAAAGCTTGTATTAAAGTTTGGTACTTGTAAATTTTGAAAGTTCTTAAATTATGTTGATTTGTCGAATTTTTAACAATTTTGAATTTATCTTGATTTTTTGAACAACACTGCACATTTCAGAATATATATTGAGGTGAATGTTAAAATTTTGAAACTTTAAAATATGATTGGCAGATTTCTCTCTTCTTTAGATTAAATATTTTCCTCACGGTTTTTTTCCGTAATTAATTATAAGTTCATCCTTCCACTTGACCGGAAGAATGCTGACGAATAAAATTGTTAGATGTAATCACGCAAATCCACCGCACCCATACTCAAGGCTGTGCAAACTAACAGAACATTGTAGATTTTTTTGATAAGCTCACAATTTGAATAGTGACGCAGAGTATTGTCAAAAACGAAATCTAATACAGTATGTTCGATTTTTTGGGTTATGCTTTTCTACGACGAGTCATGATGGACATGCCCCAAGGGCGTGTATTTATGTATCGTTAGCATATTTTGCTGACCTTATCAGAAACAAAAGCTTTTGTTTTAACAATTACTGGCAATTCTTCCGTATGAACGACCTTAAAAAGACGATAAACATGGAAAGTGTTTTCTGAACTAATGCTTAGAGTATGGATGAGTAGTATAGTCGTATGGATTATTAAAGATTTTTGGGGGAAATTAGCCTTTTATTTCTGGAGGTGTCTACCAATTAACTACAAGAGGAAAGGCACCTTATCAAATCAGGATAGTAAAAGTCATAGCGGACGCTTAGCAACAAGAGCTATCGACCGCAAGCATAGAACATTTCCTACTACGGAGTATAATTTAAACCGAAAGTGTTCCTTGGGGGGACATCTACCTGCCAAACTGTATTTATGAACATATTTTGATAGCACTTGTTATAAGCATTTGTGCCACCGTACCTTACATGTGTACAAAATCCAATCAGTCAGACCAAGATGGCGGTGGAAAATCGTTCCTATGGAAATTCGCTAACCATTGCAGACCAGTCATCGGATGACGTTTTTCCTACTATTCACGACTACAAGTGTTCAATACACGGGTCGACGCTCTGAGAAAAGGTCACAGTTTCACAGTTTCTCCGACTCACTGCGAGTGTCGGTTAATTGCTTGTTCCCAATCAGCTGATCTTCAGCAAGCTCACTGATTTGTGGCTGTTTCTCAGCTAGCCTCGTCAAAGACGTTGTGCCGACAAATCAACCTCGGAGCCTTTTCACTGCGCAATACTTATTACTTGCACAAAGTGATGGAAAAATAATCTCCACAAACAGTCCATTTTTCGGGTAATGCCTTCTGTTAAAGTTATTAAACCGTTATTATTTTCAAAGTTGCCATGAACTAGTAAAACACAAAATGTAAAGTGTGTACTACTAACTGACGCAGTACGCTATGCTTACAGTGTCTACAGTCGCGCGCTGCACTGCATCGCTGTGTTTGTTCTTTAAGACTTAAGGTGCAGTACTGACAGAAAATGACAATTAAAATTCCTATACAAAAAATTAAAGTCTTTCTTGTTTAATAAGGCGAAGTTAGGACTACAAAGTCCTCTCTTCCACTCAACCTCGACCTTTATCAAGCGTTTGCGTATAGTCACTTAACACAATTGTGTGTGACTGCGGGGATCGAACCCGCACCAGCAGAGTGATGCGTTGCAGATTCGCGCGCGATTCCAACATGCCATGGGTCCGCTAGTAAAGGTTTTGCAATTACCTTTATTTTAAAACGTTTGATCTTATTCATAAAGCTCAAACAAGACACTTTAAGAAACTAAATGTAAATCTTATCCCATTTAGCGAATGTTTCAATGCTTTTATAATGAAACACATTATTTGACACCCGTATGGCTGTAAATTTATTCTGAACCCCAATACATTCGTTAAACTATGTTATTAATAAACTCCATTATTGTGCAGTTAAAAGGGGAAAACTTTGTAAAAATACTAGATTTTGGTTTAGAATTCGGTATGATATACATTAGATTGTTTTTGTATATTGATTGCAGTTAGTAAACCCAAGCCAGTTATATTGATAAAGTGAAAATACCATTAACACAACACAATATTATGCATTGAAACAATATTATCCATTGAAACAAGGTGAAACGCTTCACATCTATTCGCCTATCGAAGAATCGCGCTGACCTTTGCTGGAACTGAGAGACTACAACAAGCGGTTCAACAGAAGTCTTAGCTACATGAGGGATGAGAGATGATTAGCATTACTAGATGAACCTCGTGCGGTATATAATGGGTACATTACAATTGAGCCATTTAATAGTTCCACTGTATTGGGAAAAAGATACTAACCCAAATTTACGAAGTGGGTAGATGTTAAATAAATAACATGTCTTGTAATTAAAGCAAATTTAAGTACATAGCTGTTGCTTTACAAATTGACCCGAGTCACTTAACACTACAAAAGTTGCAATAGGTTTACAAATTGACAAACAGATTAAATTAGTAGCTACTATAATGCTGTGTTGGTGGATAATTCTGAAGAAAGTAGATTATAACTAAATAACTAATCAAAACTTAAATAACTAACAAATTACATATACACTATTACATTGTGATGGAACTTGTACAAGATTTGGAACTAGATTTTGTAATTTGATAAACAATAATATTTGAGCCTATAAAGGTAGTTTCTTGAATATTTCACGTCTATGATAGTCGATTCTATAGCTTACTGATTTCTAATGAGTAAAATAAATTCACGAGTGTCTTTGTTTGGTTACCCAAGGTTTAGTTGCGTATTTTTGTCAATTAAATAATCCGTTGGTTTTTGTTTTGGCACAGTTTCCCAACGAGAAGGGTGGATCATACTATTGAAGGTACATTTAAAGATATCTTTAGAATATCGACTAGCAAGATTTTTCACCAAGGAAATGCCATTTGAAACCAAGACATATAACCAGACATATATAATAGGCCATGAATAACCGAGGACATAATTCAAGCCCGTGTAAATCAATAAACTAATAAATTCAACTTAAAATCACCTTTTGCAGTTTGTTGACACTAATGTGACGATAGAAATAATAAGTCAATAAGAAGAAAAAATAAAAATACACGTAATAAAAATAAAAAATATAACTATTATTAAAAGGTTAAACAGATAAAACAAAATGTCGAATCTTGGTGCTTCTTTTAAGGATCTTCTTCGTCTTCAAAATATAATACTTTGGCTGTAATAAGCTTTTTCAACGAGACTTTTCTGAATTTTATTGTGAAGTAAATTTATCGACTGATTACTATAATTTTAATGATGTGTATAAAGATGTATAAGTGTAGTCAAAATGGGTTCATAAAAAGTATTTCTATTATAGTGTGTCATTTTATTTTCTTTAAGCACTATTAAAAAATGTATCTGTTAAAAAAGGGATTTTGAAATGTTATCTAAGATATCAAATCAATAAAAAAAGTATATTCCTGTAAAGGTTTATAATTTATCTCATTGGCTAGGAATATCTTTTTACAAGGACATCTGTCATTGTGTACAAACATGGTTCAAATCTGTGGTTCAAATAGACAGTTTTTGTAACTAAAATACAATTTTGCAACTTAATGTTGCATTTTCTCACATTGGAATTCTGTATTGAGAATGAATTACCACTTGAAGTAAAGTACTATGCTGACACAGTTTCTTACAAATTTTAAAAATTTAATTATAAGTTTAAAGCAATTTGAAGGCTAGGAAAGTACACAGAATTGACTTCCCCAAGTGATTACAGTTTGTACAGTATACAGTATAACCTAAGGACATGAGCGTGGATGGTTACCTGCATATCCGCGGCGTGTGTCAGGTTCAAGGTCTCTAGCACTCTGATCCAAGTAGGTCAACCCGCTCCGTCTTATACAGTACTCTCTCCTCCACCTCTTCCTCCTCGGTTTGCGGCCTCGGTTCTACCCCAAGCCACCGAGTACTGTCATCCCCGCGAGTCTTCATTCTTCAATAACAAGCAGTTCGAACAATCGCGTATCCGTGGTGGTTTGATGTCTCGCGCGACTTCGGAGCTCATCACTCCGTAGTCGCAGGTTCGTTACCCTAAGTCACTACTTACAATTTGTAAAGTGACCGTATGCTGACGCCAGGTAAAGGTCGAGGTTGAGTGGTAGAGAGGACTTTGTAGTCCTAGCTTCTCCTCGTTAAACTTCACCGTTACCTTTTTAAACCTACAAGAGAGGGTCGAGTAGGCAAATATTCAAAGACCTGAAGTTGTTGATCCTACCTATCCTATGGATTTGATTTGTGGGGTGGATCTCAGAATCAAGCTTTGCCAAATTTTGTTCTAAAAAGGTCCAAACCATTGCAAATTTGCGATGAAGAGAGTCGTGTAGTCCAGTATTCAAAACTTTAAATTTTGACCCTACCTTGTCCACATTTTAGAGACGTGTCTCTTTTAATTCAAAAAGTAATACCATAAGTGGTAGTGACACACACTTTATACAACTAGAGGCAGGGACAACTACCGGACTGGGGAACACAGAACGGTAGTTCATAAACAATTGCCCTCCCAGGTAGGAGTACTTCGTCAACAGATTGCCAAATTCGATCAATGAGGGCCCTTGTGCCCAAGACACTCAAAACTCCTCAAATTATACCCGATCTCTCAAGTGGTCTGTAGCAGAGACGACTCAATGGCAATTGAGACATTCTAAGATTGGCTGACTGACTAAGGACTAGAGTCGTAAAAACTTAAATGAATAGGAGAGAGTGAATGTAAAAATTGTATGTTTGAATAGTACATCAAAGTCAAAATGAAAGGCAAATTTTAGTAAAAATCAATGACGATTGTTGTGCATTATTATGAAATGTTTACGCAATTAAAATTTATTTTATACTGTATTTGGTATATTATTTGTACCCTTATCGTTTATTTTAAATACTGTATACAGTAACTAGCCTAAACTCGGCAGATTATTTTCTCAGATGCCCAACTCAGCCTATTGATTCAATTTATAGATATATGAACTAAAATACACGTTTGCAAATTTTTAGAAGACATGATTTATAGAAATGCAGTGCGTGAAACACTTTATAGTCTTTGCAGTAACATGAATACGAGTATAATGTCTAATTACTACATTAAAAATCAAAACCGTCCTTTATTCTTAAAACGCACGACTCCATTTTAAGATTCCCAGTTTCTCTAGGATTAGACGTCATAGAATTCTCAATTTCACCCTGAGCATCTCACACCTGCTCCATGACCTACAGACTCGAGAGTTCAACCACTGCTGCTGCACGTGCGTCATCCCAGTCACGATCTGTCATCTACCATGCTCACTGCTCAACCTCCCGTCCCATCACTGCTGTCAGCCACCTCCACACCAAGCCACAGCTCCATTACATTGCAACTGCGCTATACAGGGTGTTCCATCCACCTTAACCTTTTAACAGCTGAGACTTTTCAAAAGCGCGTTGTTACATGTTATTAGGGGTTCCATAAATATTTTCTGATGTTGGCGTCCAGAGCGCTTGAGTGCCTTATCCGGGGAGTGAGCTCGGATAAGTTAATGATTGAAATTGCTTCTTAAATTTATTTTATACAATTGTTTTGATCCTCAAATATTTAATTACTGTATTGTTGTTTTGTTCTGAGCTATTTATTTACTGTTACAACTGTTAGGGACTTACCACCGAGGAATATATAGGGGACTTACTACATTTATATCGTTACAATAATTGATTTGTTGTTGATCAATTTGATACTATATTGTTCCTGCATGTTTTATTTATTTATTTGTTGTTATTTAATATGTACAATCTTTACAATTATTAATATTATTTTGTTTTATTTCCTGTATCAAGTCTATACTTATTTATAAAGTTATATATTGAAGTGCTAGAATTTTGAATGACGATAAAAGGGATTAAAATACATGATTGACCCTCCCCCAATCACAAGTATCTTTTTTGGGAGAGTAGCTCCATTGTAAAATGTATACGTTATTGCATTTGTTTATGCATGGAATAAACAAATTTCATGTCAAACAAATCGGGGTTTGCTCGAATCCCAACCTGAAATTGGTGTTTGGGTGATAAGTTCCACATTTCCTAAAATGACCCCTACCGTTGACCCCTAAGTTTATAGGTTATAAATATGTATACAAACAAACATTGTGTTTTTATGACCTTAAAAATGAGTCACAGTAGGAGTTCTCATGAGAAATTTTAGACTCACGCAAAATTTTGGTGAAAAACCCCCGTTCACGTCTAAAAGGGCTTAAAGATATCCTAAAACATGTGATAAAGCTAGTTTGAACATAACCGGCTGAAGCGAGACTGTTAGCGTTACAATCAGCGTTAGAGTTACATATTGCAAAGAAAATTCGTTTCACTCACACCAGCGGTGCTAAGCGCTTAACTGAAGTTGAATAATAAAATCGGCCTGTTTTCAATTTTCAATGCTAAAACTAGTTTGAACTTTGAATCATGTCACTGTTGTCATTTACCAACCTAATGGTTTAGGACACGATCCCTCAGGGCAGCGTGTGAAGGGGTCCCATGTGGATGTGGATGGTGGAAAGGTCCCCGGTGGAAGGCCGGGGTTCGGGGAAAGTAGTCTCTGGTCTGCGTTGGCATTATCGCAGGCCGGATCCACCGATAATCGGCGCAGCTCTCTTTAAAAGTTTCGCGACAACGATTATAGCGCGCGCAGATTCCGGCCCGTAATCACCACTAAAATGTTATCTGTCACGATCCGATCAGGAACTGAACTCCTGTAATATGACAGGCCTTACTGCTCCACACTTCTTAGTATTTTGGGTCTTTCATCGTGGATTTTGGGTGCAAAAGATTAATTGAAGTAACTACGAGGAAAGAAAAGTGGAACGTTTACAAGATGGATCAGGAAAAAGAGAGTTGGTGCATGGTCGAAATCAGCCTTTAACTCATTCAGCTCATTACTCCGGTGGTGCGGGTCGATCTCTGCAGACACCACTTACGAAGTGACTATGCTATGACGCTAGCAAAAGTTCGAGGTTGAGTGGTAGAGAGGACTTTGTAGTCCTAGCTTTACCTCGTTAAACAAACAAACCTTTTAACTAGCTTAGTATAACTTCCAGTTTTGTTTAAGTTAAAACAGGTTTTTAGGAACCACTTTCAATCGGGGGTGATTGTGATAACGGTCCGTATAGGGTTTGGGTCATTTTAACTACCTTAGTTGTATCCTATTTGCAGGTTTAACAGGTTTTCGAAGGGTCTTGGGTTTGATGCAGAGTAATGTCCTGTAAATGAGGGTGCACAATAAGCTAATGGCTGGGAGGCAATTACTAGGATGCACGTAAGTGCACAAACCTAGCCTTCTAACTAAAAAATAAAATACCCTTTGCACCGCATTTCTATTGAAATGTAAAATATTGTATCAGACCTTGGATGGGTAAAGAGATGTGACAGAATGAGATTCTTATCTAATCAACGACTCCTGATTAGATGATTAATTTCGGAAGTCAAACTACGCTAAATCAGATAAAGTACACTTCAACACCATGCAACCCACCAGGCACCCGCCATGCAGGTGCATTTCATTTCATCATATCACTATTGACTTTTACTTTAGTGAGCAAATCAGAACATTTGGTTTTACATTAGGTTAGTTAAATATTTGAGTTACACGTTCCTTCACTTTGTCGTAGGGTGACTATTAATCAATCATTGTCACAGGTAAGCGATAACATAAAGTGAGAGAGAAGGAAAGTGATTATATCAAACTGCTCGGATTCTCCCATGCATAATACACAACGGGAACTGCGGAACGGAGCACTTTTGCTTTCATTGACAAAAGGAACTTTGGAACACTTTTCCTTTCTCCGACTGCCATTGTGAGAAGATGGGGCACGATACGCTCTGTGGGCTATTCAATCCCGGCTTCTATATGGAAAAATAAATACGATTTCTCTTGCATGAGGCTAAAAACCTAACCACGCTTCTATTGAAGCCGGTCATAGCTCCTTGTGTTGTGGTTAGTGTTCCTTTACAGTGCAGTACGAGCAGGGGCACACTGAGGGGCACTGCATGGTTTAACTGCATTTTTGGGTTATGCAGCAAGAAGGTGGTTGTAAACTTAAGCTTACATTATTTACCGTCAAAGAACAATTGTTATGTTGCTAATTCTGATCTTCAAGAAGGCCAATATATGGTAAGGTCTCTTTTCTCATGGTTTCCTATGACCGTCACTCACATTTCCGTACAATTATGATTAATATATTTGACAAATAAAGCTGTAAAACGGCTGTTCAAACGCAAAATCCTTTAGATTATTTATCTGAAAAACTAGTACTAACAATTGCAAAGTTGCAAGGAAGAGAGTCATGTACTATAGCCATGTTGACACTACCTTTCTTCTACACCTTGAAAGCATGTCTTTTCTTCTCATCGAAATGCGAAACCGTAAGAGGACAAAACTTGTACGATACTAGAGACTGGGATAGCTACTGAACTGTGAGTCACAAGACGACAGTACATGAGTGCTTTAACAAGATACAAAATGATTTCAAAAACGCCCTAATACCAAAGGTATTTAAATCGCGTCTGGACAAAGTTCTGATCGTGGAGGCATTCTACAGGTCACACGAGTTCACGGCACACAACTTGAAGACCACTATTGGCTGACTAACGCAATCGGCTGACCAACTAGGATGTAGGGTAAAATCATTCGAGTAAATGTTAAAATAAAGATATCTTGATATTAGAAAGGATGGAAATGGACAATTTGAGCTTCATCACATTCATCATTTGACGGTTGCCTACATAAGGAATAGAGCGATTCATTTTGGTTGCCACAAAGAACCAAACGGTTTGCACTTTTGAGCTACCCAACACCTCCTGAGTCAAATATAGAAATACTTCATATAGCAATAAAAATCAAATTTATATTTTATCTTGAGTGCCAAATGACTTCAAAGATGACCTCTAATTTAGGTTTTGATCGTACGATCCAAAAGGTTAGATGATAACTCTGTTTGTTTTGGAGGAACCGAGCGTGTACAATGATACATACCAAAAAGGGGTGGCTGTGTAAGAACGGTGCTAGAGGCGGCAAACTATAAATCCGGCCCTGCTCCGCAAACGAGTTTTCAAAAGTTAAATCACCAGTAATAGATTCAACCATGGCATTATTTAATGGCTTTACAGCTCCTGGTTCTAAAATATTTATTGGTCAAAAGTGAGTCTCACATCCGTTTCCGCTTGAACAGAAACTCGCTCTATTTGCATAGATTGACCTTTGTATTGAACACATCCACCAGTGAATAAAATACAACTGGACATCCTCTGCCAGTTGAGACAGACCAGGCTGCAACTTTCGTAGCAAGAACGCGGCCGAGAGTTAATACCCCATTGCAGGAGGCGCACATAGTTTCTTTAAATGTATGATACTCATTCATACACTCATAATCCGAGATTTTAATTATAGAATTGCTGACGGAGGAGGTATTTATGATTTTAAGGTGTTTTAACACTGCTTTGGTAACGTTTTCGGACGATAAGAGTTTTGCAAGTTTCTACCTGACGTACGTATAGGCTTTTGGTCCTGAATCACCCTTAAGAAGGTGTAGATCTGACCAAACAATATAGACGTTAAATTCAAGTTTGAACACAAACAATACAATCAATTTTTATTTGCTGGGTGAGGCTTTCAGAAACGATGTTTCCATCTTCGGACCAAACACCAAGTTGTTTATGTTCAAACTTGAATGTATTGTTAAATTCCATTACGAAGCTGTCTCCTGATGAATATACACGTTATTTCGAGCGGTAATTAACTAAAGATCGTGTTTCATCTTTGTATGCCCACCTCATACTGTGGCTACAAACATTTGTAGATTTATATCTAAAGGTATATTTACGAGGGCCAAAAGGTTTCTTTTGAAGATTCACGGTTTAGTGGACCCGTGGCTGGTTGGTATCACTCACGCGCGACTCCGGCGGCGCGGGATCTCCTCAATCGCCACTAACAATATGTTAAGTGAATTTACGGTAACGCTAGGTAAAGGTTAAGTTTGAGTGGTAGAGATGACCTTGTAGTCCTACCGTCGTCTCGTTAAACAAGACAAACTCTTTGTTTCTTGAAATAATAGCCTTTTTGAAAAGTTGGCTTCAAAACCAACCAAGATTGACCTTTAATTGAATAGTTTTCACTTTAAATTAATTTACTCATTACATCACCCCTTCAAACACCACTTTGTCAGGTAGAGTAAACATGGTGTGGTGTCCAAAATACCTGACGTAATTTTGCCGAAAAAAGGGTTGATGTCTTTCTACTTAGAAAACAACCAGCCATATTTTGCTGGCTGACTCCATAAAGACTCTCTCTGTAGGTCAAGCAGCCTTGACTTGGCAGGAATGCACTTGTCACAGCTGTTGCTGATGTTGTTGATGTTGCTTCGTCACTATGATTGACGGTAATCTTCACACATAACAGCTGTTACCTACTACTGAGCTCACTCACACGTGTAGCGAGTGTAATCATGTAGCAGTCTGTTGAGAGTTTGTGGTAGAGGTTGCTTATAAGAGGGCCACTATTTATATTTGGAGCCTTGGCAACTGTGATTGTAATTGGGTATCACCTCTCATTTAACAATTTGGAATTATTAATCTATAAATCAACAAACATTTTGTCAATTTGTTGATACGTTAAATCCCAATGTTTTGGAGATACCTGAAGTAGACTGGAGAAAATGCTACGATAACTGGTGTAATATTCAAGATCAATATTTTGAAAAGCAAAAAAATAATTTTTAATGAAAAAGTTGTATTTATTGCTAGGCTCAAAATATAAATAGTGGTCCTCGTAAATTGGATCCCTCCGCTAGCGTGGATTCGATCCCCGCAGTCACCACTTATATTAACTAACTATAAATAGTAAACTGACTATAGTAAACTATAACTAACTATAAACTAATAGTTAACTATATAACTAACTACAGTAAACTGACTATACGGTAACGCTAGGTAAAGGTCGAGGTTGAGTGGTAAAGAGGACTTATCAGACATATCAGTTTGTTTTGTTTAGACATATCAGACCATCACCTGCGTGGTTCGGAAGTCACGTTAAGCCGTTGGTCCTTGTATTTCCACTGGTCATTGGGCTATTAATTAATGACCCACTAAGGAAGAGTCGGCCTTAGTTTGTAACAAGACTACACCTCATAGCTCATTACTACTACTCATCACACTCATCCTTCACCACATATTTGCCTTAAAACACCTCTCATGAGAGTGGTCGGCATCTCAAATCGTGATATACAGTGAACTTACCTCGTTAAACAAGACAAACTTTAACCTTTTCCCTTTAGGAATGCGTGAAAGCGCTTATTTTTAAATATATCTATGCCAAATGTATTGTTTTACACTGTAAAAAACAACAAATCAATCACATTGAAGTTTTTTTCTTTAACCATTTTTCGCCTATACATATTTGTGGAACTTATCAAGTTTAAAAATGGTAATCATTTAAACCTTTCAAAGTTATATAGAATCAAACTCAAATTTGTTTTTGAAATGTCTGCCATTTTTAAATTTGATATTTTAAATCAAAAATTAAGGTTTACGCCAAGTTTCACAACAATATCTCAAGGGGTTTTTTAATTATTAGCAGTTATTTTCAAAAATTTACAAAATGTCAGCTCTAAGCCGAAATAAAATAATGTGAAAAGGATTTTCGACTTAATTTTGTACGTAGAACCGGGTTCTGCTTAGCACGCTACACATTTTTGCCACCCTGTATATGTTGATCTATCATAAAACACAGGATAACCGCTTAGAGTGTTCATAAACATAGAAACACGTAATGCAACAAATAATTATTGTATATGATAGTTTAAATGATACATAATACATAGTAATTTAAGTTTGGAGGTATTTAACCTATTTGAGCCGTTTTGGTACTAAATGTTGCAGTGTTGAAAACATTATTCGAATTGTACGGTATTTTGTGTGAAGTTTGACTGTCTAGGGTTAGCTCGTTCAGTTAGTGGACGTGTTTTGTGATTCATTTTGAATGCTCTGGTGACTTGTTTACTTTCATAGTGTGGCTTGTGTTTGTAATATTGGTTTTGTTTTCTCTAGGCTATTCCTAAATTCGATTTATTTTTTTTGAATTGACAACTACATGTTGTTTGGTAGAGTTTGACTGGTCAGCTACGCTGACTACTTTAGGATAGCTCATTTTATAATGTTCTGTGTTATGTTTTTAGTTATTTTCACCTGAAGACGGGATCAGATTGCAGATCGAAACGTCATGATCCTTTTGTTCACTAACGATGAAAAATGTTCGCAATAATAGTTCAACTTCTGTTCGGTACGTCAAATAAAACTATAAAGTCACAACCCAAATACCAAAACAAGCCCAACTGGTGAAAGCCTTCAGTTTTCTAGCTACACTTGCCGTTTGTTAATGTGTGTCAACGGCTTTTCTAAAATGAAGGCGTCGAGAAAACTAAAGCCGAATCATTACTAGACTTTATAGATAGCGTAAAGATTCATCCAACTCATATGTCAAATTGATAGCGGTTTCGAGAGCTTGAAATTTAAAGTTACTTTTATTCAAACAAAATTACCTCACAGTTTAGATCCAATCATCCAAACCTTTTTACTTTATAATAATCTTTACTTAGTACAATCCCGTTTATAATTAACCGTATGATAAAGATTCAAAGATGTAATAATAGTAATATATAGTTTAATCAATTCAAATGTAAATAATGAAAAGTTAACTTTTTTATAAACTTATTAAGTTTAACTTAGTTTTAAACGCGAGGCAATCAACGCAATCGATGCCAAACACGTAAGTCTATTATGTTTATACGGTTTGTCCACCATTGAATTACTGGATCTTAAAGTTACGATACGAAACACATGGAAATTTACTACTTTTGGAGCTTTGCAAACCCCATTTAAAAGATTAATTCAACGATTATGCATGGAGATAATCCACCATGGATAATCTTTTTGATATCATGAAGAATAATAATACAGACAGAAATTCATACAGCTAGAAAGCCTGGACTCAAATGGGAGTAGCTTCAACTTTGAAGAGGTGTCGTCAACTTTGAAGAAGCTCTTTTAAGGGGCTTTGCTAAGGTTTGCGCTCCCACAAACACCGTTCTCATGTGATGAGTTTCTGTGTGTATCATAGTTTTTAAATAATGTCAAAAATATTATCTCGGGTGGGTTGAGCCAATTTTGCAAATCAATTTTAAAACGGGGGGTTCCAGAGCTCTAAAAGTACTGTATTTTCACTTGTTTCAATGTGCATTTTTTCGAATACAATACAAATGTAAAACATCTGCTTCCAATTCCCTTTAAACATATATTGACCATTCATCTAAAAGTTTTAAACTCACAGTAACACGATTTAAAAGGCAACGTTTGACACCCTACAACCCTCTGCACTGCGTACTTCTTCTGGTGACATAATAGCACTTATTTAGCGCTAACTAATACATCGAGGCAACGTAGGAAGCTAATGGCCTGTCCTCCAGCAGAGGTTCAAGTCACCACTTAACTGCAGTTTTTGCCGGCTCCGAGGTCACGCGTAGAAAGGCCTCTCCTTCAGTCTCGCTGGATATGATGAACTTTAGCTTTTTACTAGCTGACAGTACCCGTGCTACTCCACGGGGTTTCAAATTGAATTGATGTGGTTATACTTCCTTTAAATACTTCGATAATACTTGCCTGCCAGTTGTAAAATTGGTTATCCAGTCGTAGAGACCATGTAAGAGATCCGCATATTTGCTTGAGGAACAGATATTTGTGAAGGCGACAGGAATTGTGCAGCTGTGTAAGGTTCATATACATCAAAGTGTCCTCCTGTTGTTATTTAATCTGTTCAATTAAAGCGTCTCACAGACTCAGATTTGCCGAATGACTGTCCAAAGTCGAAGTATTCCATTAAACATTCAACTGGAAAGGATGAATTTCGGCTGTCACTTCAAATTCAAACAAGCCCCCCGGAAGTAAGAGTTAGACATCGTAGACACAGTGTTTCTTGCTGGTAAACTTGACGTTACGGTTCATAAAGTACATGATGTGCAACCTTACGTGAACAACAATATCAGCACGCAGCTGACGCCACTGTGCGATAAAACCATACATAGCGTATTATAATACAGGAAAAGATAGGTGTCATCACCGGGGGTTCTTAAACTTTATAAAAACCCGTACACAGTTTATTTTGAAAAATTCTAAGGCAGCAATATTAACTAAGTAATAAATAAAACCAAAAATGTCCTAGAATAAAAATTAAAAAATGTACTCGTCAATTAAGTTATACTTGTAGATAGATAGGTGGGCCAATGTAAACTTACTTATACAAAAACATTGTGTAGATTGAACGAACCTAATATAAACTAAAGACATGTATAATTTATGCAATATTTACATTACATGAAATCAAAACCTAATGAAACCGCTCAACTCGCTTCACTTCCATAACTTGAGCCCATCTTGAGTTATAAGCGGTCCAACATCGCTTAGAAACGTTACAAACAGACAGACAGACAGGGATTTTTTAACGTCAGTTCGGTCTTAACAAAGCTTAAGAAAACCAAGTAACCCAAAACCGATGATTTCTTTTCAATGTACGGACAAAAGTCTCATTTTGTTTATATAAATGATTTCCTACAGGCATGGCTCAGTCGACTTCAATATTTTGTTTTCCTGCTTTTACGCACAATGCGATGATGTATTCACCCTTCACTCCTTGCAAATCAACGATTGAACCAATAGATATGTTTATTCTCAGAGAGTATATACCTATACAATATGTATGTAATCTCATATATTGTACTGATCAAGCTAGTGAATGTCTAGGTCTTTATTTAAAAACATAGTCGACGCGTAGCGACAAATGCTACCGTGAATCCTAGCGAATTTACACATGAAGGTGCTTATTCACAATATTTATGCAATAGTTTTATGCAATAACTAATGTATTTATGAACCGATTTGAATTAAACTTGGCATAACAATTTGTGACACCGTACAAATAGCGGCGGAAAGTCGTATAGCGAGTAGGAAACTATTTACACCCAACTATAATCTAGTTCTTCCGGTTCACACCGCGTCCAAACTTTATAATTAGGTTGAGATATTTGTCACTGGTATCAGCCAATCAGTGACTAAAGATGGTACTCCACAGCGAGGCCGAAGTATCTCAACCTAATTATGAAGTTTGGACGTGGTGGTAATTGGAAGAACTAGATTTTAGTTGTGATACCGGCCGCGAAAGCCTAAGAGTTAAGTTTATATTTACGCTCAGTTTTTATATTTATTTCTAGTAACAATCCTTGGGGGAAATACGAGGTAACAATGTGTCTTACTGCTTTTGGGAATCAGATTATTTTTGATGTCTGTATAAGTTCAAAAGCATTCTAAAGTCTTGTACGTGATTTTAAAAGAGAGGTTTGAAGATAGTTGAATACGAAGTTGGTTTACATAATGAGCTCTACAGAGAACAAATTTTACCTGATTTTGGAGGAGGTTTCGCTACTGAATTTCTAAGAGATCCCTATATTTTTCCATTATATTAGGTAACATAGTACTAAGTGTATGTTGTTAATGTGTATACAAATGGAAAAATAATGATATTATTAGTATTTATCATACAGACAATGAACACTTTAGAGCCTTAAAAATCAGGGAGTTTTGCTCTTGAACAGTAAAAGTTGTTTTTTCAGCACAACAAAACATATTTCACCTTTATCGTTGTAGCCAAATAGTTTTGAAAGATTGTCTCAATATCGTATTGAACCAAATACTAACACCCAAAGAAGCAGGTGTACACAAATAGTTTAAAGATAAAATCTAAACAGCATACATAATAAAATCTAAACCTATTTGAAACTATACTTGAATTTGCATAATTTATTATTTTCTATAATTAGTTTAAGTTACATCCACACTATCAAATGATATGTTTAAAATATATTGTTTGAGTTTACGTTTGAAATAATTAAATTTGTCTCTGATCTTATATTCTTTGGTAGTTTATAATACAGAGTATTTTCAAATGATTCACCAGGTTTCATTTTCTTATATCGCACGTAAAGTTTGGGCTGATTTGTAGCATCGGTTGGAAACCTGCTGTATGGTCGATGGGCATCACATAGAACATTTGTAGTTTTACCACATAGAACTTGGAAATATTTCCTTAAGTTCTGTGTAACTTTTACCCGTATATGTTCAGTAATAAACTTAATAACGTATTTTAAAACCCAATGAATCATTTAAAACACCCTGTATTATGTTTAACTGACAATGGGTAAGATTTGTATTACAGGAACACTATAGAAACGCCGTAGGATGTGAGGAAAGAAGAATCGGGTCGTTGTACTGGGCTGGAATTTCTATTGTGTTTTATTCTGTTGTGGTTATGTTGTATTTTGTTTCACACTACAGTATGCGAACAACATCAGTTGAGTGACTACTGAATGGATGTTAAAAGCTCTTTGATTTTTATTCTGGGTGGTTTATATCTCTCCTAAGAATTCCCAATCACAACTACACTTTCCACTGTAAATCTTTTGTATGCAATGGCAGTTTCCAGCTTTTGGAATCCTGGTAGCCATTAATATTTGTACTATTAACGTTTTAAAGTTATGTAAACAAAATAGATACATCGATTCTTTTTGTAAAAAATGCAGAAATTAATGGTTTTGTGCAAACATTGCTTTGTTTGAGCATGGCTGTTTGGTAATAATGGCTCAAAAGCTATTGGCGTGTAGGTAGTTTTATTAATAGGATTTCATTTTACCTCTAAAACGAAATAAATGCCTGCGTGGAAAATTAGGTTATTATCTTTCTGAGTTTTAAAAATATTGCGGACGCTCTCCATTATTAGTGAACATGACGTTTCAGGGCCTGGAATCATATCTCGTCTTCAGGTAAAAGTAACCAAAAATATTAAAATTAGCCACCCTGAAGCAAGCAGCATACGCTTACTAGACAAACACAGCCAAACTACATGCGGTTTTGTTTATCCTGATGGCTTGTGTTGTGTTTTAGGTTTCTTTTTACTAGAAGACAGGATCAGATTTCAGGCCCCGAAACGTCATATTCTTCTTGTTCGCAAACAATGGAAAAAACCGCAATCATTTTTACTATCAAAAATTTACCCTTTGTCAAAATCAAACTTCAAACAAAAAATTATATCTTTAATAATAATATTATGAATTTGGCGTTTTGTTTTACACAATTTGCAAAGGTTAAGTCCCCGTTAATTCAGCCCTTCCAGAGTCTCTAGGATAACTTTTGTTCTTCGTTATACTTCAAATAGAACAGTATAAAAATGTAATTTACGGGTTCATCCTTAAAAGGAGTCTTGCTAATTGACACACATAAAACCTACGACAACAATTACCCGTAGGGGGCCTCGTTGAAACATTGTAACAAGCGTTTGGTCACTTAATAGCAAAGCAATTAACGCGAGCAGGAAGGCGAAATTGCTCTTTTGTTTGGGGGCGGACGTCCATCGAGTGTTCGGTTAATTGAGCTGTTGTGGGGCTGCTAATTCTAGAGATGTTTAGTCTAACAATTAGTCAATTTAATGTGACCTATATACGAGTGGTTTGAGTTTTAACAAAGATGATGTTATGGTAGGTAGGTTGGGCATAGATGCAACATGGCGAAGGAAAATCAACGTAGTTGCGGCAGCCTAAGCAAAGGCAAGTTCTCATCTCTTGAAGTTTTTCTCTTTCCTCGGCTCGACATACTCGAGTTTGTCCGATGTCGATGACCAAATCGTGTAACAGTGGCTTTTCTTGAGTCTCTTAAAAGCATTCCCTTGAAACGCTATCTGTGCTTGGGCTGCCGAACTATGTTGATTTTCTGCGTCAGCCATGTGGCATCTATGCGCAATCTACCTACGATTTATCTGTGGTTTGGAGATACCACAGTTTTGGTTACTATGGGTTTTTCGTGGTCTTGGCTGTGCAACAAAACTATCTAGCATATGGTAGTTTGAATATTGCATACCATAAATGTGTATGTTATAAGAACTAGGAAAAATTAGGGACACTTTTCGTCTCAGTTTTTTAGTTTTTCCATTTTCAACTTATAAGAACTGATGTATACAACACACAGTTTCCTGATCAATACAGTTTTTCGTAGACATGTACAGACGTGTCATCTAAAAGACCTTAGTGTGAGAGTTAAGGCATTAAACTATAATCTACCTCATACGCAGCCTGTGCGGTGACCTAGGGACGAATTAACTAGCCTAACCACCGTGTTTATAAGGCGGGACTCGAACCTGCAAACTTTGGGTCCGCAGTTTCGCGTACACTACCGAGTCAGCCACCACGCCGGCAATGATAATAAAAGACTCATGCAGAGAAGTCACAGTTTCACTAAGTTAAAAGTCACTAGTTTGCAAGGGCCTTAGAACCTGGAATCCACCCTGATACAATTTGTCTGTAAAGTTACTTGAAACCTAAAGAAGTCCTTTTACAATGTTGGTATAGATTAGTCTTCCTGAAAATATTTGCCTTACAGATTATTATTTCATTAATGTTTGGGTTTAATGTTCAGTTTGTTTTAACCCTGATGTGAAACAAATGTCACGAATGTTTTCCAAACCAATTGACGGATCTGTAGATTAATATCAGATGTCAAATACTCGTTGACATTTCAATCTTGAGCTCGAGGGCGGTCTATACTTTGTTGACTTGTTGCAGCTACCTCACGTTTCACTGATTCTGCTCTGCATTTGCAGTTAGAACCACAGTTTGACAGTTAATTTCTTCATTGGGACGAGAATTGGTGTGACAAAAAGACAGAGCAGCGACCTCGAAGCGAATGTAGATTAGATTAAAGTAGGGCTGGTACGTCAACCGAAGGTTTATCTCGAGGTTTATTGTACTACCCCGGTTATCTTAGCCTGGGAGACCCACCATAGCGTGGAACCACAAAGCCTCAAGATGACTCCCCCAAGCTCAGACAAGTGAACTTTATCCTAATTTCAAGTAGACACCTTCTCCTAATCTCCAGAGAGGAACAGTCTAATAGGATGTGCCTAGCAGTTTCTACTGACTGCTCACAGAGTCTACATAGAGTATTACCATTATGCGACCCCATTTTCTGTAGATGATACCTGAGGTGTCCATGTCCAGTTTAAAATTATATTAAAATTCTAATATTTGTGCGTTTGAATTTTAAGAAGCTACTAGAGAGCACTCTGCTAGGTCCTTTTAGGAGTAGGTTAGCGGTTGAGCTTCCTGCAAGGCTAGTCCATCTTTGACAATGTGCCTCATAGGTATTATCCCCCAAGGACTTGTAAACCAAAGCCGGGCTGATGCCAACTGCCGGTTCTGTTCCGGTTCGAGGTCAGTGATTTCTGATCTGCATTTGCAGTTAGAACCACAGTTAATTGCTTCATTAGGACGAGAATTGGTGTGACAAAAAGTCAGAACAGCGACCTCGAAGCGAATGAAAGGACAGTAAAGTCGTTAGAATGTATTTGATACAGGGATACTGGAAGGAAAGAAACGAAGATATGTTGCAGCGGCGGCCTGGCCAGAATGCGAGAAAGTAAACACGAAGAATCTGAAATAATTAACAACGTGATCGTTATGGCCTGATATAGCGATAGTAAATTGTAGATACTGATGATAGGAAAAGCCAGTCATTTCAAGTATCTTATTAACTAGTAAACTAGATTAATAAAAAACCTGATGTCCCTATTAAAAACGTATGATCCTGAAATCGTATGAGTTACCTAATAGGTCCCTGATAGCATCCCATTAAGCGTTGACTTCGTCCTAAACTTCCTCTAAAACACCGTGTTATGTGGGCTCTCTGAGATGATTTCGACGATACTGTGTTTATAAGTGAACTTCTATAGGAAATAGAACTATCCATTTACATCTTCATGTATAACGAAACGTCGTAAAACAAAATGGAAAGCAGTTTTGAGCTTCTCAGCACCTTCCGAGTCAAATGGGAAAACTTCATAATTATACTGTATAAAGTCTTTGTTTTACTTTAGTCCACTAATTAGTAATAACGGTTCACCAAAATTGCCCTTTTAGCGGGGCGTTTCCAATTGTAGTAAAACTTATAATATTATATAGTACATGTCATCATACCCAACATGTGTGCTAAAGATTAGCCAGACGAAAATGGTAGCGAAAACTATTTTTCACCCTTATTTTGGTCTAGCTAAACGGTTTTTTTATTTATTTTTCGGTATGTTGATATCGAATGACATTAAAATCGCATTGGACATTCGATATTTTTAACGCTATAGCAATTGTTGCTACGCGTCGGCTTTTTTTACATTATTGATATTAGATACAACGCTATACAAGCAACGTGGCCCCTTTGCTACGGTAAATTTTTGATGAAAAGTAGATGATATTAATTATAATGAAATATTTTAACACTTTCACTAGTTTTGATTATTAAGAGCTAGTTTTCGCCGGATACAATTAAAACTCAATGAACAATCTAAAATAGTTGAATATATCTCTGTCTGAAAACGTCTCTATCAAGTTTGAATCATTAACTTAAGTTTTCAAAGAACCTTCCTGACTAAAAGAAACCAAATTGAAAGTTCTTGTATGAGTATGTTTAAAAATAATTGTATACCTCAACCTTCTCTAAATTTTAGTAATATATTTATACCAATAGTAAAAAGCAATCGAATAAAAAAGTTAGGAACTCAAAGAAAATTTCGACTCATAGTTAAGTTTATAAAATATTGTGTCTAAATTTAGAGTTAATTTTTGGGTGTACATATGTTTTACTTTTGATATTCAACTTAACACAATTGTACAGCTAATTTGTCTTTAACTGGCAAAAGCTAGCTCTTCAAAAATTGAAATTTGTGAAAAGTGTTAAACATGTCCCATTTCTTACACTTAGCATCTGTTCTACCTACAGGGAAACATTACTAAATAAATAACATTAAAACAACACCTTTTATTTACCCCAAGAGACTCTATTATTGAGAAAGCACGCAACTGTAGTGCGCAGGTTAATTAGCTTAGGTGAAACGAGAAGGATGTGTGTTGTGGGTTGTATGTACAGATACAGCTGTGTAACAGTGGTGAGGAAGTTGTAATGATGATCGTTGTTGCGCCTTTCCCCGAATGTTCGCACATTGTAAGCGTGAAGGCCGGCGGTGAGGGGCGTGAGGCGTGAGTAGCAGAGGGGAGGGGGGATGCATGGGTCCAGCCAGTGTTCTGTCACTACTCACTACTCAGTGATTCAGTGATCACTGGCCAGTGTTCAGTCAGCTGTCAGTGTCCTCAGTGGTTCAGTGTGTCAAACCGCGAGACTTCGTCTGGAGCTCATCTACAAACGTAAGTCACTAGAGAACGACTTGTCATGTTTGGGGTGGCTAAATAAATCAGTACGCGACTGCCTGAAGTTTACACGAAAAAAAAACTAATTTTAACGCCAATCGTGGAACGCATAGAACAAAACAAAAACATATATGTAAGTTTGACGGTTTTACACGGAAAACAGGGGAGAAATACACACAATTCGGAATATCGTTCAACTAAAAAAGTGGATCATACTGTAAGGCCTTTGTGAATTACTTCTGAAGTGCGTAGCAGAGCGTTTAATCTTTAATATATGTGTGTCTGTGTCATTAGGTAAGTGTGTGTACCCTTACCATTTCTTTTCTAGAAACTCGTTAACAACAATAAATTAAATTAATAATCATAATAAATTGTTAGTTGCTATATTTCACCAGAAACAGTTTAGCATTTAGCAGGTATTTCATTGAGGGTTTGTGAGGAAACATTTTTAGAAAAGTGGCCAAACACGAATATTTTTCCTTTACTGAAATAGTTTGATGCGGTGTTTTGTAGATTTTGTAGACATGCCGAGATTCGTAGTGCGTTATGGAGGCAAATAGCCCTTACATCCAAAACACATTGACTAAAGCTTAATCACAATAGTGTACACTGAAACAACATTTCAATATTGTTCAATTTTTCGTACGATTTTCATTAAATACCCGTGGCAATAGAACGGCCGAATGCCAAAGCGGGGTTGTGAACGTGAATAAGAGTAACACATTTCAAACGGAATTTGATTCTCTCATGCAAGCGGCGCTTTAGTGCTTAGCTGTGTTGGTCTGATTTTATTACTAAGTTGCTTTTACTAAGGCTGGTTGGGTTAAAAAGCATTCATTACTATCAATTAGGTTATTAGTTCAACGTATTTTGTACTAATTTGAATCCAGAATAACTGGGCATCGTCAAAAAACCTAAAATTCCTGATGAAAGGTACTTAAATTTAAATTAAATAACTAAACTGAACGTGTCCACACACCTACGACGTCATTATGAATACGGATGGATACATGCTTTGTCAACTCAAAAATTTAGTTAACATTTGCCAAATAAATTCGCTTATAATCAAGATACTAGAGAACCCCTGTGTCACAAAAATAGTTTTTTATGGCGAAAGATGTAATATCTCTATCTCTCTTTCTTTCCAAATCTTTTCTTTCTTCCATATTTTTCTCTTATGGAGGTAGTAGTACCCTTCGCATCAAATAAATGCACCCTTGCTTTTGCTTTAACTTTGGAAGTTGTATTATGTGGTTTTAGCCTAATTTTACTCCAATTACAGTTTTCTAAGTTTTACTTCAGTGGCCAGAATACCTGAACATGTATTCTCGGTAGTCATACTCAACGATACCACCATAAAAATTCCATAACGATATAGACTTATAGTACTATACATAATCTTGATAGGTTTGTCATAAAAATACAAGAAGAATGTCTAGACAAAGTGGCAGTGGTTTTAAATAAAAAATGTTTCGCTTATACTCAAGCTTTGAGACAAGATTTTCGACAGCGAGAAATATAATTTGATACACACAAATGTCAACCCGTGTTAGCTTGTTGATATCAAAATCGTGTTCCATTGAGTCACGTGCCAGGTTGTCATCGTAAGAAATAGAGATAACCACCGGCATCACGAGGCTGTTTACTACGCTCACAGGATCGCTTCGGCCTTCGGCTTAATTTTAATAATCGACACGAGAAAGAAGAATCACTCTGTAATGTATGTCTCATCAACCTCGCTAATGAGCCCGTTACGAGCACATTATAAGTTTTAAAACTGGACAATCTCCGTTCCAATTGTCATGTTTACTGTCCAGTTCAATTTCAGCTACATCTGTTAAAGGATGAAGATACGTTTTACTGCTGGTTTATCTCTGATGAAACGTAATATGGTTTCGAGTTAACCTACTTATGATTTTTATCAGCTCATTACTTTGGCCAACGTCGCAGGTAATTTCGGCCGGTGCTAACTATAAAAATGTTAAATTATTTTTTAGATGCATTACGAAAGAATAACTGCTTTTGCTCAATAACTAAGTAGTTAATATTTTGGGGTGTTGTCACTTGCGTCTCGATAGTCATGATTTTGTGTAATCAGACTCAAACCAATTACGTATTTATTTTAAAACTAAGAATAGACAAACAGAACTATAACGATGACTACTATCAGAAGAAAAGATAACAAGTTAGATGACTGTACCGAATCTGACCTCTCAATAGAAATATTGGTTGGTTTTATTGGTAAATGGTGGTGCACCGAATTATGATAAGTAGGGTAGATAGATGATAGGTTTTACCCATAAAGATGTTTGCAGTTGAACTTATGATGGCAAAAGTAATGAGGTCCTGGTCATCTTCTTCAATCAAGCATTACCCAGCGTTTTGTATTCATTGATCAACTGCCTGATTTCTGAATAATTAATCTTGTAACGAAAAGTCCTTGATTCTGGATGACGCTAAAAGATTCTTTGTAGACCGTTTCTGATATGCCCCTGGGCGGAAATGTGTCATCTAGTCTTCAAGGAGGAAGTCATTAAACCAAGTTTTGGTTCAGAGACGCCTTCTTTGTAGACCCTTTCCGAAAACGCCCTTGGACCGAAATGTGTCATCTAGTCTAGGAAGCAATAACCAGGTTATGGTTGAAAGCTTTGGGTTTCCTGACCTCCGACAAGCAGATCCAGGTTTCTGGAGTCTTGTCCTTGTGGTTTCCTGGACTCTCTCCCGCGCTTCGCTAGTTCTTGCGTGTTCTCTCTTGTCAGTTCCTGCCCTGCCCTGACACAACCTACACTTACCCTCTCTCTTGTGCTAGTTGCCAACACTGTGTGATAACGTGATAACACACAACTTCTAGCACCTTCCTTCTGCCTCTTGAATCTGCGGGTGTTCTACCAGTTCTTGACAGAAACCAAAGGTATGCTCGCTCGCGACTCTGGATGACTCCACTGCTTGACGTACGTTACTCCAAACGATATTTAGTAACTGACTATTTAGTAAGAGAGTGTATATCGGAATAAAATTATTGTAACATACAAGTTGTCTAGAGAGCTTACGCCTTGGATATCGGCATCGACATCTTCTTTGCTATCCAATAATAGAAAGAAATTAATTCTAAGCTTCGGCTTTCGGCCTCGGAATTTCGGATACTTCTTTCTATTAGATATAAATTTTAACTTAAGTTCGTTCCTTATCTAGCGTTTGTTAGTAACTTCCAATTGTATATGAGAACGGTATTTTAGGTTTGGACAGTTTTCCCTTTTAGCTATAGCTCCGAGTGAAAACATAATCGAAAGTCACGTTAAGCCGTTGGTTGTTAGGCTATTAATTAATGACTCAATCTGGGGATCAGTCGGCCCTTGTTTGTAACAAGACTGCACCTCATCATTCATCACAACTTATAACACTTTCTATTCATCTCATATTCATCTTAAATAACCTTTAAGGGTGGTCGGTGACTCAAGTAAAGTATTCAAGAATCGCCTGCAAGTGTCGGATGCAATGAAGACTTTCCCTTTACAATAAAAACAAACAATAACTTCGCCCTGTCCGCAACAAAGCTGCTCAGGAAGTCCCATTACTTTATTACGGCAGAGTCCAAGGTCTGAAACATTAAACGCAAACAATGAAAATTGCCAGGAAGGGTAGACTTTGTCGACCTTGTAGACGTTATAAACCCGCACAACACCTTTCAAATTGCGGACGAACCATTGTTGTCTAAGCAGCAGAATCCATACTTTGTATTAAGATAAAAAGGTTTTCGAGTTTAATTAACCGGTTAAGTGTGATGGTCCATTAAAAATAATGTCCATCATCATCACTAGTTGATAAATATCATGAAACTGGTTAATAGGACCATCTCAGTAAAACTGATCATGATTTTTTGGAACTCACATGGAACATTTCAATGAGACATTCAGGTTTGTAGATAAAACTTAATTATGCTTAAAACATTGAATTTGCTGATAGAAACCAACTGACAGTTTTCCCGTAGTTCGGTATTGATGCCTGTAGGTGCGCCACTAGTTTACTTTTGACATCTGATTACTATAATAGATTAAGTTCTCTGTTTAGTAAATCTTCAAACGCATCTGGGTTAATGCCGAAAGAGTACGGGCTAAACTCAGCGATAAAGAGTCCCATTTAAGTTTACAACTTCTATTTGTAAACCTCAATGAAAGTTGTTGATGTACTGTAGTACGACATCAAATATAGCCCTACATAAAAATGTTCTTTAAATTTGAAAGAGAAAAAAGGTCTGTGTAATTTTTTACTTCCTCTGGTCTTACAACTAAAGGGGTTTCAGTATTTCTTAGTATGTTTTAATACATTGGTAATAAATGGTGTACATTTAAGTGATGTGGGTGAAAGGACTTTGAAAGAAGGTTACTTTGAAAATGCAACATAAGCCATTAGAGCTAAACAGTTGTGATATGAATTTATTTTGTGTGCTCTTAGTTAATAAACTGTAAAAGTGAAAGCACTCGGTTAAAACTAGCTCTGTAAAGAAATATATAACAATAAAATACACCTTTGCTCGGTAGTTTGTTGTGGATTTAAATTCAGACTCAGATATTGATCTAACTTTTATACTTAGTTACTCGTATATTGTGTTTAACAACTTGTTTTTGTTATGAAAGAATGCAAGCGTGTAAATATTCCAGCGTATAATTTCATTAAAACGGTCCCTAACGATAACAAAGTAACAACCTATCATCAAAACATCAATGAAACGCTAAATTATATGCAGTTCGAGGTTGAATCTATTAAGTTGGTTCGCTTAAGCTTCCTGAATTATAGCTTATCTGCAGATGATGAAATAACAGTACATATTTTGCTACACATAGTTGCAAGTCCATTTTATTGCTTCCTTAATTAATTTAAAATAGCTACACGACACGCTTCAAACCAGAACTACTTCCGTGCTTGAAATAATAATAGTCTGTCTCTGTCCGTCATGTTTGCCTATTTGCTTACTAAAATGCAATTCAGCAGTTGCATTGAAATGACATTGTTTAGTAACAACATAATACACTTTTGAACGAATAATTTAAACTATAAACCCAACAGAATATTATGTAACACGTCTTATTACAAAAGTGTACATCCTCTACAGATTAATAAAACATTTTACTCGTACCAATCAACTTGTGTTACAAGAATAAAGTTAGACTTAGGCCTACTAATGGTTTACAGTTTGAACTTTCGTCGACGGAATTTCAACAATAATTATAAAGTTGTGCTTCACTCTGTGATTTCCGGCGACATTTTGGTCAAGCTGAACGGATTTTGTTGATATTTAGTACACATTTGAGTGTGGTGCCATAACAAGCTTAATCGTTATCTGAACATAAACGAAGTTTGTATAGCACAATATCCCATTTTGTTGTGGAAACGCTCCCCCTTCAAAGGAAACTTCCAGTGTAAATTATCTCCCGTTACTGGAAATTCGCTAGGATTCACGTTTGTGCTTGTAGCTACGTGTCGGTTACCTTTTCCGTGCTAAAGCTTAGAAATTAGGTTATTTCTATGTGACCACGGCGTGTTCACCATTGAATAATATATTTATTATAGGTGCGAATCTTCAAGTAGCCATCAATAGTGTTAAACAAACCTGTTAACACTTGTTAGTATCTAGCTAGAGGTTGTTTCAGACGCGCAATTGCGCATGTTTCATTTAGTTTGATTTTACATAACATACGAATTTATTTAGGCATACGAGCTAGGAAATGTTTATTAACTTGTAAGAGGCAGTTCACAAGGTGGTAAAAAACACGTCAAGGGTGCGCATTACAGGTGTCAAAAATGACGATGTAGTCTGACCGATAACGGAAGTCATCGGGCGTAGATGTAACTGTATGTTTTCGAGTCACTAAAAACTAAAAACCTTGTGTCAACTTTGAACAAGCTTCTTTGAGTAGCTATCCAACAAAAGCTGTTCTTATGTGATGCATTTCTATATGCATTATATTGTATACGTCAAACAGATTATCTAGGGTGGATTGTAGCTACACTTTTTGGAATGCCACTTAGTGGACTTAATATGTAGTGTATAAAATGTTCACTCAGAAAATGAGCTCGCAGTGACACTTTGAAACTCCCTAATTTAAAACCTCGAAACTCCTGTAGCCGATCTCATCACAGCCTTCTTCGCAGTTCACACACGACAAGCAGATGCTAGATAAGAATCGTAACACTTTCCTGTAGTTGGTAGCAGTGTGTTTGTATGAACCACGTGTTACTCTGTGTACAAGTACTCATGTGAGGAACGCGACTCGTCTCTTCACTCGCTCCATCCTTGCCTTCTAGGTCTCCTGGCGTGTCAGTCTCGTCTACAGGACGCACCAGACAATAAACGCGCACGTGCGTTACTCTAGTCTCTCTACACTCTAGCCTTGAGCCATTCCGAGGCGAGCGATGCGTGATGCTCGAATTCTTATTAGCGAATTTTCTCTGGAAAAATGAAATATTCTTACTGTCAGCTTGGTAAGACCATGAAATGAGCACCAATCCTGACCCCCCAGAACAAGTTTTGAGTATTTGTCTCAAGATTTTCTGTAAATGCGTGGCTCTCTACAGGTCGAATTCTTTCTTCATAAATTTGGTACAAACGTTCTTTTTTTGAAAATATCCGGTCAAGTTCGTTATCCAGCAAAACCAGAATACAGGAAGTCTCCTTTTGGGTTGAGTTTTTTTTCAAAAAAGGGTTTAAATGATAGAGCCTCGTTACGCCTGTGGTTATAGAACACGAAAGCTGAGGCTGAGGGCCGACAATTCGCGAATTATAGTAACAAATTGCAACGGAAACTAGTTTTACTCTCGACCGTGGTGCTTTAGCTACGTGTCAGTCTAATTATCTTAGAAGACATATTTTTTTCTGGGTTAACAAATACTTGAGCGTCAGGAAATCACACATATAATAGCGAAAGCGACCTGAACCCAAGAGCAATAGTGAAGCTAAAATGAAGAAGGGGGTGTACACCAGCGTCCAACGAAGTTCGAAACCGTTGTCATCGCCCTGCTGCTGACTCAAAATGTTACAGCCTTGCTTCTTTTTCAGAATAAAATTCGACCTCATAAGAGGGTACTAGAGAAACAGGCAGCCTCGTCAATAAGGTTGCCCAATTTTATCGAAAGTACCCTTAAACTAAGCAATTTAAAACTCGTCAGAAACAAACTTTGGTCGCAGAAGGTTGAAATCATACAAACAAATTTACGGCACACAACGTGGACTCCGCGTAAACTATTTGGCCAAGAGGTTAGTCTGAGAAAACAACGAATGAATGAGAATAATTAAGTGATGAACGCAAATATGCATATTTGGATATAATTTAGATATGTATCAATGCACAACTTTACAAACCAAAGTAATGCAATTGCATGTCGTGTATATTATGTTTCACGCGATAAAAGCTTTATTTACTTCATTGCGTGCCTGAGCTGGGAGTCGAACCTCAAACCGGTAACATGGTGTCCGCAGGCGTAACTCAGCCACAGAAGCAGATCGTGTGCTTTATTTGTCCAATTGTTTTGAGGATACACGATATGAGCGAGACCAGTGTAAACAGATGTAACATTGCACTAGAACATCTGCGGCCACCACACAGGCTAGCTTGCTTGTTATGGAGATGTCCGCAAATTGAACTAATTAACGCCAATCAAAGTATGTCCGTGGATTCACTAAACTGCGTGCGAACTGTATCGAACTGTTGTGTTCAGTTATGGGCGACTCGTAGACTGTTTTGTTGAAGTAGTATTTTTGAATTTTAGTTATACAGGGTGTCTCAGACCATTCGTCCCTATCTCGAGAACGCTTTGACCTATTTGATTTGGATGGAAAGTTTCCATGTTAAAATATCTCAAAGAAGGGGAACTTACTTGCGTGTTTCAAGTATACATAGTCTTTTGAAAACTGAGGGTCTATGGTTACAGTCTCGTTACAGTCATGGTGTACATCCTTTGTAGCTTTCTTTGCTTAAACGTAAATAACTTATATCTGTGGAACGCTCTGTAACTTTTCTAAAATTGCGTGAAATCAAATCTTATCCAAGATTCTTGATTTGAAACAAGACCTACTTTCCAATGAAGTTTCCAACAATACTACAGTGACACGACCATAATTATTTTCTTCTTGCTTTTAATGGTTTTCAAATTCAAAATAGTTTATTAGTGTTTTTACAAAATTGGCCTCATCAAGCTTACAAAAGTTGCCGGTGAGAACCCTAAATAATACTACATAATAAAATGGATTGTTTTGTTATTATTACAAACATATTTCGACGATTAATAGATTGTGTATTGACAGTCCCGGTATATGTTTTATGTTTACAATCCTCTATTAGCAAGACCATTAATTTGATTTGTTCCAAGCCACCATTCACGATAGCGAAGAACATTCACTGTTTGGAGCGTTAGAAATTATGACCTTATATTATTCCTTTGATATCCATCTTTTGCAATCAAACCACATACGGTTTTGGCCCCTATTTCCAAAAAAATCATTGTCATTTATTCATTTTGTTGAAAATTTTCCACGTAGGCCTATGCCAAGTTTTATACGGATCGGTTAATATCTGTAGCCGTACGATTGAGTACGATCTAGACAAACATATTGCGGAAACCATCAGGGTCCCTGGTTTTGTTTTTAAGGACCCTAAAAACAAACACATAAAGTGGTTTGGTTCGGAATAGTAATTAGTTCGATGGGTTTAAAAGTTTTGTTTATTTGGATACTTGTTTTAACAAGGTTCCAGTGGGCGTAGACAACCGGTTTTGCAATTTGTATTCGATTTGCTTATCTAATGTAATTTGAGAACCTTTTTACACCGATAAACATGCAAAATCCTTAAAGTGCAGCTATAAATTATACAATTACGCCAAAAAATAATTAATTTGCATAATCAACCAGACAATACTTTTCCTCGTAGATGTTCTGAAAGCTTCAACCATTACCGGGGTGTTTTCCTGTAAGTGAGACAAATTTAAAACTCAGGCGCGAAATAATACATTTGGAGATACTAGTATTTTTATATAATCTTTTATAATACTGGTTTTATATAGTTTAGTGGGAAACGACCTCTACTGGCTCTACATCATAAAGTCATTAGTTGAAACAACTTGTTGACTGGTAGGTCGTCGTGCAGAAATAATTACACACATTAAATAGATTTGCGCCATAGGCTAATACAAAACCCTTAATTTTTATTTTCAATCAGAGATCAAAAATAAAAATAATTGGTTTAAAAGTTCTCATACGCTTTTGCTATTTAGCAATGAATACCACAAAGTTAATGAACTTAACATCAAGAACATTACAAAACAAATCTGAAAGAATTTAGCCCTCCTTCACAAAACTATTTCACTAAAATTTGCTTCCAATAGTCACGAAACTAAATTCAACTTTTGTTCGTAGGCTTATTTAACACCCTTACCCCAACCCATTTACTTTAAGTTGGTAAATTCTAGGGAATTGGGAAATTCATTCAAATTTTCCAATCCAAATTACAAGTGTAATCTATTTAAACTTTAACTTGAACGACCACAAAATGTTACTTCACTGAAGCTTAAACTTTCCCAGCTTCCGAGATTTCAACCCCCTAAATTCCCAGCTTTCATTATTCCCTAAATTACTGCGAGGTGGTGAGGGGTAGACGACTGATTACAGTTTATAAGGATAAACATGAAGGAAGGAAAGCTATCTACTAACTAGCAGGGAGCTGATAGCTCTGGCAACTTTCATATATAGAATAAGGATAACGATATCCCTACTCAATGTTTCGGTTGTTCCTCCCATCGCGTGACGTCTGTGGTCCATACAGCCTGTCGGCAACGTGTCAAGGCTAGCTTCAACTTCACTTCCAAGCTAGAGGGCATGCTTGTTGACGAGTACTGTACTTTGTGACGTGTGAAGCCGGTAGGGGTTTGCTTATTTGTTTTAGTTAATGATTCAAAGAGGATATAACGGTTTCGAAGTGCGATTTGAATGATCTGGCGAGGAAAATGAAGAGAGTCAACAATACGCCGTTCTAGTATTTCAGTACCAGAATTAAAAATATTCCTTTTAATTTGTAGCTGACAGTATCACATTGATAAACTGGTTTCATACTAAAAAAAAAGATACGTTTGGCATATTTCAAGTGGTAAGCAGGTAGCAAAAGGTTGAGAGAGACCCTATGATTTAGGCTAAATCGCGTTGCAAGGCGAGTTGCACAAAACTAAGCAAATAAACCAACGTTTTATGTTATTTTGTAATAAATTTAATAGACCTTCATTTTATCCAATGAAGTGCGTGCCGTTTTCTTCCTCCTAGTCCTTGATCGGCGATTCCTGTTGCTAATGTCAAGCGTGACTTGAGGACAAAGCGTGAGCCGTGAAAGACACCTGACTGACAGGAAGGACAGAGGAAAATAACACGAAAAGGACAAAAGAGAAGAGAGAAAACAGGCCAGTTGTTAGTGAAGGTCGGAATCATTCTTAAGGTAATTTACATTTAATGTTGGCTTGAGTTTGGTGCGCCTTTGGCTAACACGCGTATCTATCACGAGTTAGAAAGAGTCTAATGGCTAAAACGTAGGATGAGTTATACTGGGACACACACTGTGAGACCGTCACAATCAATTAATGAAAAGATACTTAGTGAGGACCTTTCATACTTGGGACACTTAGTGACTTCCTTGGTAGCTTAGCACCCGTGGCGGGGAACACAGCGTCGGTAGCTCTGGCTGATCACAGAGTGTCTCCTCGTATTCTAGGGCATTCTGCGACTGTTGCATCTTTGTGTTATCAAACTACACAAAGATAGGTAACATTATCAAACTTAATATTGTTAAATCTCTTTACTTACATATTATTTTGGACAGTTTGTCTCGTTTTGTCGTGTCGTGCAGCCGCCCTAGGATGTGAGTTAAAATATCCGAATGTACCTTCAGGGTTAATTGTTTCTCCAAACTATCAACACCAATTTATAATGGTTTACAACTGTTACAGGGAGATGGGGTCGTTGATGAAGTTATCAGTGGTGAAGGGGGCTAGCGTCCCCCTTCCCAGTCCACCAATCAACCCTCTATCCAGAATGTTCGAGGATAATGTCCTCAGGTACCCCAACTCTACAGCACTTGTCTGCAAAGGTAATCAAAGTCAAAATATCTTTGATATATTAGCATCAAGATAAGTACAGTGTTAAAGTATGTTATACAATTCATCAAGGAAGGCTATTCTTGTAGCAGGTCTTCAGGTGTTGCTCAAATAATCGCTTTTGAGTTGTCTCCAGTTCTGGTTGTCTTCAGTTTGGCTTCTTTAGAATTCCGAAAGATTTGTGTAATAATATCCTAAGATATGATTATACTATGAGGGATTATTAGGCAACGTACTAGTTTATACTTCAGGAAAAAGGAAGGTTTAAATGAGAGATTTCTGCATTTGCATGGTGTACTTTACATTATTTAAAAAAAGGGGAAATTTAAAAAATGGTTTTGGCAATATACAGTAAAAACTCGATAGACACTCTGTAGTTCGACACTCCCTACAGTTCGACATCTTCTGTGGGGACTTGATAGTAACAAAAATGACAAACAAACAGATTACACAAATTTATTAAAATTTTGTAACACTTTACTCGTTTATTGAATAAATAGTATTTCCAATAAATTTCTGTAATAAAAACCTATATATACTGCAATACTGGGTAGTGCAACCTTTCGATAGTTGGACACCCCTTCAGTCCATAAATAGTCAAAATTAAGTTTCTATTGTACTTGGAAATAACATGTTTACAACATATTTAAGTTATTGGTTAAAACTTAGTCCCAACTACTGACACCACAGTCAATACAATGAAAAGCATGAGCCCTCAATACCATTGAAAAGCATTTCAACTGAATAGTGAATATAAACTTGTCAAAAGTAATTATTTGTGATCATGAATTTTTCCAGTTTAAAACAACACTTCGCTCAAATCACAGTTTATCAATTTACTGCTGGCATATATTATTCAAACTTGTTTGAAAGTTTTATTACAAAATCAAAAAAAATATTTGGTATACACCAGTTTTTGGCAAATAAATACTTCTCATGTACAGTACTAGTTTCAAATTCTACTTCCAGATCTCCAGTCTAAAGTGTGCAAACTGACATACTCTGAGTTAGAGCACACTTCCAACCGCCTGGCGAGAGCTCTACTTGGTCACATTGACAAGCGCAGTGGTGACGAGGACAAGGACTGGGTGGTGGCTGTGAGCATCGCCCCCAGTGAACACTTGGTGAGCACTCTGCTTGCCATCTGGAAGTCAGGGGCTGCGTACCTCCCTCTGGACACCTCGGCACCGCAACGAGTCCAACACATCCTACAAGAGGCCAAGCCGGCTCTCGTAATCACAGACCAGAAGCAAGGTAGACACTAAGGAATCACACCCGGGCCGGTTTGGTGTGAAGCACGCATTATTTTACCATACTTATTTGTTTTACTTTGTTTCTTGCTTTTTCTTAATTCGTTTTTGTCACACAATGATTTTTGTAAATGGCAATAAATGTTATTATTATTATACCACTGATTCATTGAGCCAAGGCCACTCCCATACTATATACTATGTATGCACTACGAGTGATTGTATTTTCCTTTTTATTACCTAGAAAATAAGTTATATGAATGTGCTTACAGAGGAGTGGGACACAGTTCTGAAAAGTCACAACACAGTCAATTTCTCAAGACTACAACACGAAGCAATAGAATTAAGCAATGCAGTTCTTGAACAGAAAGAAATGGTTCCCATGGGAAGTCAACCGATTGGGATAATACTTTACACCTCGGGAAGTACTGGAGTTCCCAAAGGTATGGAAGTTTATTACATTTTGAGCAGTTTTTCAGTACCGTACTGTGTTTCTTTTATTCATATTTGAATACAGTACATTCAACAGCTCTTTATTTATAGATATCTAGTAATCACACAATCATCCTCCTACCATTTAGAACAAAAAGTATCAATACACTTAACACAATTTGTAACAGTTTAAGGGGTTCCTCTATAGCTAGCCGTACAGTTTACGCACCAACTGACCTGTTTTCAATATAATTTAAGACAAAAACAGTTAATCCTAAGTTTTGTAAAAGCTCAAATCAATGTTTTCATTCATCTTTGTATAAAACTCAAAGATTTTCTTGAATTTCCAGCCAATTAAAATGAAGGGAAGTTTGTAAAAACATCAAACAGTTTTGTCAAAATGTTAGGGGCTATAAATTCTAGAGAGGAAGTCATAAAAGCCAATTTCTTAACCAAGCCGTCCCTTTATTCCTCATTAAATTATGTAACCAAGAGAAATCAGGACCTTATGAAACATGTCTTTGTTTATCTCTTTCCTCTATGTTCCACTTAGCAGCTGATAAACATCTCATTAATTACAACAAAAGACTCCACAAATGATTACAACTGATTAATTTGTGATTAGACTCGTCAATTAAAATACAATATCAGTTACAACATTGTTAAAGGATGTTAGATATGTGCTTGATTAGAATAACAAATGAAGACAACATTAACACTGATGAGTGATAATGGATAGTTTATATTTTATACTTACTAGGTACTGTACGTAATTCTTAGGTTGTAATTTCTTTTATTGGAAACATCATTGGAAACAGGAGTTGTGTAATTTAGTAAACTTCAATCAAAGACTTATAACTAATTTAAAGAATTAATTTTATAGTACACACATTTAATGGCACATTTCTTTATAATATTTCATACCAAGTAATAGCACTTTCCTCAATACCGTACATCTTTTATAGCATCAAGGTTCAAGGAATAAGTTTTGCTCTTGAAGGTTTAAAGACAAAATGTTTTATACTAGTTGATTGATAAAAACTAAATTAAATTCTTAATTGTAGTGTCATTTAATAATTCAACTATCAGTCACACATTTAATAATGTATAAGAGAATTAATTTTTCCAGCAGATCATTATTTTACAATTGGATTTAAATTTTCAAAGCATACCTTAGCATGTCTTTTGCTAAATTAAAAGCATTAACAACTCTCACATATTCCAATAGTAATGAATCAAGCAGATGAAAAAAAAGTAAAGCTAATGAAAACTTTCTACAATCAGCAGCAGTAGTTTTTACGACAATCTCATTACTAAATAAAGCAAAAAATAAAAATTAAAAATATTAACTCTGTTTAACAGGTGTACGCTTGCCACACCAGGTTGTGTTGAATCGTTTGTTGTGGCAGTGGAGAGAGTTTCCCTACTCACCTACAGAGCGCATTTGTGTGTTCAAGACCACTCTTACATTTGTTGATGCCGTGAGTGAGATCTGGAGTCCTTTGCTTCATCCTTCTCCTCTCTCGCTGTTAGTTGTGCCTAAAGAAGTGACCAAAGACCCTGAGAGACTTTTACCCCTTCTGGAAGAGTATCAGGTAATATAATCTTAATAAAATTTACTCGATCTTGGTCAG
Organism: Matsumurasca onukii; assembly: GCA_018831715.1. Taxonomy (NCBI): domain Eukaryota; kingdom Metazoa; phylum Arthropoda; class Insecta; order Hemiptera; family Cicadellidae; genus Matsumurasca; species Matsumurasca onukii. Next base: position 21,916,198 of record CM032062.1, on the reverse strand, counting down.
TGTACTTTATCTTAAATGGTTTTACTTTTTAAACAGTAAATTTTTACTGCTTTGCACTGCGGAGTGATCAGCTTTGTAACACTCCTGATCGTTCAGGAGACAAAGCTGAGGGCGAAGACTTAAGCGATGCTTTGAGTGTAGCGAACCGATCGAAGTGAGTCTGTGAGTATAGTAATCAACAAGACAGTTGTAAAGAAATCCGCTTCAATTACGCCGTCGGCGCTTAAGCCATCCCCCACCCCAAGAAAATTTTCTCGGTGTACTTTGCCATACTGGTTGTCATCAAACATTTCTTCATACTATTGGTTGCAAACGTATGTAAGATCTCTGATTATAGTTATTAAAATTCAAAATGATTAATAAATGTCTGTAATGTTACAGGTTGAAAGATTACTTGTTGTTCCTACCCTACTGAGGGCAATTCTCCTTTATCTAAGTTTAGAGAAGAAAAACCAGTTGACAGTAAGTTGAAATGGCTACTACATTAAGGCACCATCGTTCCAAAACGTTACAATTATTATGGACCAAAATTACCCAAAATTACTGTAGCACCTTATCTCATTTGAGATGGGGCTTCAAAGATCTTGAATAGATGGCTTTTATATGGAATTTTTAAAAATAAATCCAGGTAAACTTGTGATTTTTAAGACATTTTATTTAAAAGGGTTAGAGGCGAACAAGGATGATGTGAGTTAGTATTTGTACAAATACTTTGCTACATTGGGCACCACACTGTCAACTGACACCGTTGTTGCTCTGATGTATGTATTTTAGAAATTGAAGCTGTTTACTCTTCTCTGCCAAATGCTGTGACTACTATTATTATTGTAAAGTTAGAGTTAGTTAAGAATCTTGAGATATTGTTATTAAAATATTTTATTCTGTAGAAGTATTTTTTCTCAACACAAACGCCTCTTTGAATAGGCAGAACAGCTCACACTACCTTTCTGCCACTGCTCTGATTTATGGCAGTTGATGTTTGTAATGAACAATATCATGAAATTATACTTACTTTAGTTTGCTACTTTGATTTAAGACACTGACCACTCCTAGAGGGTGATAAACTAAAATATGTTACATTGTTTTTCAGAAACTCAAGATTTGGGTATGCAGTGGAGAACCTTTGGTGAAATCATTGGCAGAACAGTTTCTAAACCATTTTCCTGACAGAGATATTGCCCTGTGCAATTTTTATGGAAGCACAGAAGTAATGGGTGATGTCACTTATCACATTATTCGCTCATTAGATGATCTAGCTTTTGATAAAGTTCCCATCGGTAAGTGATCTGAAAAATTCTACTTGCAAGGAATTCTTTTTTGTTAAAAACTAAATTCAAGCTTTATTTTTGATTTCAAGCTGTATAAGAATAATGTATTAATTTCTATTGGGTATTAGTTACGTGGGAAACCTCCAAGTCTAGATGGAATCGAATCGCTTCCTAAATTGATTAGTTTATTTCAGAAATAGGTCAAGCGCCAACAAGCTCAAAAATGAATTGTAAGCGGGAAATTATTCTTTGATGGGTAGCACATCGTTGGGGTGCAGAAACCTGCCTAGCGCCATAGTTCAAGGCTGCTAGAAAATTAGGGGAATATACCGTTTATTGCAGAAACATGTCAAGTAGAGTCACTTGACGTGTTTCTGCTCTAAAGTTGTTGAGAATTTCCTGTGCTGGGAATAATAATCTTTGCTCTTTTTACATATTTTTAATACAAAATAAACAGTTGTGTAGCCATAAATAATAATTTTTAATCATTTATCCTTTGAAAATAATGTTTAAATTTATTACAAACTTAACTAGCAGGGACATCTGTAGTTTATTTCAATAACACGTAAAGTGAAAATAATTTGAAAAATTACAATTATTTTACACTTGGACCAAAAATTTTCTTTTCACAGAAATGCTACTAAAAACATATATACGTATACTAGAAAATATTTTAAATTACTGGAAAATAAATTATTTTAAAAATTCGAATGACAGGAGTTTTTATGTTTTCTGAAACTAACTCATGTTTCTGCAATAATTGATTCAATTACATCTTGAGTATTTCATCAACATATCATCAGTTTCTCACAATAATGTGACAATAAATGTTGTAATTTTGTGGGTAGGAAAGCCGCTTGACAACACTGCTATCTATCTGCTGGATAAACAACTATCTCCAGTTCCTGTTGGTGAGGTAGGGGAGCTTTATGTAGCCGGACTCAATGTTTGTGCTGGCTACGTCAACAACAGAGACCCACAGAAGTTTGTAGCTAACCCTCACACAGTGGACCCAGCTAATACTGAAGTTGTTTGTTGACCAAGTTTTTCTACTTTAAGCTGATCATTTCATAGTCAGATAAAATCAGGTCTAGTGGTTTTCTTAAGGATCAAAATATTTCAAAGTTCAAGATAAAAGTTTTAAAGTTTCAGATAGTGGAACTATTCGCACATACTACTTTGGCGGTCTAACCAGCTACGGTAGGATTAAGGAGCCGTTAATATCAAACGATAGCCCTCAAAGAGTTAATAAACAAGATTATGAAGTGCAATGATTTAAAAAAAACGTAATGATGCACTGGATCAAATGTTTAAAATCAAGTTTCTAAATTGACGTTTGCAAATTAATCATATTTTAAAAACTGAATGAGAACTTGTGTAGTTAGTTACTGGTTGAACTGTTGAGCAGATATGAGTAGATTGTACCAGACAGGAGACTACGGAAGGCTGGTGAAGGGTGTGGTCATGTACGAGGGTAGGACCGACTCTCAAGTCAAGGTGAGAGGACACAGAGTGGATCTGGCAGAGGTGGACGCAGCTCTCAACCGACTGCCTCAGATCGACAAGGTAGCTGTCCTGTGTTACCGACCGGGCGAAGTGGACCAGGTGTGTTAAGTCAAAATCTCTTTATTTACGTAATATTTCAGATTAGGAATGGTGACTGGTGTCAATCAGTAAACAGGATACAATAGCTTATTTACTAGGTAATGTTTTGTGTTCTCCATTTGAATACTCTCTCAAGTTCCCAAAATAAATGATATTTTCTTGTGAAATTTCTCTACAAGTTTATTTGGATCTACTGGCTATAATTGGAGGTATTTTCTGTTACTTCCTGTTTGATATGTAAAACATTTACAAAGCAGCAAAGTTTTCACTATAACTATGATGTGAAACAAAAATATATTAAAGTTTTCAAAGCTCAATTGAAGCATCATTTAAGCAGGGCGCACACTACAGTGACCCTGCCCCGCCTGACACCAAACCGTCCCCTTCGTTTACCCGCACACTACACCGGCCCACTCCGCCCGACTCCGGGCTTTTTGTGGGAAATGTACAGCTTCTTCACTTCACTTGTGGCGATCTACAGTGACGACATGTTGACGTCTAATGACTCGGAAGAAGACATTAATGTTTGCCGTTGCAGCCTACGAGTTATCCAAGAATGAACGGAGATTTGGGATCCACAGCATAAATTTGAAAAGGCAGTGTGGTGAATTTGCAAACCTTTTTCTGGACCACTAAAAGACGAGGAAATGTTTTTCAAATACTTAAAATGCCCGTGCCAAAAAGTGTGAGACAAAGGCCGATAACTGGGACTGGCTTTATTACAGAACAGTAGAAATTAGATAGTTCAACATTCCCTATAGTTCAACATCTTCCATTATGTTTTGACAATAACAAAATACAACTGAAAGGTTTTAAAATATTTTGCACAGTAATAATGATGTATGGAACGTAGTTTATACAGTAAAAATGGATTTTCTAACTTTGTAGCATATTAATCAAGAATAATTTATTGTTGTGTTCATCAATACTATAATAAAGATGCCATAAAAGCCAACCGTGTAACTTAATTTCAAAGACATTTAACTTGGCAAGACACTTAGAGCTATCACATAATTTGTTGAACATTTTCAAACCTATAATGGAATGGTTATTTATACTGGAATCGGGCAATTAATAACCGAATGAACAGTATTTAGTGGTACTTCAATACCTCTCTGTCATAAAACCTCATACAATTATACTGGATAATTCGACATTTCAATAAATTGACACCCCTTCGATCCACAAAGAGTCAAACTATTGAGTTTCTGCTGTAGTTGAGAAGGTTCATATACAACAAATGGGGTTCAAGGGTAAAAATGATAATACAAATTTTTCTGATAACTTATTTTTTGTTTTTATTTTAGGCTGTAATTGCCTATGTGACACTAAGTCCTACCAGTACTTATACTGGTGAAGATATCGAAACTACTCTACAATCTCATCTAGCAATCTATGCAATTCCCCAAGTAAGTTCTCTTCTTTTTTTATAAGTAGGACTTAGAAATTAAATAACAAAGCTTTGATAAAACACTGTTATCTACAAAACCAAAATGTTTAACCATTGTCTAAAAATTATTAGTATGATAGTCAGAGATTTAGAGACAGAAATGCTATTGTACAGGGTGGCTCATGGGCACTTGATGGTTTACAAATGAATAGTCCACCTGAAAAGTTCATGTGTGAAAAATAACTTGTAGCATGTGTTGTCCACACTTCTTAATTAATTTTTCAAGTTTTGTATGAAATTTTTTTTATAAAACAAAAATATAAAATAAAATAAAACCACAAGGGCTGAAATCAAGTGATATAGGGGGCTGTGAGATGACCTTTCTTGGGAATAACTCTCAAACAAATCGGATAAAGTGTCTACCAATATGTACAGTTGCACCATTCTCTTGGAAATAAACATTTGCAGTGTTAAGCACCTCTTTGAAGCTGGGGGCACAAACATGTGTTCAGCATGTGCATGTAATGAGCCCACTGTAGCATTAGCACCATTTTTCTTTAAAAAGGCTTAATAATGTCAAATGAAGCTATTGCACATCTAAAAATTACATACTGTGAGTGCAGAGATCTTTTGTGAATTTGATGAGGATTTTCAGTTGCTCAGTACCGCAGATTTTTTTTCTTAACTACCCAATTTAAATTAAAACCTGTCCCATCTATCGTAAGAATCATGGGAAATTTAAATGAATCATTCACTTTTTTAACAAACGTCTGCTTTTCCACGTCTACTAAAATGGCATCATATGAGAGGTTCAGAGACGGATCATTCATTTCTATACCCCGCCACAAATAAAGTATACAGCGCTAGTCAAAACCGTCAGGTTCCTGTGTTTCACCCTGTGTGATAACTATACTTACCTATAATATTACTTACAATCAGAATGTCTCAAAATTGGTTGGGCATAGTGTTTTTTTTTATAGTTGCTTAAAATATTATATTTAACATTGTTGTTTTTGAAAAAAAGAAACTCATTACTTAAAAGTATTAAATACTGTCCTTTTTCAGGTTCTCATCATTGAAAAAATACCATTACTGAACAATGGAAAAGTTGATCGACAAACCCTTCTGAAAAACTATGCTGCACTAAACAGTAAGATTTTTATTATTTGTTTTTTTAATTTAGCACACCTTATTTGCTCCTCAAAGCTTAAAGATTATCTGAGTAGTTAAAATGTACTGCCAGAAACATTTTCAAGTTTAAAACTCTGTTTATTTTCTGGTGAGGTTGATGTTGGCTAATTATTCTTTCTTAGCCAAAAGTCCTTAAAAATGGTAGACAAAATACCACCTAAAAACTTACATTTACAAATATTTTAAAAATAACACAGTACAGTTAGCACCAACTAGCATGAAGCGCGACTTGCACATGGGTGTAGATCACTCTTCCCTTGCCTATCTGCTTAGTACAGTCGGTGACAAGCAAACCTTGCTGTAGCTATCACAACAAATACATATAAATAACCTCATCTTGTTGTTCGTCTGCTTTTAAACAGAAATTTGGATTCAGCTTTATTATTTCAAAACAACTGTTAAAATTAATAAAACAGAATCAACCAAACTGAATTAAAACGATCAAAATAAATAACTATTTATGTTAAAGAAACAAGATAATTTAAATAGTTGCTGTTTGTAAACAAACCGCCATCTTGGATTCTGTCTGAATGGACTATACTGAGCCTGTGAGGGGAAAGTATACTGGTGAGTGGTGAGGGCTACATCACAGCTGTTTATACTCTCCTCTCCAGGATTCATGCTAATTGGTGCGGTCTGTAATGATTTCACTATATTATGGTTTGTTTTGTTAGTTACGAGTATATTACTTAAATGTTTTCACAGAAACTAATGGTGAAATAACAGAAGCGGACTTTGATCTAAGTAATGTGACGGATGGACAACTGCCTCAAGCGAAATGTTTGTTGACAACTGTGGCGAGCGTGCTGGGCAGTGCGGCCCGTGCAAGGATCAGTCTGGACGCTAACTTTTACCAGCTGGGCGGAAACTCACTCAACTCTATACTCACTGTCACCAAACTCAGAGACCAGGGGTATTTGATAGGTATATAGTTATGTGTCCTCAATTAGTTTTAGAAGATAATATAAAGTTTACATCAATTTACCTTCTCTCAAATGAAGTCTACAGGTTATATGGTCTTCATGCAGTATTTTTCCACCACCAAAATTGTTTCAACTTTGTAGCTCAACTACCAATGATAAAGCTTAAAGTCCTTTTAAATTATGAAGGAGAACCATAGAAATTATGTTAGCGTTTTTCATTTTGACAGAAGAAAAATCAGATTAGTAGTGACTAGTGATGCAGTACCGCTAGTACATACTAATTTGAACCAACCCCTGTTAGAATTAGGGAACTGTTCGGACTAGCAATATCATAAAATATTCCTTGATATTAACTTTGGAAAATTGGCTGTTATGCACGTGAGTAACTATGACTTTCTCAGAGTAGCCAAAGTTGTTATTTTCTTGTATATTTTTTCTGGATCCAGTTTGGATGGGGCGGAATTTTGGATTTGTAGAGTTAGGACTAGTGAGAATTTAATTTAATATTTATGTTGTCTCCATTAACTTTAATAATAATTAATTTTCATTCTCCGTTATTATCAGGTTTCCCAAATGTGTGGCATTTCTTATACATATATTTTATTTTTATAAATACTCCATTTATATTTACATCTCTACTAAAAGATGTCCCCAAAGTGTTTGCTTTTAAAAATCTATTTGTTTAACTTTCATATGTCCCATTGATTTTATTTATTTATACTGATGATGCTCAGGCAAAACATGTCTAATTAAAGTTTTGTTAAAAAGTACAAAATGCTTTCATTCTATTATAGGTAATGTAATTTAGTTAAGTATCAAGGATCAGCAAAAATAAGCTCGACGAGAATGTCTTTGTTTCTTCCATAGTTAGCAATTGATTTATTAAATAACATATAAAGAAGCGCATAGTTTCTTAAAACTTTGAAAGAAAAAGAATAAACTAATTTGTATGGACCAAATAATATGCTTTGATCATTTTTTAGAATACTCTGGTTTGTCCTAGGTATTACAGATTTCTTGTCTGCCTCAACGTTAAGATGTGTAGTGGAAAGAATGATTCCCGAAGATCAGGACACAACTGTTAAGTCAACTTTTTCAAGTCCATCAAAAAACCAATTTACTGCAGAAATTATTCAAGAAACACATAAAACTGATGTTTACAGGTAACTTTGAAACAGATAACTCTGACTTTTGGTTTACTTGAACATGGAAAAATTTACTATTGACTACAGTTTTTAACAATTAACATAACTCTTGATGTTGGGTGAGGGAAATATTCTCAAAAATAAATTTAGTAGGTAAAGCTTAGAGCATATCAATTCTCTTATAACTTCCATAATACCTAAATTGTAATACTCACAAGCATTACCAATCCGTAGGTGGTTAAAGCCTTAATGTATTATTATTCATTTGTTTTTTTGGTTTGTTGAAATTATAAGGCTGTGTGTGAGAAATTGTTGCATAATCTTGTCGCTTTTTATGTTTTTTTAAATCTCAAATGTTTTACTAAATTAGGAAAAAGACCTTTGAATACTGCAAAACCACAACATTTGAATCTTAAAGAAGCTAGATATAATGCTTAGTGTAAATGCAGGTTCAGTTCCTGGCAACTCTTTACCTTGATTGCTCCTCGTTATATATATTTTATCAGCTAAAAAATCATGTTAAGCAGTTACTCCATTTCCATTGGTGATTAAGCTGTTACTTGTTAGTTAAAGACTCAATCCGGCGAACAGTTGACCCTAGTTTGTTACAAAACTACACCTCGCCATCCATCAAAACACTGATATCACGCTTACCATTTATCTGAAAAATACCCACTGTAAAATACCGCCTCTAAGAGTAGTTGGTGTCTCACTCTAAGTATCAATTATTAATGTTATTTATTTCTTTCAGGATAATCAGTGACAGTTTCTATGCAAAAGGTGACTTAGAACAATGCATTGAGCCCAAAATTCCAATGACAGATTACATTGAACTACTGGACAAAATATGGGAGCCTTTAAAAAGAGCAGAACTAAGGTAAACACCACTAGTTTGTAATGAGGCATTTAATTCTTAATTTGGCAAGAATTATCACTGCTAGGAAAATTTTCAGTAAGTTGCATTTCATCAATTTCCTTAATTTAATTTCAGATAGTTGTAGTAAACTTATTAGTAAAGGGTTTTGTTGCATTATGTTACAGTTTTGTGTTGAGGTCTCAACAGTCAGGAGACATTGTCAGTGTTGCTCTCAGCTTCGATGCTCACGATGAACCTCCTGTCTCTCTGGGCGGAAGTCTCAACATTGTCTTTGAATTCTTGGAGTTTGTTGAAGCTCCTATCAGGTAATAAATAAATAAATATTTTATTGAACTGACATGTTTACAAGCATGTATCTCAATCGTCCGCTATTTGATCTAAAATTGTGCATTCATCCACATCTAGATCCCTTTCAAACATACATAACTTACATTCGTACTATTCCCATTTCCTCGAATTTTTCCAGTCCTACCCCTGTTAGTCTGGCTCTCCAATATCCCAATTGTGTGTCAAAAACTCGTTTGAACTGTAAAATGCTTCTGCGACCAAAACTGGTTTTAGACAAGCTTTGAAAGCCTTTGGCTCTGTAGCACTTTTGATTGAATTTGGAAGTCTATTGACGAACTGAACTCCTGCCTGTGAGGGCAAACGTTCATGAACCTTCGTTCTGTGTCTCCCAGTTCAATAGTTCTCCCTGTATCTGGTTTGTTAGAGTGTACATCAATTCCTCTTACAAGGTCGCATTTACATTTGAAAAAAAGACACGTTTCTAAAATGTAGAGACAGGGTAAAGTGAACAGTTTTAATCTTTTGAATGCTGGTCTGCACGACTCTCTCCATTGCAGTTTTGCGATTGTTTGCACTGTTTGTTTTTGAAGAATAAACACTCTGGAAAAGTAGTAGGTAACTTTGTCAAGCCAACTTGCAATTTGCAATTTAAAATGACGCTGCATTAATTACTTAAATTAAAGACAGTTGTTAGAATACTGCGTTGTGTTCAAAAAATATACTTGGTCCATTTCTCATTATTAATTTGTGAAACCATGATATGATTTAGTTCATATTTAAAATTACAGTCATATATTTGTGATTTAAGGGACCATAAGTTGCCTCAAGGGAAAGGGAAGATTGTACACGCTTTCATGATGGGGACTGAGAAGACACTTTCCGCGGCAGAGAATGTTTCGGCCATGCAGACCATGGAAGAAGAAGTGTTGAACATTGCCAAGAGACGAGGCTTCCTTGGCATCTTCACCACCAACACCAGTCCTCTGACCAAGGTTAGTTCTGAGCCCAAAATAAACCTAAAGCGCCTTGCACTTGTTGATAACTAATCTGTTAACTAATTGTTTTGTACAATTTTTTGAAATGTCTAAAATTTAAATTTTGATGATAGTGCATTTATTAAAAGCAATAGTCTGTAGCTGACAATTCTGGCTGCAACTGCTAAGCTGTGTAGAGAATCATAATTGTGTTTGGTCTAATAACTAGTGGTTAAAGCTGCCATTTCATAAAAAGCCTTGTTCAATTAATAGAAAAACATATGTTAAATAATAGGTACTCTTATTGTAATGAACTATTAGGTGTTCCATTTAAAACCAGCCAGAAAAATGATTTATATACAGTTTTGCCATTTGGCTCAGTAGGTGTTGAGAAGCTCAAAACAAAAGTTTGGGAAGTAAACGGTTAATTCCTATGGAAATTTGCTAAAAATGAGGAAATAATTCCTTTTGCACTCAACATTGTCACGGACAAACAAAACACTTGATTCAAATTGACCAGTTTTGAGTGTTATAAGTTCATAAGCTAAAATAGTTTTGACACCAACTACAAAGCAAGTTTACTACTCCTTGTTTGAGGTTTGATGGTAGAACTTCTCTTCAATGTTGAGCCAACTATGATTTTGCTTGCTTATTTCAGCAACTGGGGACGGATGTTTTCAATTACCAAGTTATGTCTGAGTACCAAGCCAACAAGTACACAACCCCGGATGGATCAAGACCATTCATCAAAGCAAATGACAGTCTTAAAGTTTCAGTGTCTTGGAAAGAAATCTAAATCCTCTAAGTTGTTGTGTATCTTATAGTTATTTATTTAAAGCTAATGTGATAGTATTTAATTTTGATATTTTCTCTTCCACATATTTATTATATTGCAAATATTTTTTGATGAACTATTTAAGATATTAGAAATTGTATAGGGCATAGAAATACAAATTGAGGCTTAACAAATCCAACCGATTGTATATTCCTTTAGAATTAGAATATTATAAGAAAACAGGACTACATTTTACATTTTACAGTTTAATTTTGAATAAATAGAAAATTATTCTTAGCTTTTACTACAACAGATTTAGTTCAGCTTTGTTTTCTCAGCATTTACTATACAGTAGACGGTATTTAATCAGTAATCTGGCATATTAAATTAATTGGAATGGGTAATCCAAATGATTAAGATGATCTTCGAATTTCCGGTATTCCTCCATTGGTGGGAGAGATTGTGCACAGTTGAAAAACCATATAGTGTTAAATTAACACAAACGCTTTAAGTTCTGATTCTTGAAACCGAAAAGACAATACATTTTGTTGTTACCTCCAGTAATATTTATCATACTCCACCCTGGAGAGCAGATGTTCCGAAACCAGTGGTGTAGTGGTAAATTTGGCAGAGTGGGGCGCAAAATTTGATGTCGGTTATCATAAATATTAATGTAATTGTATGTTACCTACCTACGAAGCAGATTAAGAAATATGAAAACATCTAGAAATCAAGAAAACCTTTCCCGAAATTGTTTAAAATTTTTAAAAGTCTTGATCAATTGAAAAGCATTTTTGTGTGGGAACGCCGTTCCCAGCGTTCCACCTACTTCACCCTGTCCAAACGCTTTGGTTTGGTGCCCTTAAATATAATAGTTAATGTTACATTTTAGAGCTCAAAATTGTTTACTTAGATTTTCTTTAAAAAAATATTTTTAGAATGATGAAAACCATGGGTTACATTAATTATCAAGGTCCTAAAATAATTACGATGTTAATTATTAAACACTCTCAAAATAAAATAGATTGGTTCAATAGTAAGAGATCAATACATTATTTAAATCAAGTCAAATTTACTTGGTTTCAAATAATCTTAAAATGTCTAGTCAAAAAGAGTTACAAAATCAGTATTACTTAAATGTTACCTACTAGATTTGCCCATGGCCTCAGCTTTTCATGCTCTATTACTACAAATGTTACGAGGGTGTTCACTTCAATTACAGCCTGCATCTGCCTTCAGCCCAGCTCTTCGTGGTCTATCACGGGCATTACGAGGCTGTTCGCTGCAATCATAGCCTTGTTTCGGTCTTTGGCCTCAGACTTCCAGAGGCGACTCGAGGACCCGGCAACCCGGCGGCCTCCCAGGGGCGCAAGGAAGGCTGACATTTTGGGGGGGGCGCTAGGTGCATGCAGCTAAAATTTCTTATAGAGAGAGGAGGGTAAAGACTTTTAGAGAATTAACTATACCCAGAACAAAAAGGTAATTGTATTTTATTAATTAACTACGTACGCGAAAGGGTGGACTGCAACAATGCACAGTACAAATGGCATGCAAAGCGTGAGAGGAGTTATTGCGCGCAGCCACAACAAAACACTCAAAACACAACCCTCAGACGCTACCTCAAGGTTCGGCTAACCGCCTATCCTACCGCCCGTCCATCCACGGTTCATCAGCTGTTTACTCTTAAAGTTATAACACGAGAAACAATTCCTCATTTTGTTTGTGATGTGTTCCTTTCTTTCTCAAGAGTTGAGCATTGATTATTCGTTTGAGTTGTGAGTAATTGTGATTGATTTTTGTAAATGTGTTGGTGCCTGGAGGTATATAGGGCAGGGCAGTACTGTAACATGAGCTTTCCCAAACCAAGTAGAGCAAAATTTTGGAAAAGGGCGGCTAAAAAGCAACGAGAGGAGGCCGTTCTTAAAAGAGACCACAAAATAACCTTGTTTTAAAATTGCCTAGTGCTTGTCAAAAGGTTTCCATAAACATTTTATATTAAAAAATAATGTTTTCTATATATATATATATATATATATTACTGGTAATGTAGCCGGTTATTTTTGTTAAGGGGGGAGTTAACATTAGGCCAAAAGACTTTAAAAGACGTTATTGAGCTTTGAAATGTCAAACACTTTCCGGGGGAGCCCTCAGACCCCCTCTGGGGGCTGCTGTTGAGCCTGCCCAAGGGCGCATGCATGCTCGAGCCGCCCTTGCAGACTTCTCAGGTTCTTTTACTGGCAGTTCATATACCGGCACGTAACATGAAAGGAAAATCCATTTAAAGTCTCACTAAAATCGGACTACTCATTCTGCTGGTTATAGTGAAAATCACTTTTTTGGCCGATATTTTGACGGCTCAATGGATTTTGAGTTTATGGTATATATAAAACAATAAAATATATAGTTATTTTATTTGTATAAAATTTGGATCAAATTTATTGTTTTTAGATTATTAAAACCTCTTTCTTTGTGAAAAGTCACTCCCAAATGAGGGGTTCCGGTAGTCTCATTTTACTAGTTGACGAGCTTGACCAAGATATTTACAAAAGGAAAACTTATACCAAACTTGGTGAAAATGTGATCTTTAGTGATACACTTACATACATATGTATATAAAGTGTGGAAAAAATGCTCAAAACGTATTCTGGCGGTCAGGATCATGTCATGGTCCTGGGATTGGGTCTTATCATGCTGACGGTATGAATATCTCATTTTTCCAAAGAAAATAGAATAAAACAGCACGTGGTACTGCCGTACTGGCCCTCATTGTTAAATGAGTCAAAAGAACTTTTATTCCTACACAAAGATGCTGAAATTGGTACTTTGATTTGTACAACAACAAAAATCACTTACCTTGGCAGGCAGTGTGTCGGATCCAAGGGCATCCATTTCTTGAACACCTCCAAATTGTTAGAGTTTGGGTCTGCGATCAAGGCAGCTAAAAGTTTTAACTAATAATATTCAGTCTGTTGTGTACTTCTTTTAGCAAGTCTAATATTTTACAGCTAATTTGACAACTAAAAGTATACACATTTAGAAACAAGTCCTGAATAAGAGAAATATTTCGGCAACTTTAGTAGCTGAAAAGACACTACATAGAGCCAGTGGTCAAAAAAACTTGTAAAAAGTTCTGAAGTGATTAAAATACACCAAAACATTGGTATACTTTTGATGAATTTCATCTGTGTTGTATTTTTGTAAACACTGCTAATCATAACAGCGCAGGAATGGAAAGTTATAAGCATCGAGCAAAAACCATTTGTAACTTTAACTATTGTTGATTTATTAATACTCAATCTGCAAAACGATAAATTATTGTCTAGTAATTTGCAAAATCAAGGATTTTATAAAAAGAAGATGAAAAAGAGTAATCTACAAAAGGATATTGGCAGAGTAATGTAAGAAAATTTATAATAAAGCCAACACAGGATAAGTAACATTTAGTTCAACAAGTGCGTTCAACGTACAGGACATCTGCCTGACAAGCTTGCTACATTAAATTTAATGAGGTAATGTAAATAAAAATAAATTTCTTACAAAATAAAGGCTATGCAGGTTTCAACTTAGAGGTCATGGGATAGGTGCATTCTAGGAGTTTGCTGAGTATTTTCATGTTGGTTACCCTACAAACACTTGGATGCTCAGCAGCTAGAGCAGATATCAATTGCAACATTACTGCTTGAAAATACCACCTTATTAAAATATTCACACAAATGAGTTGAATATAACTTTAGATTATTTTAAGTTAAAGAAAATGTCTAAGTTTACTAACTGTTATACAAGGAGGGCTAGATTCATTGTCTAATGCAGACTTGTATCCTTGCAAACTCCTCCACTTGTATTATCAGGTTTTGTACTGTATAAAGATGTGTCCTAAATTTTAAAGCGACCATCACCTCCCAGTTTGTTACAAAATAATGAATCAAACTAATTAAAACCATCTGAATTTTTGAACCACCCTTCAAAATATTTTGGCGGATATCGGCTTATTGTACATTTTGTAATGATTTAAAATATAGAGACTAATATTGTAAGGTTTTAAACTAAACTCACATACTTTCTTTGAAAGTTAAGCGCTTCTCTTCATGCCACAAGTATGGAGGTGGAAGAACTCCTGGCAAGAAGGGATGATATTGTTGAATGTGCTTGACCAAGATATTTACAAAGGAAAACTTATACCAAACTTGGTGAAAATGTGATCTTTAGTGATACACTTACATACATATGTATAAAGTGTGGAAAAAATGCTCAAAACGTATTCTGGCGGTCAGGATCGTCATGGTCCTGGGATTGGGTCTTATCATGCTGACGGTATGAATATCTCATTTTTCCAAAGAAAATAGAATAAAACAGCACGTGGTACTGCGTACTGGCCCTCATTGTTAAATGAGTCAAAAGAACTTTATTCCTACAAAGATGCTGAAATTGGTACTTTGATTTGTACAACAACAAAATCACCTTGGCAGGCAGTGTGTCGGATCAAGGGCATCCATTTCTTGAACACCTCAAATTGTTAGAGTTTGGGTCTGCGATCAAGGCAGCTAAAAGTTTTAACTAATAATATTCAGTCTGTTGTGTACTTCTTTTAGCAAGTCTAATATTTTACAGCTAATTTGACATCTAAAAGTATACACATTTAGAAACAAGTCCTGAATAAGAGAAATATTTGGCAACTTTAGTAGCTGAAAAGACACTACATAGAGCCAGTGGTCAAAAAAACTTGTAAAAAGTTCTGAAGTGATTAAAATACACCAAAACATTGGTATACTTTTGATGAATTTCATCTGTGTTGTATTTTTTAAAACACTGCTAATCATCATAGGAATGGAAAGTTATAAGCATCGAGCAAAACCATTTGTAACTTTAACTATTGTTGATTTATTAATACTCAATCTGCAAAACGATAAATTATTGTCTAGTAATTTGCAAAATCAAGGATTTTATAAAAGAAAGATGACAAAATAGAGTAATCTACAAAAGGAGATATTGGCAGAGTAATGTAAGAAAATTTATAATAAAGCCAACACAGGATAAGTAACATTTAGTTCAACAAGTGCGTTCAACGTACAGGACATCTGCCTGACAAGCTTGCTACATTAAATTTAATGAGGTAATGTAAATTAAATAGTAAATTTTCTTACAAAATAAAGGCTATGCAGGTTTCAACTTAGAGGTCATGGGATAGGTGCATTCTAGGAGCGGTTGCTGAGTATTTTCATGTTGGTTACCCTACAAACACTTGGATGCTCAGCAGCTAGAGCAGATATCAATTGCCAACATTACTGCTTGAAAATACCACCTTATTAAAATATTCACACAAATGAGTTGAATATAACTTTAGATTATTTTAAGTTAAAGAAAATGTCTAAGTTTACTAACTGTTATACGGGGAGGGCTAGATTCATTGTCTAATGCAGACTTGTATCCTTGCAAACTCCTCCACTTGTATTATCAGGTTTTGTACTGTATAAAAGATGTGTCCTAAATTTTAAAGCGACCATCACCTCCCAGTTTGTTACAAAATAATGAATCAAACTAATTAAAACCATCTGAATTTTTGAACCACCCTTCAAAATATTTTGGCGGATATCGGCTTATTGTACATTTTGTAATGATTTAAAATATAGAGACTAATATTGTAAGGTTTTAAACTAAACTCACATACTTTCTTTGAAAGTTAAGCGCCACAAGTATGGAGGTGGAAGAACTCCTGGCAAGAAGGGATGATATTGTTGAATGTGCAGTTGATATCGTCGACATTGGCATCCCAAACTGCAGATCCCTAAGTCTTTGTCGTTTACCAGTTGATACATGACAAAATGTGATCAAATATAACTTAATAATTTTCTTGGAAACCTGTTCCTCATCATAACAAAATTTAAATTTCGGAATGGTTTCTTAGCTACACTATTTCTTTTAGGGGGAATTTTCAAAATAGATTCAATATTCAAAGTTTAGTCTTGACCCAGGTGCCATAGGTGATCTTGCAAACTATGTCAGTGCCAATTCACTAATAGTTCACAGTTTCTAGCTTTGATTAAATATTTCGACCAATCAGCAAGCTGGATTGGATGTGTTTTTATTGACATTCTAAAAATAGGCAGCACAGTCAACGATCAATCGCCATTGATATATAGGGTGTCCTGGAACTCTCTGGAACAATTCTTATAAAATTGTTCCTTAGGTTGGTACAAACAAATTTCACAATATAACATGGGGTCCATAGTCCTTCATTTCTCTACTAGCCGTTATTTTGTGTTTTTAACTAAATAATTAATATCTCAAAAAGTATTTGATCAAACCCCATTGAAATTTTGCATTATTGTTCTTCTAACCAAAACCTAAAATAAAAGTTTGAACAAGAAAAAATATTTTGGTTCAAAATGGTGGCTATTTAAAGTGTTTAAATTTTAATAACTAGGAAACAAACAATGTCAATACAAACTATGAGGTATAATAAAAAAAAAGGTAGTTTAATACAAAACTAATGACAAAAAATTCAAAAGAATCCGTTCAAAATTAAGTAAGGTACGTTCCACTACAGAAATGCTACTTCATTTATTCTCTTTTAGCGCTTTTATTAGCAGTTGGTACAAGAAATGAGATATCATATGGTGTTACCATTGTTTTGGCATTTATTTTAGATCAGCTGATCAATAAAACAGCTTAACCTGTTAACAGCTGTCTGAATTAAGTTATCATCAATTATTTATTAATAGTGGTAAAAATTAATAAAAAAATAAAATGTTTTTTATAAAATAAAACATTTCAGAATTTTAACGTGTTGTTATTTACACTAATTTCTACTTTTAAAACTCTAAAATTTTTATAGATACAAATGTTTTATTTTTACATTATATGTTTGATTTTAGAATACTTACAACAACTCCCCTATACATGAAACAGAAGTATTTGAAGCCACTCAAAACCCTCACAGGACTGATAACCCCATCCCATCACACTCCCTTATGGGTTGTCCTGTAGTGGCCATGCTTAACTTATTGGACGTGAAGGGGAATGTGAATGTATATGAGTAGTAACCTTGGTAGGTTTGGCATAGTTTACACGGCTTGTCCATTTGACAAAAATGGATGCCTCTCTTGGCTTGAAAGTGGGTTAGAGTTGCAAAGAAAAAATGCACTTCCCATGTTTAAATCTTTTGTCAAAAGAAGCGCTAATTGACATATTAACTATAACTGACTATAATTTGATATGTGCAGAAGAAAAAGCAGACAGAGGATCATACAACTCAGCAGGTGAGGCATCAAGTTAAAATAATATTATTAAAGGGGTTGGTATTTAACGTCTGTAACTTCTATTGACTCGCTCCTTGATTAAAGAGTGAAAGCTCTCTTTTGTCCACATACAAATTACTGCTAAAAGAAACATCGTTATCTTTGAGGATAAATATATTTTATTGATTGTTTGCAATCAATTAATTGTTGAAGCTGTTAGGAATGCCATTGCTGCTCTGGTTTGTTAAAAACTGTTTCTTGTTTGAAAGGAGCTTTTGTTCTTGATGTTCAATATTCTTACAACTATTGAATAATGCCCACCCTTCAAAAACTAAACACCTCTAAAGTGTTTCCCAATTTATTTTTGAGTTTGTTGAGACTTTCAGGAGTTTTTCCTTTGAATTCATCGTTTGAGGTCAGTTGTGTCTACGCTATTTATTCTTTGCTTCTTGTTTTGGTAATCACAGGAATTCAACTATCCAGTCCTTATGTAGCACAAGTTTTTGAAAACTGCTGCAAACTTGAAAACCCCAGTCCTCCTATTTTGTCAATTTTGAATAAATCCTCACTTCTAACTAAATTTATTCGGGCATGTTTGCCTATTATAATGGCTTCTGCTCCCTCTGTGTCAATTTTGAATTCTCTCTGGAAGTACTCATATTATTTTCCCAATTACATTAAGGGTTTGGTTGTCAGCGATGCTATTTTAAAGAAAGATAAACTTTTTGATATACGGCAGAGGAAGTTTTCTTTCATCTATACGTCAATTTCACTACTGATTGATATTTCTATTAAAGCATCTACATTGACTTCTCTTATTTTATCAGGAACTGTTGAAGGGCTGATGTTTTCCTGGATAGTTGTGCTGTTCACAATTGATTTTGTAGGATTTTCAGCTGAAGTCCAATTTATAGTAATGGTCAATGCTTTGAAAATAAGGTTTGAAGAAGTCAATCAGCAATTAGTAGATCTTTTTGCCATACACAGTTTGAAGATTGAATACAAAATAAAACACTTTGCTAATAAATGGAGATCTGAACAAGCCTTATCAAAAATTTTAATGAAAAGAGAGAACGCACCAACACTCAACAAAACTGCAAAATTCATAAATACCATAACTTTATCTCCTCTTCATGTCAGGCCTGTTGGACATGACATCTTCATGAAGGAATTCCCAACTTCACTTTCCTATGAGGCTGGTTTTCAAAATTCTAACAAAAACAACTCCAAATTTTTGGAAAGCAAAGATTTCTCTACTACTATTTATTTGCTTAGAATGAGTCATCGGTCCCTAAGTACTGCATTTTACAGTCTGAATTCAATGTTTGAGTACATGTTACTGATCTCTATTTTCACTCGGTTTTTAATGATTCTTGGCAATTCTTATTTTGCTATTTTTGGATTTGATAAGGTGTTTATTCTTTCTCATCGATGGGATGTTTCATTCTGGCTTTTCAAGTGTTTATTTCGGTTTGTTTCTCAGTTGGTGATGAGTGATTTGTTGTCGGAGACGGTGAGTACTCAAAATGTGTTGTTGATTAATTAGAAAGTATTACAAATTTAGAAGATTTTTAAGCAAGATGGTGAACATGACAGTTATTACCATTCTTCTTTTGAAACATTTATTAAGCATTATCTCGTTTAGAGGTGATGTAAAGCATCCAATTGCATATCATCTATTTTCTGTTATAAATCACAAGTCTACTAGCACAGACTAGAAGTTTGAACAACATATCTGTTATTGAAATACAATTTTGAAAATGTTTAAAATTGACTTAGACTGCTTACTAAAGCAATTCTATATAGTAATCTTTAAGTACTTCAAAACTGTTCAGAAAATAAATGCATTTCCAGGTAATAAGTTAATTCATTCTTAAATATTTTTTAAAAATTACTTAAGTTTAAAATAATTTATTATGTTACAACTGCAGTCAGTCTCATTTTGATTTTTGACTGCAGAGTAAAACCAAAACTACTAATTAATTTTAATCAAACTACTTTTTACTTGTGTCCGTAGCTCAGTAAGCAGAGTCACAGCTTGCAAAGCGTGAGGTCACAGGTTCAATTCCCGGCTCAAGCACATGAGTTTGGACTGCTCTCCCAAAAGGGATTTTGTGGTGAACACAAAACCTAGGTCAAGTCACTAATTAAAAATTCCATTGGTGTAGATGGTAAAAAAGTGAAGTTTGCTCATAAAGTACTATATAAATACTGTATTTGTTAAAAATCTGTACTATCTTGTTTGGATAATCTTGAGACAAAGTTTTGTTATTGTTTAGCGAGGCGAAGTTAGGTCAACAAAGTCCTCTCTCTACCACTCAAATTCGACCTTTACCTAGAATTACTGCATGGTCATTTAACAAATTCTTAGAGGTGACTATGGGGCTCAAACCCGCGCCATCAGTGTGATTTAATACTCTTACTCAGTTATAATGTGTACAAATTGACCTTATATGTGCTTAAAGGTTTTAATTGTATTACAGGCCAAATCTGCAGCTCAAATTTTAAGTTCTCAAGCTAGTGGTAGTCTGTCAAAAAATACTCAAGAAGAAGTGAGTTTAATCTAAATTTCGTTACACCATAGCTTAGTTTAATACCGTACCTGTTGGGGATCATTCATCATTGATAAGAAAAGTATCCAGCATGTCTCTCCCAATGAGTTTGTGCAAGTGGCACATCACAATCAGCTATGTTTAAAATTACATTTTAGAGCAGGTTTTCATCAGAGAAAAAAGAATCTGGTACCAAGTATATTATCTGTGCTTCAAATTCTATACATGAAAGTTGCAACTATTCTTAGTGGTTACTCTTCTAACAATTTCGCTAGTTAGTAAAAATCTATATTAAATTAAAAATTATTGAAATCAGCTAATTTCTGGATTTTTATCTTTCTTAGATGGAATACTTCAGGAGAGAAATTGAAAGCAGAGACCTAGTTGTAACTTCAGCCTTCAACCTTTTTGTTCTCAAGAGACAGCTTATGACCGCAGTAAGTAATTTTTATGCTTGATTCCCAAGAATGTTTGTGTTTACATAAAGGTGAGGTGTAACCTGTGATATGCTACGATATCATATTTGGACACTCCTCAATTATGTTAGTTGATTTAGTGGATCTAAACAAGCATTTAGCTATAATATAATGGATACTTACACTACAAAGCATCTTATTTGACGTTCTATTATGTTAGTTGATTTGTTGGATCTAAAGTACGTTTTGTGCAAAAGAAATAATAGAAACTTAAATTATTTTAGCATCTTCAATACTGTTAATATATGTGACAACTAGTAGAATTGGTAAGTTTCAACTTTCAAGTGGGAGTTGTCTTAATTTTACTCTTTACTCTGAATAATAAAATGTCCATCTGAATTTGGTAACTTTAAAACCAATATTAACCTAGGACAGACCTTTTACAAAATGTTTGATGTGAGAATAATAGAAAACCAAGACGATTTCTTCTGATTATTGATTTCTCACATTTATTTAATAAAACAGAAACATTATTAAATATGAGTAAAAGTACGCCAATAAGTCGAGCGCAAACATTTTCTTTATGATTTATTAACCAAAATGTTACCACCTCACTTTGACCATCTTCCGAACGGTATGCTCTGTAGTCTATTGCCTCAAGCAATACACACAATACCAATACAACACAATACAGTTACAGAGGTAAACTAACAACGTTCTTAATCTATGACAATAATATTGTACTGTTTCAGGCTGTAGCTGCAAGCGCTACTTACATAGTGACCTTGGTCCAGCTCCACTGATGCACCTCTGTAGCTGCAACCACTCATGTCTTATTCACGTTGAAAATATTTATTAGCTAAATAAATGATGTTTGAATATGAAACTTGTACTATTGCTTGTGTAACAGTTCAACGTACTGACGTTGACATGCATGATGTTTCTGATTTAAATAATTTAACCTCTGACAGCCCCATAAATTCAAAATTTAGAATTTGTAAACCACCATGACCTTGTAATAATTTTTCAGAGAATGTGATATCATATTAAAGGTACCACTTAATTCAGTAAAACACCGTAAACCCGATCTCAAAAGGTTTATTCTAACTGAAGTTGCGGTGGTTGAAAGATCAAGTGCTCAACACTCTTTGAAACTCTTAATTTCAAATCACTGCTATTTGGGTTTGCGTAAAAATTTTCAAATGAACTATGCAGAATTACATCTCTCTAGCACAGCCTTTTGGCTTAAACATTTTAATTACCAATATACAAATTAACAATGTGTTGGTTTATAAAAATAATAAGACGAACTTTATTACAACATGTAAAATTACAAGCCACTACAGTAAATTTAGAGTGTATTCTTTGCATGATTGGAATTTGGAATTTATTATAGAACACCAGACTTCTGAGTGGTAAGTGGTCCATAAATTTCTGAAAACTATACAATTCGTTGGAGACAAGATATTTTCTAAGTTCTTTCTTAAACAGTTGTTAATTTGATAATTAATGTTAATTTTGAAGATTTTGCATTTTTTGGGGGAGTTTTTGAAAATGTAATTCCAGCCTGAGATGGTAATTTTTTGAATGATTCTTGTCTGTGATAATTGATTCTATAACTAGTTAAAGAACGAATATCGACTATGAATATCACTGACTTGTACTAAACTTGATACTGCTTGATAGGACATAAACTTAGTACAATAAAACTTATATCTTGTTCAGTGACCAGTGTGTATAGATTGAACTAAAATTTGACATTAAGCAATGATATTGATTATAGCTACCGAGTTCAGTAACTTTAATAATACCTCACCCTATTTAACAGTGAAATGGTTATTTTGCTTTGAGTATCAGTACGAGTATAGCAGTAGTTTTATTTTTATCTTTTGAATGAAATAAAAGCAATTTAAAGAGGCTTTAGTAACAAGGCTAAAAAAAGACAAATAGAGTGAAAAACTAAACATTTATTGAAACTAAAAATTGAAATATGGTTACTGAACAGTGAAACATTTTAGATGTATACTGCGAGTGTGTCTAATTTTCTGCTAAGAAGTAGTAACATACCAGTCTTTCATCGCATGAGCGATATTTGTTAATATATCTAACCGTTTTCCCAAAAAGTGTTCGTAAGGAGGAATAGGCGGTAAAGTTCTTCCCAATATATCCTTACAGCCGCAACTACTCTTTTCTTCAGTTTCAGACTTGGATGAATGTATGGACCTGATGTGGCGCTGTTGAATATCTTCTCCTGTGTAATCATGAATGTGTGCTTGATGATAATCATCACTGCTTGTGTTATGTTGTTTCAACATTTCAATTAGTTTGTGTTCGGTAGTGGGAGTAAGAACTTCATGTTCCTTTTGGTTCAAGTCTTGCCAGTTTTTTGTAGTTTGTTGGGTTTTAGGTTTGGAACCAACGAAATTGAGGATTTTGTTTAAAAGATTACCTTCAAAATCTTTCTCTGGCTCAATCTGGGAAGTTTTTAAATTTTCAGTTGTTGAGTAAATATAATCAACAATGTTGTCCTTGTTTGGTTGAAAATTTGAACTGTCAGGAATTTGTCTCTTTTCTATGTGTTTAGGTTCTTTGTCTTCACCCTCAATTTTACTTTCTAAACTTTTATTCATTTTGTTTTTTTCACTGTTTGAAAAATGCAGGTGCAGTCTACATTTTTTTGTTCCTGAATGACACGTCTGCATTGGTTCCTTTCCCAGCTTTAAAGGAATTGTTTTGCCTTTATAGTTAAGGAAAATATTACCAGTTAGCAAATTATACAGGGACACATTTTTGTAATTCAATAATGGAAAACATAGTTCAGTTAAAAGTTCATCATTAGGATCGCTTGTTGATGACTCTGTATCGTCGACATAATCAATTAAGGAAGGAGTCGTGCTAGCGTCATCGGTAAATCTGTCTGGTAAATCATTACTAGTTAGTGTTCCTGGATGATTTCCAGCATAGATTTCAACATCATGTTCAGATGGTAAATCCTCTTCAGTATCATCTAAAGTGTTATCGTGTGTGCCTTGCAAAATTTCATCATTTCCTAAGATTGTAGTAGGGGGTTCGTATTGGGCAACACTAGTATGGGTATTGGAAGATTCAACATCAAGACCGTCATTTGAGTCACTAGCTCCAATTGTGGTTGTTGTTTGGGCTCCAGTTTCTGTGTTGCTATCAGAAGAACTACTTACAGTGGGGGGATCGGTAACAACATTGTTTTGTTTAGTTTCACTTGGTTCTTCAGTCAACTGACTCTCTGTGTTCGGTTTCTTTAAGATAAGGTCTGGATCCACCATTTCCATGCTGTTAACAAAGTAATCATCACTTTCAGACTCCTTTTCAGGTGGAGAAGTTGTTTGCTCATCAGGATCATTACTTTCAGACAGTTCTGTTATCGAGTCAGTACTTGTTTGTCCTTGGGTTTCTGTTGTTATCGAGTCAGTACTTGGTTGTTCTGGGGTTTCTGTTTCTGAACTGGATTGCCTGTCATCATCATTAACTTCAGGTTCGTTTAAGTCTACAAACGAACCTCCTATAAAATCTTTTGGAACTTTCTGTGGATCAAGTGGAATAATAATTGTACCAGGGGAGGGCTCAATGTTTAACTGATTGGGAACTACAAATATACCTCCAACAAATTCAGTAGGATCATCAAGTCTTTTTGAAGGTTCTATTGGAATGTAATTGTCTTCAACATATACGGAAGGTTCGCCAATACTATTATCTCTAGTGTTGGTGTACTTATCAGGATTTATTATGGTTTCAAGTGTTATTATATGCGTATCTGAATAGTTATTATTTGAATGTCTTAAATCAACAGATATATTTTCTTTCTTATGGACATAATAGCTCTTATGTAAATTATTGTCCGGCATTTTAGTAATATTATATACTTTACTTTTGGTGAGTAATGCTCCTTTAAAATAATCTTGATCTGTTTCTGAATCGTCTGTCTCTAAATTCAATATGTCTTTCAGTAGCTCTTCACTATTTTCTCCATCAAACGTGTTTTGTGTTCTGCCCAGTAAAACATGGTCATGATTTGGGAGGACGGGTTTCAATTTATGCTTTAAAGCCTTGTCAATTTGGTGTCGTAGTTTTTTCTGCATGATTTTCAATTTTAGTGGAATTATCGAGTGCTTTGGGTGTTTTGGGAGTTTGTGTCTCATGGGAAAAGTTTTCTGTACAAGTGGGTTTTTAAATATGTATGTAAAACATCAGTTGACGTTTCAGGAATGTTGTTTTCATCTATAGCAACTTCTTCCGGAGTATCAAAACTGGTTGCCGTATTTTCCTTGTGTCTGGAGGCAGTGAAGTCTTCAGTATTGTCGCCATCACTACTCAGGCCGTGGTTTAGATTAACCTCTCTCTTGACATTCAGCTGAGATTCATCTTCAATACTGGAAACATTTGTACATGTTTTTGGTTTTGGCCTAAAATCTCAGTAAATACATTTTATCGAAAATGTGCCCTATATTAAATTAAAGGTAAGAAAATTTACCACAAGCTTTATATTTGACACCTTTTTTCTCCGGCCAATATTACCTTAACTAGAGCACATGGAAAACCTACAGAATTTTCAATTATTGAAAATACGCCATACTTTACTTTTTTATCGGCTTTCATGGAAACAAACCGTGTTACAATAATTTTGACTATTTATAAGCAATTTTACAGGTTGGATATTAAACTTTTATTCTATACTACTACTATAATATAACAGGGTGTTATAGTCAGTTGACCAGTGCATTCAATGAAACCATGATTGTCAACTTATCAAACCATAATATCGTAAGGGATCAAATCGATAACAAAACGACGTAGTAGTATAAAACAATGTCAGATTAGTTTTAACCGACTTCAAAAAAGGAGGAGGTTACTCAAGTCAAAGTGAGACTTTTTTTTTTTTTATCTATGTCTGTCCACGGATTTCTCTGGAATGACAGCACCGATTTTGATGCGGTTTGTTTTGTTTGGTAGGGCTATACCCCATAGTGGTCCCATATAAATATCTTTTTGATCGGACTTATATTTCTATATAAAAAAAGTAAAAAACCTCAAAAAAATCTCAAAAACCCGTGTACTTGTTGCGTATTTTGCGTGGTAAAAACACTATTTCGAACCGGAAATGGATTTCTATAGCCTTATTTCGATGTAGAATTAAATTTGCAACAAGATAGTAGCATTAAATTCTTCTAAAACTTGGGTGTTGTTGAGATAAACAGATATTTTCGTCTAAAATACTCTAAAAATGTCTCGTTGTTTGTATTTACAGAGTTATAGAGGCCAAACTATACACTTGATCAAAGTTTTGAAGGAACCAAGTGAGGTGAAATTTAATTGTCTTTAAGAAAATATATATATTTGTTATGATTATATTCATATTTACCGAGCTATGACCTCCTTCTCGCTCAAAACACGTAATTTTATTGTTTTTATGCCTAATCACGAATAACTTTGAACGCGGCCATCATTTACAACCAGTTTGCGTTGATTATTAGATCTAACTCTAGTGATCTCATTTAAATATAGTTTTGATCGGACTAATATTTCTATATAAAAAGGTCAAAACCTCAAAAAAATCTCAAAACCCGTGTACCTGATGCGTATTTTGCGTGGTAAAACACTATTTTGAACTAAAATAAGACTTCAATAGCACTATTTCGATGTTAAATTAAATTTTCAACAAGAAAGTAGCCTTAAAATTTCAAATATTTTGTTGCTGAAATAAACTTATTTTCGTCTAAAATACTCTAAAACATTTCTTTGTTTGTTATAGAGTTATAAATACCGAACTAAACATCTGATCAAAGTTTTGAAGGACCAAGTGAGGGTAAAATTTAATTGTCTTTAAGAAAATATATATTTTTAATGTGATTATACTCATATTTACCGAGCTATGGCCTCCTTCTCGCTAAAAACACGTAATTTTTAGCACTTCATATAAGTTTGATAGCCATAGACACTTAATTTTAATATAATAAACCCGGTAATGATAAGATTCTGTGCATAGCTAAGTTTTCAACAAAAAAACGTATTTTACAAGCTTTGAAACCCTTTATAGATTCTGTAAACAAGAATAAAATGTCCAAAATGTCATGCTGAAACGTGTACTCCTTGCGTGCTAAGTAGTATAGGTATCACTTCGGCAAGGCTATAAAAATGGTAAATGTACAAGACTAATTAAAATCAAATTTTCTACAAAATGGTTTCCATAAAGTGTTTTAAGTACTGTAAAACTTATAAAATCTTCTGATACATTTTACGCAAATACGGTTTTGTTACCGTATTTTAAATGATGTTTTCATTTTGATGTGATTGAAGTATATGATAATGGTACCGTTCTGTCCAGAACATAACTTTTACCAAAATTGCCCCTGATACGTTTAAAAATACGTATATTTCTGGAAAATTCGAAACAATCAGACATTTTGAGGGTAAGCGTGAACTACTCATACATTTAAACAGCATTTGCGTTAATTTCAACATGATTAAATATGTACATAACTGTACAAAAAGATTCAACTTATAAAATGTTCAGAAATCAGCTCGCTCTACATACAGTAGTTTAAAGTTTTAAGTTAAAGCAAAGCCAGAAAGTTAGAAAACACAAAAGTGACAATTAGCAAAAAAACCCGGTACTAATTTGCGAGGCTAAAGGACGGCGCGTTAGTAAGAGAAATGTAAACCACTCCTAATACAGCAAACTTGCAAAGAAAAAAGCAACCTATCCATAAGTCATAAGGATACGGGCCGAAACCTAACTGTACATGATCTTGTGAACTGGGAATAAGCAAACAAAGGCAACAACGACGAAGCGTCAACGCGAGTGGGCGACCTAGTCTTTTAGCTTGACCAAGCACCGAAACTACATCTTTAAGAGAACAACTACTTTTGCGAGATTATTATTAGCAAATAACCGAAGGCTTGTCAAATCGTCACTCTGATGACCCATACCGTTTGACCAAAACGCTATCGCGAGCGAAGCCAGCTATGGGAAAAACAAACGGTCTATGTTCTGCATTGTTACCATATGCAAAGGCCTCGAGGTCAAGGACGAAGCGTTACCCTGATACAGGCGATTCTCCTCACTCCCGTTGGCAGATTTGTGACATGAGTGCAGCGGTCTGACTCTGATCTACCTAGAAGAGCTGTACTCACAGCTATACTCAGTACACATTTACTTCAGTTTGTACTAAGAAAAATCACGTCAAACAAGCGATAGATACCGAATGAAGGACTCAAACCTAGGGTCCGATTAGAGGACTGCCTATCTCCCAAACTAACTAAAAGCTTTCTGAAGGTCTGACTCAATTACTTAGTTTAAGATAATATGATTTCATTACACTAAAAGTACAACTACAAACTCATTCATCAGCTTCAAAAAGACGAAACAGGTTTTCTTTAACGTTACTGTATTTAGGTACAACAATCTGGAATATTATTTGTCTGATTAGAGACTTTAGCAAACAAAATAAATAAACTGACTTCAAATACATTTTGAAAAATTAATACTAAAATTGTGAAATAAAACTTTTTTAACAAAAAATTGAACCGACCAAAACAAACCTACAGTAAGAATATAAAAGGGTGTGAAATAATTTGGTAATTCAATTCTGTATTATTTAACATGCTACATTAATAAAAATGAGTTCTGATGTTTTTATGCAATTACTAATGTATCCATTACACTACAGTAATACATTACACAGTTCTCATTTCATGGTAACCAATATAGTAAATATTTATTGCTAATACATATTAGAATACCACCATAGGCGAACACTTATTTGCAATATATGGTAATTGTTGTTACAATCTTTTTCACTTAAAAAAAATATTGGAGTCGGTTATGCTTCTTCTTTTGATAATATTGCTTCAGCAGCACCAGAGAAGCTTCTTTTCATAAGTATTTCCCATCTCTGGTCCACACCACCTTTAAAGAAGGGCTCTATTTTGATAATTATTCTCTACCATTAGAGTCAAATATAGGTAAAGCTTGTGCTGGACAGAGTATTTTTTAGTGTATTTTATTGAGTTCAATGTTTTCAAATAGAAATTATTGAGTAGACAAAACTAATCTGACATTGTTTATACTACTACATCGTTTTGTTCTAGATTTGATTCTACGATGACTGCCATATAACTGGGGTGGCCCATAAGTCAGTTGACAGTCATGCATTTCATTAATTTCAACTGACTTATAAAAACCACAATATAGTATAAAAGTTTAATATCCAACCTGTAAAATTGCTTATAAATAGTCAAAATTATTGTAACACGGCTTGTTTCCATGAAAGCCGGATAAGAAACAAAGTATGGCGTATTTTCAATAATTAGAAATTCTGTAGGGTTTTTTTATGCTCTAGCGGCGGCATGACAGCATGGAGAAAAAAAGGTGTCAAATATAAAGCTTGTGGTAAATTTTCTTACCTTTAATTTAATATAGGGCACATTTTTCATTAAAATCATATATTTACTGAGATTTAGCCGAAAATAAAACAAGTACAAAACTTTCACTGTTTTTTGCAAAAAAAAAAAAAATGTTCCGGCCAAAATATCGTGCAAACCTCAAATTCATTGTTCAGCGACCTCGAAACATATAGATCAAACAGAATTAGGACTGTACCTAAACTTCCTCTAACTGCCCTTTTTTGTCCTAATTTGACTAGCCTAAAGTAACACTTTTCTTTTCATACAATACAAGTATACAATGTCCCATTAATTTTGTAAATATCTTGATCAAAGATTTCGTTGTATTTAATATCAGATCTTTAATTCCCTAAAGGGGGCGAGGAATTCACGCAAAATTAGTTTAATGAGCAAAAGGTGGTTCTAATACACATATGAAATGTATTTAAACATTACCCATTAAATTACCAGAAACTTTCTTAATCCGTTGAGCCGTCTCAAAATAGTGCAAAATACGTGTAGTTAGAATCAATACAATTTAAAATGAGTTATCCCCATGATGTGTATTAAAACTTGCAGTAAAAGAATATGTATATCTGAGGGTTCTGAAGGAGGAAGCGATTCTGTGAGCGCAATGAATTAGAGTTAAAACTAGCGATTTGCAAAAATAACTCGCTTCCCTCACGGTGGAGAAAAGCAGCGCGTAGCGCTGCACGTCCAGCCTGGCTTTTACGTGAAAATTTGGAAACTAATAACCAATATACTTAACTTAGCAGTTTATAGATAGCTGATAAACATACTTAACTTTCTTATAAACAAACTAATAGCAACGTGATATATTAATAAAAAAGTCAACATAAAATATTAAAAATTCATATGTGTCCACTGCAAAATAAACTAAAAATGTTCTAGACTTTAAACAATAAACAAAATATTCACGTTAAGTTACCTTGTTCAACAGCTGATCCAAGCACACATAACCGAGGAGAAGCCAGGAAACACTGTATCACTGTTGAAGTGTAGTTCACTTGTGCTGTCTGTATTGCAAGCTATGTCCGAATTAGGTGCTGTCCAAGCACTCGCATTCCGTTGTGCAAGTCGATGCCTACTCAGTAAAATGATCTAACTTATTGTCCACTTCAACACAAGATCACACGAGTGGTTTATTGATAGGTGGATCTTATTCTGATTCATCTATCTGATACCGACCTTCCATGGCGTGACAATTGGGTGGGGTCAGGATTCAATGTTTTGGTGCTGATGGAAATATGATCGAGCATTGAGCGAGGGTACTATTGTCGAAGCCAATTCGAAAAGTCAATGTAAGAATGGAATATTGTTCTTAGAACGGAACGTAAATACATTTTGTTTTGTAAAGATGTATGACTGGTGAGGATCGAACCCACGCCAGTGGAGGGATAAACTACGAAATCGCTCACGATTCCAATCCACCACGGGTCCACTAAAATTATATCATATCATTACACTATAAGCTATAGCAATACACAGAGTCTGTCGTAAATCACAAAGCACTTAAAATAATAATATGTGTTCTTTTCAGGTAAGCTTAATGATAATAATTTTCTTTTCTTTTAGTATATAGGTCCTATATACGAGTACTAACCTTGGATACGTCCACCTTTCCTTACTAATGTGTGTTCTATTTGTCATTATCCCTTAAACTTTATTTTCTATCTGTGTTGCGGCCGCCTTTGTGGTGCGGGGTTCCATTAAAGAATTATTTTTGACTCCTCGACGGCCGTGGAACAGAGGTCACCACCGAGGAACGGCCGACGAGAAGTCAAAATAATTAGTTTAATAAAAGCATAGGTTGTCAAAATAAAAGCGTTAGTGAGCTAAATAGAATGGGACCTCATCTCAATAGGTTGATATCATCTAAATGGCGTTAGTTTTAAGATTGAAACAATTTTACTGTGAAGTGCTACATGCCATTTCTTTTAGAGTAACCTTTATGAGCTCACTTTTTTTGCATTAAGATCTACTAGAACCTTTATTTAGATGTAGATATCAACCTAGTCACTTCCAACAACATTCCTTCCGTATTGTGTGAGCAGACCGAATAAAAGTGTCGCAAGGGACAAAGTTGGGTTGTACATCTTAGTTAGTAGATCAACATTGGACTTGTTGTTGAAATAGACTACGTTGATATCTACATCTAAATAAAAATCTTAGAACATTACAATGCAACTTAATATCCGAGTTGAAAAGATTGACTCTAACGAAGTTGGTAGTTTAAAAGTTATTTTTGCGCCATCTTTGACAGGGCCATTTTTGACGCCATTTTAATAGGGCCAACCTACCTTGATGTACCCTATGCTCTCATTGAAGATGACACGACCTATGCCTCATTGAAGATGTTATTCAGACTCCTCGTTCCATAGCCGAGCAATGGAGGTGAGAGTGTTTTTGGAGCCTGCAGCGACGTAACAGCAAACTCTGAACTGTCGAGTCGATGTCGGTACATATTAGCTGGTGAAGGAATCATAATACGCGGATAGGATATGCCCGGTAGGACTGACGACTGGACGGTGTTGATAATCAGCAAATCATTAATACGTTCCAGTCTTGGTAAAGAGATTCACGTCCCCTAAATTGTCATTTTTGTATTGAATAAGATATAAAATAATCTACTTATTCTGTGGTTAAATGTAAATAAAAAAATTTTTCACTTCATTTTTATAAAAATTAAAAGAAAAAACACGTAGCTGGAACTTAAAAATAGTATTTGGTATCTTATAAACCACATTATCTACTACTCATCTCACGTAATAGATCTCCTATTTTCACGAAATTTTAGTACACATGTTGCTTTTGTAAATTCGAATAAACTTGGCATGAATATTTATTGCACCGTACCTTACATGTGTAACAACAATCAACAAAATCCGTTCAGTCAAACTAAGATGGCGGCGTAGTTGTCTCATCGGCATATTTGCCTGGCTATTTGGATTTCGTTAACTTTGGTACACTTGTTAGTACAGTGCTAAAAATGTTCATACTAAGTTTAATCGAAATCGAATCAGTACAGTTTGTATAGCACACAATCCCATTTATGGGGGAACAACCTTCCCCCGCCACCAAAAAGGGCATTTCCGGTGTTAAGGATACGCCGTTTTAGGAAATTCGGCAAGATTCACGATAGTACCAAAGATCATGTTATGGTAGGTAGATAGCGCATGGATGCCACACGGCTGAGACAGAAAAATCTACATAGTTGCGGCAGCCCGAGCACAGAAAGTGCTGCCATCTCTCGCCGTTTTTCCCCTTTTGCTCAACATACTCGAGCTTGTCCGGTGATAATGACTTAAATTTGACCAAATCGTGCGATTTCCGAGACCGAACACTGCTTGTGCGTCAGTGGCTCTACTTCTACTTGAGACTCTTACAAGAATTCCCTCGCAACGCTATCTGTGTGTGGGCTGCCGCAACTTGGTGATTTCCTGCCTCAGCTATTCGGCTTCTATGTTTTATGTACTTGGTGTTTAGGACAAAATGTTTGGTGTACCACACCTCACCTAAGAAATTATAATCTGGGGGAAATCCACATTGGAAAAGACTTTTAAACTTCAAAAAACTGCACTTTGAGCGATATTCCGAAAACCGTAACGCTATTTCTGTGATATCTTTAAAGAAAACCAAATTTAATTTTTATTCCTTGTATATTTACGAATGTTTATTAATTTTCAAAAACAACCTGCAATCACTTTTGGAAGATAATCTTATATTTAAATTGAGAACACGCAATAAATTCAAAATTGCGAATCACAATACTAGTTATTTCAAAAAATTCCCTTTATACAACATGTTCAAACTTTATAATCATTTACCAAATTCCATAAAAGAAGAAAATAATCTGAACAAATTAAAAAAGTATTAAAAACCACAAAGTTCAAAAAACATATTATACAATTGAAAATTTTTGAGAAGGGGAAGACTTATTAACTTCAGATTTATTTCAAAACTTATGTGGTTGATTAAAGTTTAATATTCATATTTGTTTTTTAATTCTTGTTAACTTGTCTATGCAAACATTTTTGTCAATAAATTATTACTATTATTATACCTCAAAACACCAATTGCTTCAAAATTCAATCGCCACAAAATATATTGGATTCACATACTGCTAAACTTTATTTAAACAAACACGAATTATCAAATAGTGGATGAATATTTTAATGGTTGGTCCCTCATATGCACACTGCTCCTCCATATGGTGCCACACCTGCTTGCAGTGACTAACTACGAGTAACACTAGCGGCTAGACGAGCTAGGGTGTCACCATGCAGTTTCTCACAGTGCCGTGTTGGTACCGTACGTTGCGGGGGGTCAGCATGTTCACCTAGTTACACTTTTTGCAATCATTGAGTCTCTTCTCACCTATCCTATCTGCTATCACATTGCCGCGACCTACATAATTACAGCCTCCGCCTCTCTCATCAGCAGTTGAGCTATCCGACACCGCACACCGGCAAGTGCTCTGTAATACACGTCGGAGCCGTGTGTCTGGACAGTGCACTGACGCACGCTTTCAAAGAGAAAGGGTTAACAAAGGGTAAGATGGATAAAAAGCTTCCAAACACGACCATAAAATAAACGGTTTATTGCACAAACAGTTACACAATGGATAGCAACCGTCAATTTAACTATATTACTACGTTTTTATTCACTGAATCATCGAGAATAATTTCAAACATGCACTATGTGCAATCATTCATATTCGTTCATACGAATCGTTTCTCTTTGGTCAGTGTGTGAGAACTTTAATGGGATCTCCCAACTGTGTGCACAAAAATCAACAACGCTGTAAAATTTTGAGACCTAAAAAATTAAGCGAGTTTTGAATTCCTTAGTCACCTGAGCACTTTAAATTGAATTTGTTAACCTTTGACAAAATGAACTCCTGTCAGGGGTGCAGACGTTCGTAGATTACTGTTCTGTTTCCCCCAGTCCGTTGGTCGTCCCTGCCTCTAGGTCGACAGTGTATACCGCTACCTCTATACCTTTTGTTTGTCAAATTTTATTTGAGAATATAGAGAAAATTCTTAAAAACTTGTTGTCTTGACTCCAATATTTCGGAGAAATTTTCCCACGTCTATCCTAGAGAATTGGCCTTTTCAGGATGTTCATTAAAAAGAAGCAATTCGAACAATCGCAAACTTGCAACGTAGAGAGTCATGTAAGACTAGCATTCAAAATTTGAAACTGTTGACATTACTCTGCCTTTACACGTAGGAAATTGTTTTTTTAAGTCACCATACGAGTTAGTAATGTACACTCTTATGAAACTAGAGGCAAAATAACTACCGAACTGTGAGCCACAGGACGATAGTTAGTATATGAACGTTTGACTTCTCAAGTAAGGAGTTCATCTCGTCAAAAGCTTCTGAAATCAATCAAAATTGTCCTATGCCGACGGCATTAAAAACCGATCACCGAAACATTCTATAATCTATGGATTAGACAAATTCATGGCACACAACTGGGAGGCACACAGATTAGAGCTAGATATGAGGCAATTAAAATGAAAGGGTTGGAATCAATGATACTTATTGTATGTAGGGAAGATCTCTTTAGTCCAATTACATGCCTACTACTGATGGTTGCTTTGTCAGCTGGTAATTGCAAAATAAATATTGTTTTGAACTTAAATAGCCAGCGTTATTACTATTCGTTAAACACAGAGTTTCTCTTGCAACCCCACAAAGCACCTGTATCCTGAAGGATAGTTGAGTGATTGGCCTGACATTTGTCGCGACCTGAGAATACCTTGGGGTACGTCAGTTCACCTGCACGTGCATGTTCGCACCTGTGTGAGGTCGGGGCACCGGGTCGCCATTATACCCGTCACCGCACAAGTAGTCAAGCGCCCTTAGATATACGGGTCAGATCAGCAGGAATTAGAACACACTGAGTAGTCATTATCCTCTAGAAGATGTGAAAAAATGTAAAGCATGGCGAAGTTAGGCTACGAAGTCCTCTCAATCACTCAACCTCGACTTTACCTAGCGTCACTGTATAATAATTTTAAAATTGTAAGTGGTGACTGCGGGGATCGAACCCGCGCCAGCGGAGTGATGAGCTCCGATTCACGCGCGATACCAAACCGCCACCAAAGATTACTAATCTACACAATTGAATAGATTAGTAATCATTGCCACCACGGATCTGCTTAAGGGTATCTAAAGAAGATGAATATATAGAAGATATTAGTGAATAATGTACTTGTAAATAATGACAAAAAGGACTACACAATATGGCAAAATAATCAAATTTTCAGATATTCTACTCTTAGTTTTACTGTAGAAACACAAAATATTTTAGAAATGTACACTTTCATAACTCCTGATACTTGTGTTGAAGACATTTTAGCAGATAATTTTAAAAACTAATGACTCTAAAACACAACAAAATTAATTTTCTATACGAATTCAACTTTGCATATCACCATGAATAACCATGGTGGACGAGGTTTTAGTTGAAGACATAGCCATCGATACAACCTTATATAAGGTTACAGATTATCAACAATTTGCCGAATTCGATCGTATTTGCCACAGGCGTTCAGATCTCGTCTGAAAGCAGTGCTGACGCGAACACTTTCTGTAGTCCAGATGATTTCTTTGTACACCAATGGGAGACCTAGTGAGATATGGCTAACGGCCTTGAGCTGCTTGAGTGCGAGTTCGAATGAATGAGTCACTATGATTGTAAATACTGTATGTACGAGTATGAATGAGTTATCAATGTAAGTATGAGCCGAGATGAACTCAAACTCTGTTACCTGTGGTATGAGTGACAATTTAGCTTTCAAAATAAATACAAGTGCGATTGCAATGCAACTGTATGTTGTTTATGAAATAAAACATTTATTTATTAACGAACTTAGAGACCCAAAATTTGAATAAACAAATCTACCATTTATTTTACAAATACTATTAGTGCATTGCACTTGTGCCATGAACTTTCAAAAACGAAACCGAGTGTAGACGTCCTTGGACGAAGGTGAAGGTCGGCGGCGAAGCGTGAAGGTGAAGGTGGAAGTCACTGTGGGCGGTAATACGTCAACATCTGCAACATGTGCAGTGTGCAGGAAAGCAAGGGAGAGTGTAGATTGCAGATCTGCAGATCTGCAGGAGGATCTACATTCTACGTTCTTATCTGTGTTCTCAACCGTCCCCGGGCTGCAGGCTCAAGAAATCGCCACCTTTTTGGCACCGTACTTTCATTGATGGCGTTTCTTCGCCGTCATAAAACATTTTGTAAGTTTACAAGATTTCACAAAGGTTTGGAGATTCTTGGGTTAAAACCAGGCCGACACGCAGTTAAGCGCTAAGTCGCCTCGCATGAGTGAATCGAATTTCCTTCGCTCACTCATCGCTGCCTTCGGCCTCAGACTCACGCGCTACATTATCACGGCTGCTACGAGGCTGTGCACTACGCTCACAACCTCGCTTCGGCCTCCTGCTTCAAACTTACGTGTTCTTTTACTGCTAAATGTATTACGTATCGTAAATGGAAGCATTTACATATCGTTTTCAAGCATACAGTGGTTTTTATTTCTTTCAGGCAAAGGACCGCGCCAGTACTTAAACAGATAGATTTTTGAAGCAATACCTTGATTGGCCTTTCTTGAAACACATTTTCATAACAAGCAGAGGCCCAGATCACAGAAAAGGAGGAACACCATTTATTCTTTTCACATGGAAGGTTGTGAGAATGCGACTGATGAAACTTTCAGTTATGACCTTTTAATTAGTGCTAGTGTCCAACGAGGATAACTGTCCACACATTTTAGTAGGTTACCGTAGCCTATAGATGAAGAACAATTACAACGTATCAATAATGCAGGAGGGAGAGAGAGTCGATCTTGTAAAAACTTGGCCGACGCGAGGAAACTAAATAGTTGAAGGAAACAGGCTTCACATAAAGTTAAGGCAAGTTAAGTTTAAATTATAACAGCTTTATCAATACAAATAAAAACATGTTTAAAAGAAGAAATAGCACACTTATTGGTCATGCCAGTCACCAAAGGCTTCAGAGGTCGTTTTAAAATAGTTGATAGTCCCAAAATGGTCTAAGAAGCTGAAAATATATCTCCACTGTTTTTTTTTTTTCTGAAAAGGAAACCATTGCAATTTCAAAACATATAGCTCAAATCAATATGCTTAACTAAATTAAGTTTCTGTGAAATAACCAAAAGCTAATTTTGAAATAAGTTTAACGAAAAAAAGGCTGAGATGTAATTTTGGGGTCCATCAGAAAACCCTACAGCTGTGGTCCGGTATCTTGTGGTAATTGAAAGTAACGTTTCTTCATGTGAATTGAACTGTGCATGTAGGAACCGTCCATCTTGCAGTACCTCGGATAATGTTCTGGAACGAACTGGTTTTGGCAATACGATGAAATTAGGTTGCTGCCAAACTAATCTCCCTCTAGCGTTGAGAGAAGTTGATTCCTTGGCTGTTGGTAGGCCTGGGCGCCAGTTTCATTTCTAGATTAATTTCTAATTCGACATCTCGTGCAGAATCCGACCCGGAAACAGAAGAAGCAAAAATGAAAACCCGGGAGCGAATGTGAGCGAGACTAATGTTGACCCTGTATATGGACCACCTGCACGGAACCACACAAAGCCAACAGCTGTGATTGTTTATATCTATTACCCTTTTAAGTTCCCTTAAGTTTAATTAAAATAAACATATAAATACAGTTGTTAAGCGTTGAACCTCATTTTTGAGAGAAACGCCTTCCCAAAAGGTCACTTCCGAGAGATAGATTTTGCTGGTTAATGAACTTAGATTTTTTAAAAAAAGAACGTTTGTACAAGGTTATGGAAATTTGCTCAATGGGGAGGGGAGGGCCCCCCAAAACTTTAAATGCAACCCCTCCTTTGTGGCACCTCAAAAGAAAGAAAACTTTAATACAAATTCAACGGCGCAAAGAACAAGTTTTTATCTCTAGTAGTTTTTGTATGACCTGTTTAAATTGCACGAAATTAGCTTAAAAGTGCACATTTCACAGACTTCTTTTAATTAAAATATTTTGAGGGATCACAACCCTAAAACATAATCCCATAGGGTATTTTAAAAACAATTTGTCATAGCAAATTTTTGTATGGGATATTTAGCATTTTAAGCCTGATTAATTGTCATCTTTAAGTGGGTATTACAAAGAACGAGTGGAGATTAAAGATGTTTCATTGCGTCGAATTTGTATTAAAATTCTCTTTCTTTTTAGGTGCCACAAAGGGAGGTTGCAATTACACATTTTGTCCCCCCCCCCGGGTATTTGGGTGGGGGTGGGTGACTCAAAGTACGTCCAAACAAACTTCAGAGTCCTATAAAAACATTCCCCAAAGGATTTCACTAAATGTTTCTTTTTTCAAAAGTTAAGGTGGGGGGGGGACATATAAAACTCAACCTGTATGTATATTGTATGTAAAGTTTTGTCACAAGACTCAGGTCAAACTACACACCATTTTGTTCTACGACGTTTCGTTCTATATTTCCTATAGACATTCGCTAATAAAATCCACCGTGTCAACTCAGACAACCTCTCTATTCAATGTAAAACCGAAATATTTCAAGTAGCAGCATTAACGATGTGAAGTACATTCCACTCCACTTTCTGTCAATTATATAGATACGTCTCTGGAAGCGGCTGCTGGAACTATTTCTCAGAGCATACTTCGTATCTAGTGTTGCTGTGTGTGATCAACCAATTAACAAGAATTCCTCTTCGCGCTATAACCTTTGTGAAACATTTCTGCGTCAACAACTTGTTTTCTAAACCTAGATAGCCCAGTTCCTATTTTCTTTTCTGCTACTCTGTGCTCTGTGTTTTATTAAAGGTTTTGTCAATAGCTGATATGTATGAAAGTGTGTTTTGGTATTAATAATAGAGGTTAGATTTCAAATTGAAACTCTTTGTACTCACTAGCACAAAAAGGCTGAAGAAACTAACAGGCCCTTTAACCCTAAAGTTAACTAAAGTAAACTTTCACTTCTTCGACCTGGCGAATTAGAACAAGCTAAGTTTAGAATCGAATCGATTACAGCTATAGTATAAATGTAATTATATTTAATGTTTGCTCTCTTTGTTTGCACAGAGTTTAGCTATAGTGTGAACTCTTAGTGGTGGACCGGATCAGAACTAGCAAGAACACAACAGGACTTAGTCAGGTTATTAATTTCCCATTTGAAAATATGAAAAGAAACATACATTTTAAGAACAGCGCTGTCGTTATGTATTTTAACAGGTAAACACTGAGATACACACATTAAATATTCAACGATATTTTACTCTTAGTCAAGGTAAGTAAATCAATTGCAAAGACTAATCAATTGAAATATAAGTATTCAGACATTTGAAAACATATCAATATTAAGTCAAACCATTAATGAAAAGTAATTAAAATAAATTATAAGTTTTCGTTCTGTATAACTGAAGAGATTTTAAAGATTTTTAGTTAAAGTTAGGCTGATAACCATTTACCCCCGTCATATTTTGAATTCCTCTTTTAACCCATATCCACTGAAGATCTCGAGAAAACGTCCTCTACATAGCTTCTCATTAAGAACTTAACTTATTTACCGACCAGTGTACTTATAATTAGATTACCATACCAAGACGCTACTGGGGTTGAAAAATCGCGTTCGCCAGGAGTAAAAACAGTAATGAAGTCAATTACAGATATTTATGGCCGGTGACACGAATGTGGCCATGATGAACGAGCCGGACAGAGAAGAAGAACTGGTCAACTGGCGATGAAGAATGGAGATAAGAAAGAGTGAAGAATGACGAACACAGGACATACACGGACAGCTTGATCTAGGCCTAACAATGAACTATGGCTGATTTCCTTTTGTAGACTTCTTAGTAGAGAGACAGTGTCACCATTGAGGAGTTCACGTGTGTTTGACCTGAAGGATGTGCCGTGTCATACTTGAGCAGGCTGAGGACATCTACGCAGAGGTTCCGGAGTGCCGCCAATCAGAGGAAACGGACATTATCTTACATTTAAACTGCGAAAGACATTATGTAGGTTTGGCAATTCACAGCCAGGTGATGAGAGAAACGTTAGAATTTGAAGATTTTCGGACCTCCTTGAAGGTACTCCTTGACAAGGTTTTCATTTTAAGGATTAAGGAGGTGCGCAATAAGATTCAGGTTGGCGTACTAGGACTTATAAGATCTTGTACCCCACACGCCTAATCTAGCAGGCTAAGGACATATGAATCCCCTTTCAATAAAAAGTTGTGAAAAGCTGTCAGTTTCTTGAACTGGAAAGTACAGCACAAACTTCTACAGCTATTGCTATAGTTGTGAAATTTAAACTACTTTATTTTTGGTACTAACTTACTTTTACCTGGAAAATAATGTTATATCAAGGTGATACGTAACTGATAGTAAATTCTTACGCTTTAAGAAGGCAGGAGGGGAAACTCAAGGGAAATAGTTCCGTCTGGGAGTCATATATTTTAAAGACGTACAAAAAGGTGTGTTTTGTCATCAAGACAGCTCAATGCAGTATTTGCTAAAGTGAAGGATTTCAAGATAGAAACAAAAAAAATAGAATCACCAAAGAGTTGAATAATGTTTATGAATTATTTACGATGTTTGTTATTTTTCGTTTCAGCCAAATGTAGGAGATTTAGATATTATCAATGAAAGTTACTTACGTGCTCGCTAAAAGTCAAATCTTATCACGAGTCTCTTTGGATATCGCTTCTTACGGGCTTTATATTAAGAACATGAGGTCCTATGTGTATGCTATGTAGCTGATATAGAATCCAGGAGAGCAGAATATTCCAAAACTGAACCTCTGCCCTCTTTTCCATGGTAGGTTTTTCGTTGAGGGGAGGATTCACCCACTTTGCCGATAGTCTTTATAACAAAAAAATTTAAAGTTAACATTTATAGTTTGGTCTTGTTAATAATTAATTTTTACTTCAATTTTTACTTTGGAAATTAATAACTAAACTCCAATTATGTAACCAAGCAAATAAATCTTAAAATGTATTCCAACAATCGATAATCTAAAATCCAGTCGATTACTTTCACAATCGATTTCTATACTTGGACACGGCCCATAGACACTACCTCATTACACTATCCATCTCACATAGGGAACATCGCTTCTTGTTACAGTCTAAGTAGCTTGCAGTTTAAGAGACAATTTATAACTTGTCCCCAATACTTCACCGTCCACTCTTCCTTCCTCTTTGCTCTTCCTTTTCCTCTCTGTGTCTCCATTCACCTGCTCTGGCAGCAGTGGCTTAGTGTGATCATATACGTGAGAGGTGCCTGGTTTAAATACAAAGAAGTATATTTATATTATACAGAGTGTCAAGAGTATCTACCAGGCATAGGATTCAACCATGATGTTCAAACTTCGGAACGAACTGTACCTTGGAAGATCTAATTCGTTTCTGCGCGTTTTAACGACTAACACAATCAAGCCTTTTAATGTTTTGGCTAATTTAAGTTGAATTTCGTTCTTGTTTCAATATAAGATATTTTAAACGCTTGTACGTTGAGATCGGAAACATTTCTATTTAGAAAAAAAGAACCTGGAATTGATTGGAAAATAATAAACACAATTACGAAAGAGGTTTGATCGGTTTACACTCTGTCAATTACGCGGCCGTCTAAAAGAGGGCTAAAGACAAAGACAATTAACCAGCACAATCAACCATTGTAGGCCTACTTGTTAGCGAATTTCCACGGGAAATAGAGCAATTCAGTTCTATCGCCTTTAGAACGAGCGTCGTTTGCAGTTTTGAGGTTCTCTAATCTCCAAAGTCAAATGGCAACTAGCATTCAATCATTTGAATATGTGACCACTCTACGGATTGCATTTTTCCAATTTTCACGTAATTTGGTATAAATATTTTGTAAATCTCTAGTTATGCTCGTTAAGCAGCATAATCGGTCTCAGGAAGTGACCTTTTGGGAAGGGCGTTTCCCCCCAAAAATAAGATGGCATGCTGTAAAACTATGCCTATGATTCGTTTTCGATTAAACTTATTTTGTATAAACTGTACCTAACATATGTACCAAACAATAAAAAGCAACAAAATACATTCAGCAAGATCAAGATGGCGGCGGAAAGTTGTTTTCACCTCCTTACTAGCCTGGCTGATTGAATTTTGTTTATTTTTCGTACACATGTTACACGGTGTCATACATGTTTATACTAAGTTTAATCGAAATTGATCAGAAATACGGTTTTCATAGCTCCCAAAATGGCCCTTCCGTTGTAATTCATTTATACCTCGTTATAGGGAATTCGCTAGGATTCACTTTGGCCGTTGTGGCTATGCGTCGGCTAAGTTTTTTATATTACCACACCAAGACACTGCTAGGGTTGGTTGATTCCGTATATGATGATGATCGGAAAACTACGAGTATCAATTTAAAGCTAAAAAAATATAATTCAAATTTTAAAACGTTTTAAAAGAATTTCTAGTTAAACATGCGTACTATACTATAGACGACTTCCTAAATTGTTCTGGCGCTTTTAACAAATTTTACAAAGTAAAAATTAGGCCCTCATTTGTTAACATTGGCTTTACTACAGTAGATTAGTTTTGTTGTTGTTTTGTTAATAGTTTTGTTGTTTTGTCAACGCAAATAATTTTGTATTGTGACAATTAAAATGTTTTAACAATGGCAAGTCAAAGCCGTCGATTATAATTATTTGTGTTTATTTTCCGTTTTAACCTGCCATTGAATGTCCATAATACTCTGATATTTTA
This sequence comes from Matsumurasca onukii, assembly GCA_018831715.1. Lineage (NCBI taxonomy): Eukaryota > Metazoa > Arthropoda > Insecta > Hemiptera > Cicadellidae > Matsumurasca > Matsumurasca onukii. The sequence goes on along the minus strand of CM032062.1, from coordinate 21,873,363 downwards.
AAGTATTTAGGAAGAACTTGCAAGTACGTATCACCGAGCAAGTACGCATCACCGTACTAGCAGACCTCAGTAACGAATAAACTACGTATTTCGCCTCATTCAATAATGGTTCTGTTTTTAAGGTCGGTGAAGTGTAAAATTAAGGTTTGTTCTCCATGAGAAAGGCCTTAATATAATGTAACAACAAGTTACAATGTACGAATTTAAACATCAAACATATGAGGCAGAAGAGCCGGCGAGGTAATAATAAAACAGTTGAGTATAGGAGGCCAACAAGGAAAAGAAGATTGGACCGATGATAGAGCCCTGAGGAACTCTAAAACTGTTCTGATCGGTCCAAATAGCACGTGATATACGGATTCTGAGGAAAGTGTGAAGTGGAAACTGAAAAATGGTTCTGCACCTTGAGGGACTTGAATCAGATAAATCAGAGGCTCCTGGCGATCTGGCCAGAGCTATGTTTATGTAGTTGCCAACTGCCTGTTAGTTGGTGTCCACACTGTTATACTAGCAAGAGTGGAATACACAGATTACTTTGTGCTTGAAGGAATCAGCTGATGTGGGACATTTACTCGTCAGCTGATCGTCACCAGTTATTATTTAGAAGCAGCGCACGTAGTCAATATTCTATACAGCATTGTTTAATCTTTCTAGTCTGAGGTTATGAAGACGGCATGAATATCTCATTTTTCCAAAGGAATTCGATAAAATAATACAATTGGAGAAAACAAGCACGTCCACGGCCAGTGACAGCTACCCACCAACTGATTGGCTGGCAGACTAAGATTAGCGGACGACCAATCACAGAAATGTACCAGGCTGACCAACTGTATAAAAGAACACAAAGAAATACCTATTTATTCACAGCTTATCATTTACGTGGTATTTACTGCAAGATTATTGCATGTCGTGGAGGAAAAACTCATTTCAAATCTCATTAAAATCAGACTTTCTGATTTTGCTGGCCAAATATTTTGGACATTTACAAAAAGAACATTTCCACCATATTTTATGCAAATAAGAATGTATTATTTTTTACAGGAAGTTCGCTCATACAACAAACCCGCGAACCTAACTACCTATTTTCCCAACAATCAAGCACTAGACTAGAGCAGTACAAAGAAACTACATATTGATTGACATATGGCATAAGAAGACAAGGCTTGGAGAAAGGGCAGTACAAACGAGCCACAATCCAACATCAGTTGCAAATGTCTCTGATCAATCGGCGACTTCTTTAATTAGCTGCGGTTTCCCTCGGAGCAGATTAGTACGACCGTTGCAGCGAGCAAATCAATTTCAAGGTCATGCAGTCGAGGAGTGCCCCAGATGCATCAGTTTATGCAGATTAATATTAATCCGTGGAATGGAAAACACTCGGGAGCCACTTTGGGCTAGGTGAGTAACTATCGCTAATATCTCGTGTAAAAATCACTTGTAAGACGAGCTGATTGGAGGACGCGGCGTAAATGGCTTCAAGTATGAATAGATTAGTGTAATTTAGTTTTGTAAAATCATGTCAACACGTTTGATGCGAGCGTGCCGCTTCCTAAGTACGGTTATAACATAAATATGTTGATGTCATATTTTAGTGATTAAATTTTAATTACACCTGTGCGCGTGAGTTGAACACATAAAATGTTCTAGATTTTTATACAACTGTGAGATTTGTTCATTTTATGTTTGTGAGAAAAATGTTGTTTATTATTTATAGCAAAAAAGGACGCAATACATCATTGCGGATGTTTTCCATAATTAGTGAACAAGAAGGACACAACGTTTAGAATCTGGTATCTGATCCTGTTGTCAGGTAAAAACTAAGCTAAAACATAACACGATTCATTAAAAATGGGCTAGCTTAAAGTAATTAACGTAAGCTGACCTGTCAAACACACCCAAACAACATGTGTTGGTTTTGTTGTTGTTTTGGGGTTTTCTTTTTGACTAAAGGATGTTTCCTCTTCATCAATTTGGTTTATATGCACACGAACACTATTTTGCTTTTTATGCATATAAATAACAGTGATAATAAATTGTGTTCTGAATAGTTTCACCTCAACATAACCGACGCGCGCGCCCTACAGATAGCAGCGGGTATAATGCCGTAGGCCGAAGAAAATGCTCCGAATACTTCAGTACTCTGACTCCAGGTGAACAGCCAAAGTTCACTTGTTACTGTGTTTTGAACTAGCCTTATAACACAGTATGACCAATGATTACTAATCTACTGTTGTAATCATTGGTATGACATATCATAACATAACCTATAGTTCCTAAATTATATGTTTTATTATTATTCACGTATATGCTTAGTTGGACTACGCGAAATACGTTACGATGTCTTGAAGGTTGGACTTTCTTTGTGCCTAAAATTGTTTCTTCCTATAATGAATGAACAAACTGTTTTTCTTTCTGCAGTCCAGTCTAATTCTTTTCTTTAGTAACTTCCTTCTAAACAACTTTCCAACTTGTTGTCTAGTGTTTCTATGTTAAATGGCCAGATGTGTAATACCTGCAGCTTTTAATTCTTTAAACTACTGCGATCTAGTGTTAAAGTGATGTCAGTACACTCATAAAATAATGTTATAAATTATTTATTAAAAAAAATTGTCAACCAATGTTAATACTATTATATTATTATTTCCAATGACCTCTCACCCATATATGGTTTATCTAGTTGACCACAAACACCATATTTCAATTAGCCCTACTACTTGACGTTAACTAGCTCTAAACAGCTGAGTTGTGTTTGTTGTCTAGCAGGTTTGTTGTTCACGAGCACAGGGTGCAGACTCGGACACAGTCAAAGTATCGGGTCAAGCATTTGTCCGAACATGACTCACCATTCTACTCATCAACTTCATTATTTCCATTCTACTCTGTGTTATTCATGTGTGCTTTACTCTCTGTCAGGAGGTGATCGTGAGTAAACAAACACATTCTATGTCGTACCTCGGGCTATGTGGTGTAGCAGAGTAACATTACTTCGTCTTATACCTGTGAACGTGGTTAATTCGTCAAATTTATATCTTAGGTAACATTTCAGTTTTGGTTTAACCGATACGAAATTGTGTTAGGCATTTGCACTGTGATGTTCTTTTGTTTAACTGTCTAGGTACTAAGAATTTGTTAATCTATTGGAAAAAATGCCTCCAACCTTAACTTTTGAAGAAGGAAATCTTTTTTTAAACCCTTTGGGGAATGTTTTTATAGGATTCTGAAGTTTGTTTTGACGTACTTTGTCCCCACCCACCCAAATCCGGGAGGGCCCCAATTTTTAAGTACACCCCTCCTTGTGGCATTTCAAAAGAAAAGAAATTTTAACACAAACTCAACGATCCAACGAAAGATTTTTTTCTATAATTTTTTATACAATTTAAAGGTGACACAAAATCAGGTTTAAAATGCCATATTTCACATACAATTTATTTTTAATGACAAAACTGTCTTCAAAATACTCTGAATAAATACTCATATCACAACCCTATAACATAATTCCATAGAGTATTTCTAAGACAATTTTGTCGTTAAAATAAATTGTATAATAATGTGCATTATTTAATTTTGTATCTTTAAATTGGTATAAAAAAACGAGTCGAGATAAAATTTTGTCTTTCCGTCATCAAATTTGTGTTAAAATTCCCTTTCTTTTAAGGTGCCCCAAGGGGGGGGTGAAAGTAAATAAAAATTTGGGGCCCTCCCAGATTTTGGGTGGGGAGGTGGGTGATGACATAGCACGTCAAAACAAACTTCAGAATCCTAAAACATTCCCTAAAGGTTTAAAATGGGTTTTCCTTTTTTAAGGTTAGGTGGACGGGGACATTAAAACTCACTCTGAACAACTGAGTATATTGTACTGATCAGGCTAGAAATTTCCAGACACAGTAAAATAAACTCTACTGTAGTTTATGTGTATGTGGTCAGGCTTTTATTTTTTAAGAATAACCGACGCATAGCCATGACAAGCGCTGCAATGAATCCTTATTTTCTATAATGGGTGCAATTTACAACGAAAGTGTCCTTTTGGGGGACGTTTCCTCTAACAATAATTGGGATTTTATGCTGTAAAAACTATGCTTATCATTATATTTCAATTAAACTTGGTATTGACGTTAAAGACACCGTACTGAACAACATGTGTACCAACAATAAACAAAATCTAATCAGCCAACCCAATGGCTTCAAAATGGTGGTGAAAAGACGATTTAACCTTTACAGAAAAGACGATACATCGGATCCGTGGCAGGTTGGTATCGTACGCGACTCCGGTGGCGCGGGTTCGATACGCAGTTACTGCATGCTTACTTTGCAGTTACAATTCGTAAAGTGACGCTATATGGTGACGCTAGGTAAAGGTCGAAGTTGAGTGGCAGAGAGAACTGCGTAGTCCTAACTGTTTTATCATGGTCTAGAGTGGGGCACAGTTTATGGATTGGGTGCTTTATATATGGTTTGGATACGCTGTATTTGTAGACAATACATTCGATGATTCAGCAGCTTTTTGTTTACTTACTACATTTTGTTCGGTTAGTCAAACCAGGTAAACCCGTAAATAATGGGAAACCCACCAGCGCCCATTAGACTGGAAAATGTCACCTTTTGTAGACCTTTTTCACTGGTTATAATCTATTTAATATTAGACTACTAATATTCATTGTTCTCATGAAAGTTGTCCACAAACATTTGCTGTTGGTTGGATTTTTAATATTATGTTTTGATGTTTGTCTTCAAAACTACTTAACTATATACCTTGGAGTATACATACGAGTATATTAAATAGTTATATTTCGTCTGATGACAACAGGGCCCTTAGAATAGAAAAAAACAAACAGATAACTGATAACAAGTAAAACCAATTATTAAATGGGTATTGTTTATTTCATTGCTTGCTGACGTTATTCTAAGTATAGGCTAAATAGACATTTTCTTCTCATTTTATTATTTTATGTGATTTTTGTTTAGTTAAAAGCTTTGTTCGATGGAATTTTTGGATGACCTAGGAGTGGTACAAACACTCTGAACCCAAAATTGGTGTTAGTTTTTCGTTACTTTAGCACCAAACATAGTTTGCTGGCTGTCTTCAATCAATTCACACGTAAGATGTTTTAAAATATTGAAGCATACAAACACACTTTTGACACTTGTTGCTATGTTTCTTGTCTTCAAATATTATATAAGTATGATCTGGTTTTCTGCGGTATGATTTATATACTCGTAGACACATTTACCAGTTAAATGAGCTAGCTGAGTTCCCGGTTTTATAGCCAAGCTGCTCATTTAGACATAACCACTAACCTCTAACCAGGTCTGGTTTTTATATCACACCTCCAGTTATGATTTCAATTCGCACATAGCAACGAGAACGCTTCTTTAGTAAATATATATTTCAAACCTGATTTCCTCAATGAAAAACATATTTTATGATACCTTTTTAAGCCTTAATTTCTCCGCTGTCTACAACTTTACAGGGTTTATTCTACAAGAAATTCATGAGAAGTGATAAATAAATTGTCTGTCCATGTTCGTTGAAGGTTCAGGGTACTTCCATACAAGTCAAATTGTTGATTTAATTGTCATACATGAAATATGGTTTGTAGTTAAACTGACGCGAGGAGTGCAATAGCTAAGGTTTAAATTGTATATGTTGTTAATAAGGTAAAATGCTATTTTCATACCTTGAGTTGTATTTAAAGCGGCATAGTATCTGAGCTTGAAGTATTGGGTGTGTAGTACGGGCGGGAAAAACTGACGATGCAGAGTGTTGCAGCCTAACAAGCGTCACTGTGATAAATAGTCACTGAGAGGTTTAAACTTTTGAAAAGAAAATCAATAAAAAGTGAAAGTTTTATTGTTTAAAGCGTAGAACTCGTACGTTGTCTAAGTTTGTTTTGTTTAGGACTACGAAGTCCTCTTCACCACTTAGTCTCGACCTTTACCTAGCATCACCGTATAGTCACTTTACAAACTGTAAATGGTGACTGCGAGGATGGAACCTCCGGAGTCGCGCGCGAAACCAAACCGCCACCGATCCTATAATTCTCCTTCACGGATAAGTATATTATTTACGGTATATTGAACGTAGATTTCCCAGATTTGATTTTCATTTAAACATAACCTCACACTTTGAAACACGTGAAATAAAATGCGTTTAGATTTCTAAACCCCTATTTAAAAATCGAGAAAACGAACTGCTAAACTACAAGATACCTAAATTTTGACACCTACATCTAATGTTGCTACAGAACTAAAACAATTAACAAAATTACTTACAACTAAACATTATAGTTTTTTCTTCTCCAAGCGCAATATCGTTAGTAAAGTACCCTTTAACCAACCTTCACACGTTGATCAACTCAATCTAAACGCTTCACGGTCGTCAAGGGAGACAATGTAATCGTTGTGACTCAGGGATCGACGCCACTTTTACTGTGCTTTACTTTAGTGGTCGGTGTCAGCAGAGATTGGTGGCCGGTGACTCGCGGTTTGTAGGTCTTTGATCACTATTCAAATCAGCTGATAGTTGCCGCTGCAGTGATCGGCTGCTCGGTGGCTGACCTGTTTCTAGAGTAATCTGTGTTCATCGCCACCGTCTCGCAGATTCTATCGTCATTTTAGTGAAAGGATAACAAGCTTTTATTTTCATACTTGCGCGCTGTTTTGGATAAAAATCAGTAAGTGATGCAGTTTACATGAAATCACCGTCGGTTGCCTCTAAGTACTCGTAGAGTGAATTTTATGTGAGAGCATACAAGCGTGAAATGGCCTGTTTACCTGGACAACATGAAGTCTCAGGCGTTTAGGGTTGTTTTGTGTAAGTGAAAATGTGTGGTGCTACGCGTTAGAAATGTGTGATACTGAGTAAATTAAAATCGTGGTTAGTAGTTGAAATGTAGTCATTTTCCTACTTGCTGAGGGAAAATTCCACTTATACCAGGTGCAGCAATACGGACTGAGCTCGCGTCGTACTCAGGCTGTGGTGGGGGAACGTTTTTACGTTATTATATTGTTTTGATTGGTCTCCGAATTTGAAATTTTAGTCGCTACCGTAGTTTGGATATCGAGGTTACAATGAGCGGCCATTAAAAAAATAATTCCACGATTGTGACGCAAAGCCTTTTAGCCGGCATTTTCTTATTTCGCATCGCGGTCCTGTTCCAAACGAGCGTGGTTTACGCCATTGGAAGAAAGTGATAGAATGCATAACGCTGAAACGCAGATGAGTGAAAACGCCTTAAAACGGTTGAGCAGAAACAACCAACCGCAGACGTGTCAATTGCCAAATGCGCAATCATATTCGCCCGCAACAATGTTAGGTTAGGTGTTCAGTGTAGACGAGGACAGTTTCACTGTTTTCTGCCGAGAATGGAAGGGATTGTTGAAGAGCATCAAGTTGGAGGTTGTGTTTTAACAGGAAGAAGCTACAGCTCACACAGCAGGAGAATAAATATGATGTCACAACAGTTGAAGCCATTCCACGTGAACTTTTGTTCAAGCTGTCAAAAGCTTCAGAACAAATCTTCATATCTTCAAAAGTGCATCAAAGCTGACGGCCGCCATCTTGCTGGCGTTATTTTTCAAATCGATTAAACCATAATAGTATGTTCTCATTACTTTTAAAATAATAAAAAAGTTCGAAAAGTATTTTTATTTATTGAGTAAAGCTCTTTCCAACCACTCAAGTTTGTTTGTTAGATTGATTTAGCTGTAATTTATAGTACCGACTTAAAGTTTGTACACTAGGTAATATAGACGTAGTTTTGGTATTAACAACGGCAATACAAGTTTTTGGATTTGAACTTTGCTGCAAATTCTTGTTCTGTTTCATTTTGTAAAGGAACTTTACTATACGATTTTTAACAGTAGATAATTTCAAAGTTAAAATAAATCATTGTGACGTTATTCTATAAAAGACGTCCAAATAATAAAAAATCAGCCGGAAAACAAGAAGTTGACTGTGATGAGAGCTCAGTACATGAATAAATATGTGTTTTCCTCGTGGCCACTTCTCACGACAGGAATAGACAAGATTAATTGGAGACTTAACATATTTTATCCAGTCCCAGTTGCTCAGATGAGAGCCCAAAGTCGCCCAAGATGCTTCATCTGCATACAGTTTAGCATGGGTGGGGCTGCAATTTGCAATTTTGTGAGGAGCTGCATCATTGCATGTACTAGTTACCTAGTAGATGTGTAAATTGACTGCAGAGGTTTTACAAATCGATGCACTACCCGAGAAAAATGGCGATCAGAGACAAAATTGTAAGTTGTAACTGCCTGATTGTTTTGATAGAAAACTGAGTCAAACTATATTTAAAACACCATGTCCTTAGAAAAAGGGAGGTAGTACGTACGGGAAATTGACTGAAATAAGAATTTGATGACTAGTCTGAAAATAGTAGGCTCATTTGTGGGTTAATATTTTATTTACAACATGCTGTAGTAACTTTCGTCACTGCCTTTCTAGGGAAATATGTAATATTTTACTACAAATTAAAAGTTGTTATGGATAAATTTGTGTTTAAAGTTTGGAAACATACGCGTTTGTTGGCGTGTAATATCCTTGTATACATATGCTAACATAGACAACAAATCAACCAACTATTCTACTAATGAATCAGTCCAGTTGCTCGGCAACTCGTTTGAATCAATTTAGTCGATGCAATTAGATGAACTGGATTGGAAGCATGTTATTATCGCTGTTAGCAGAGACTTCAGTTATCTCTACTCCCACTGCAGCAGTTCCAGCTAGTTTATGTTCCTGGAGACTCCGCTCTTGCTTCTGTATGGTTTGGGAGGAAATGAAACTACTTTCTTAGTCAATAACAATGAATTAACCATTAGAAAGTCAGAGCTACTATCTGCAGCTGTAAGGCATCAATGCACTTTCGTTTGATCAGCCTAGTTGAAAGAGAACTCTCGTAACGTAAAAGTGTACGAACATATTGACGTGTTCAAAATAGTATTTTTGATAGGATCAATTCGACGTTTTTATAGACAATATTGAAATTAAAAATCAAATGAAATAGTTCACATGACTGAGAACAACTCAGGTCTCATACCAATGAATTGCACGTAATGCGTTTTAGCGTACATGCATTTTAGATGTTTGTCCTTTTTTATATTTGACTGGTAAAACAAAATAGTCTTGTTAGCTTCTAGACTAGAATATAATTTGCTTTGATTGAATGTTACACTAAAAATGCCTTTCGGAAAACTTCATTTTTTTATACGGTAAAAGATCTGTGTTTCACAATACAATCTACAAATCGGTAATCGATAGTGATGGGAGCGAACAAAAAATACCGTCGTATGGTAAATTAAAATTTCCAAATAGTCAGGGAGGGTCTATTGGAAATAGAGTTATTAATTTTCTTGCCAAAGAACGTTACGTCGTAGAAAAAAACTGTTTGCAGTTTGAGCTTCCCAACAACTTCCGAGTCAAATGGCAAAACTTTACATCATTATATACATGTTTTCACGAAATTTGGTACACATGTTCCTTTTGTAAATCTCTAGATTAGTTAGATTGAGGGGATTAAGTGGTAAGGGATTGTTACCCTTATGCACGTCTGCCTCGTCTGTTGGGCTTATTGCGCTACCACCGGAATGAAAGGAAGTCTGGATTCAGGAGAGGAATGGGAGTGGGTTCGGCTGACCAGAAAATCATGAGAGGGCGCGACAAGCAAGCCCGCTGTTAACCACTTAGGGGACTCTAACCCCCAAGATATTCTAATGTTCTGTGGTTCTACCCTGCTGCCGCGTCCCCCTAAAATGATATCTGATCCAACCTCTCCTGGTGGGAAACAGAGCGTGTTCAAGATCTGGACAACTACAAAGCTGCCCAGTAATTGTGTGAACAACTCTTTTTGATGTACCCCAGTATAAAGTAATCTGAGCAGGTACTAACCAGACAGATACTGACTGGGAAATCTCTAGGTTAGGTTCGTTAACCAGCAAAATCGGATCACTGGAAGTCACCTTTGGGAGGGGTGTTTCTACCAAACTTGTGTTCTAAATTTGTGTTTTAAACAATAAAAAAGGTATTTATAATATGATTTTAATGAAAAATTGCATACACAATTATGCTTCTGTACCATACAAGTATACCGAAGTACATCTTGATCTGGCTGATTGGATGTGGTTGACTTCCGATACACATATTTTGTAGAGTAGTCTAACTGTATATATGAAGTTTCATCGGAATTTATTATGAATACACTTTTTATAACATAAAACCTATTTTTTAGGGACACTTCCTGTGTCAATTATTACCTCGTTACAGGAAATCATGTGCGATATTGGATGAAAGCGGGGGGTAAACTGTCCAACCAGTTCCTGCGCAAGAGCTCACGGTGGCGCTGGCGGCTACGTATAGGCTACGCTTTGTCTTAAAACTGTAATGTATTAGAAAACAAACTTACACTGATAGGGTTTCTAACTAGTGTGGAGTGCGGGGCTGCGGGCTGCGGGCTGCGTGCAAGGACGGAGTAGGCTGGTCTAGTTTTTGCCGCACCGCCGCAGTCACAGTCGCAGAGTCGCAGATCCGATGTCGGATTCTCAACGGCGCGGCCAGTTTTTGTCGCAAGTATTAACACACTGCTCTGAATGCAATGACAACTATCCATCACCACACTCCTTTCTCCCTTCGATACCTTTGGCATTGTTCCACATAATTTGCCTACTTACGGTACTTTTACTGCTTTATTTTCATCAATGGTTTGACAAACTATGACCAACACAATGGTGAGGAGGGAATTGTGGACATGTACAAGTAGGCCTACATGTTTCCCACCCACCGCATAGCGTACGGAAAAAGTATGGAAAGCTACAGAATAAAGGTGCTTAACAAATTTTGTTAAAATCAAGAAAGAAACACAACATTTTTAGCGTACATTATTTTAAAATAAACTATTGGCTATTTATAAAATTTATATGAAATAGACAAGTTTTCATAGTTAAATGGGTAAGTGCATACGATTTAGGAATTTTAATAGCAATTTATGTGAGAGTTAAATTTCTGAAATGTTCACAATCGAGTTTTTTGGTTCAGCAAACAATGTTTTCAAATAAAGCAGGCAAGATCGTACCCAAAATATTTTCCAGACACACTACAAAGGGTGTCCACCTCCACCTATAGAGAGTTCTTTTTAGCTTTTAGTTATTTTACGCTTTTTAAGTGCATTGGTTTTATCAACAAGAGTTTTTATTTCGTGGTGGGGAGAGGGGTTCGGACTCCACCTGACCCGCCTGGGTAGATGGAAGAAAGTAAAAATGTAAAACATGTTTTGAGTTTAACACTAGATTACTCTTGAATGAAATATGATACCACAGGCTTACAACGGACAGCTTAGTACATTTTATAGAGAAAAGTAATAATTATAGTGTTGTATCACTAAAGGAAAATTATTTATATTACCATACAAAACTAATTAACTAAAAATGTCTGATACAAGCTGTGTCGTTTGTGATATCGCGTATTGATAACTTCCTTTAAATATATTTTCCCAAACAAGGATATAAGTCATAAGTTGAGGGGGAGTAGCGAGATGGAGAGAAAGTAACCCACTGAAAACATTGGAATTCGCTAATCAGCTGATTTCCAGGCTGGTCAGTTGCAGAGCAGGTCCCTTCCCATCACGTGACCTCGTGTGTGACGTGCTAGGAGTGATCTACCGGGGGTCCAGGGGTCTCCGGGTCCTCCCCTGGAAAATAATATAATTTAGACTAAAACAAGACAATTAAAAAACCAGGCCGACATGCAGCTAAGCGCCAAAGCGTCGCTGGCATGCGTGAATCGAATTTCCTTTGAAACTTGTTACTTTAGTCCCCTCCACTCACAGCCTCACTTCGGCCTTCGGCCTCAGCATGGCCTCCTGTATGATCACGGACGTTACAATGTGATATACGAAAATAACTTTTTTGTTGGTTAACGAACTCGACCAAGAAATTTGTAAAAGGAACATTTGTACCAAATTTAGTGAAAATCAAACGAAAAATACGACCTGTAGAGATGATACACATATGTACATACAGTATGTGTATAATTTTTCAAAAAATGCCAAACACATGTTCTGGGGTTCAGGATTGGTGCTCATACCATGTCCCGGGCCTGGATATTACTATGCTGACAGTTTGAATATCTCATCTTCCACATGAAATTCTATAACAAGGTGTAGGTATTAGACTTGTATTTGGCAATCAGCTTCTAAATTATATAACTCAATTTTCAGAGAGAAGAACGTATAATATTTCAAGTATTTACTATTCTCTTCATCAGATAACATAGTTATAATTAATTTAGAAGATGAGTTCCAAATAAAAGTCTAATAATGAATCCATCTTCACCAAAATGGTGGCTTCTCGTAAAATAGTTAAGAATAGCATAGCCGAGGCGTAGCAACAAGCGTTGCCGTGGTGAGTTTTCCGTAATCTGGTTAAACATTTATACCGCAAGCAAAATGTTTCCCTCAAAAATAATATTTTAAAATTCAAATAAAAAAACACACTATCCAAACTTGCTGCTTTATCCTTTCGAAATGATATATTTTCCAGCCTTTATTAAAAGAGTATGCTTCTCTATATGGCTCACAATCTAGGTCATTAAAACATACATAGACATCCTATTTATTATAACACAGGGCCTTCAAATTTCTTAAGTAATAAAAATAAATGAAAATATTAATTATTTTATTTTATATAAATTAGTACGATTCACGGTAGCACTTGTGGCTACGAGTCGGCTATGTTTGTCTTTGCAACGTGATGGACGGAAACAATAAAATTATAAAAGCGTACGATGACGGTTAGGCATCGTACGTCATCGTACGATGATTTGGTATCGTGACTTTCTAGTGTTGCGGTTGCCAATTTGGGGGAAGAAAAATTTGTGGTTTTGAGACCAATGGTTAGGACGATCTGCCATTTTATGATTTGCGGCTGAAATAGTTCACAGTTTAAATCAGCAGACAAGGTGTAAATATCAATCAAAACTGCGTTACAACCTTGTAACAACAGATACTTCTGGTCTCTGAATGGGAATTTGTACAAACAACATCTTAGAGCATTACAAGAAAAAAACTGAAGTAGCAAAAAGTGGTTTGCTGCTGACGAGGCCTGGATACGCTCAAATATCAGTAGACCAATTACCGCCGTCAGCGCAGCCCTGACTGCTGAGCGATTAATCATGTCCCAGTCCCTCAGCAGCCTGTCCATCGGCTGTGATAAATATTATAATAATTACATTACAAGGTTATATAAAGTTACATTTTATAATCGGGGATTTAATGTGCCCTTAATTTGTGTTGAAGGAAAATATAAGAAAGCCGATGCGTAGTCACAAGTGCACCGTGAATCTTCGTGAATTTCCTGTAATTGGGGAAATGTACACCAGAAGCCTTTTGGTAGGGCATTTCGCCCTAAAATTGGGGTTTATGCTGTAAAAACTTCATTTATAACATTTATGCTATAAAAACTCTTACGTTACCTCATCAAATGTATTAGAACCAACGAAACCCAAGCAGCTATACAAGATAGCGACAAAAACTTGTTAGAGTTTATTATACTCGTGGATAATGTTTGTTAGCGAATATATAAATAACTCTGCATCGATTTAAACCAATGAAAGTTTTAATTTATACATTGAATACTGTGTGCACCTGCATCAATGTTAAATGGACTTGTTCCTTATGTTCACCTATATATTGCATCGGTACAAATCCAGATGTGGCGCCGATTAAAACCTTTAAAAAATTGTTTGAGACCTTTCTAAATATACTGTATATTTAAGTTAACTTCCTTTAAAAGATTAATGGATTGTAAGTTTATCTCAGCGTGTTGTCCAACGTTGCCATTACTATCAGTAAGATGTGTACTTATTTATTAAAAACTTACTTTACAAACAAACTTAACTTCCCAGTCCAGCCTGCAGTCCTCGTAATTTCCAACGGATTTTTGATTAAGGTATAATGTGATGAATTTATCACATTTAAAAACGGAACTTATTCACACGAGATATGCAGGTTTCACCTGCCGCTGGTCCAGTTGCCTGGATTTCTCCGACTCACCCTGTCTTTGCCGAAATCAGCTCAATGGGACGTGTTCTGGGCCCGGAGTGGACTGGTCAGCCAAACTTGTGACCTTGATACCAGAGTCTACAACATGTGAATCATTTGCATATTGGTACTTTGTTGAACACCGCGCTCCCTTCGTAATGGTCTCCTGATTCACTTTCGTGTGATTCCGAAAAAATGATCGAACTGCAAAAATACATAGAATTACGTTTTGCCAGCACACTTCCATAGGAAATAGAGAGTTTATGCATTTCTATCGCCATATAGAACGAAACCTTTTGCTGTTTAGAGTTTTATAAGTCATAAGTTTCACTGAGTTTAAAGTCAATGGCGAAACTTTATATAAACCGGAAGTTTACCACCAACTTGGTCTGGCTGATTTGATTTCGTTGATCTTTGGTAAACTTGTTAAGTACGGTGTCGCAAAATTTGTAGGGTTTTCTCAGCGTGTTCTCCAACGTTCCATTACAATCAATAAGATGTCTACTTATTATCCTCGTAATTTCCAACGTATTTTAAGTTTAAACGAAATTCGATCATATAAATACAGGTGTATAGGTTGAAACGTCCCTCCCTCCAAAATGAGATTTTACGCTATACAATAAGTGATTAAGTGATTTTTCATGTAAAGTTCAATTCGTGTTATTTTTGGACATGTCATTTTCACCACATTATGCCACGTTATTATAGAATGTACTACTGTAATATAATCGGATATTATCTGTTGTACAGCTTGAAAGTTAAATAAATATTTATGATCGGATTTCGATTAAATGGCGTAAATTATACTCCGTTATAAGAAATACGCTATGATTCACGGTATCGCTTGTATTACTCTGCTACATGGGTGAATGAGATTTAAATGAACTCAAGATTTCTCTTTGGGTTTAATGATTTCCATAAATTTCAAATCTAACTAAAGTAAAACCTCAAAACTTAAATTATAGACAATGTCTTTATTTTCTGTGGCCTAATTAAGGGTTTCAAAGGAAACAATGCAATTCAATTAATTTATTCACGGTTAACACCATTTACAATGTGGTACTATAAAATAATTTACAATAATTTTACATACAATTAATAAACAATCAGAATAATGCACATATTGAATAGTAGAATTACGCTTGACAATGTAAGATTTCTATAATAATAAATAATGACAACAATGTGGATTACAGATTACTCAATAATGTAAGTTTATATTGTGTATCATTTTGCTTGTTTACAAAGGAAAAATATCAAATATGTTAAAAATAAAACTATTCCAATGAGACATATACTTGCAGGCTTACGTATAACTTTCAGTTCACATTCATATTCGGTATTTTGTTTATAATACTCCACTTGGGGAATTAAGTTGATACTGTTTACCTTTACTTAACAGGTAAGCTCGTTCAATCCACCAAAGAGCAGATACACACATAAACACTCACCCAAGAGTACACACACACATAAATCAGAAAGCCGGGCAAAGGCATACATTAAACTGTTATACATATGAAAACAGCTAAACAGACAACATAATCTACATATGAGACCTCATTACATATAATATATGAAACTATGTGGCAATCTTCATGTCAGGCAGTGGATATGATCTGATATTTAATCATGAAGGCAATGCCCAGAGATACCTCCACGGCACACATGATCTATAGCTTCATTAATCTGCGGACGCCATCTTGGACGGACATCATGACACGGTGACGTATATACGCTCACCTTCACTTGCGATACGTTCTATCGATTCATTTTTCCTTTCTTACTTTCTATCTGGCTTGCGAACGGCGAAAGTTTTGTTTTGAAGTTTCACTTTCGATGTTCAAAGTATATAAGGTTTTGGAAGTATCAAACACTTTTTCGAGCTTCCTAAACTCTCCTTTTGGACAATAGAGACGTAGTTTGTAGATTCCACAAAATTTCAGAGTGATAATTCAAATCATCTTTATATTAAAAGTCCAGGCTATGAGGTTTTTAGTTAACCCGAAGTACCTGCTCTAGTTGAAGGTTTTTAACGAATCACAGGTGTTGGATAGTGGAATTCATTCTTTTTAATTTGTTTGTTTGTTAAAATTAACTCAGAATGTTAATAATGAGAAAACGATCTCTATCTCTAAGTACACAACAAAGACACACACGGCACAGTAATCAAACCAAAAAAAACTTTAAGCAGCAGACACCTTAGTTCTCAATAGAATGACGGATTTGGGTAATTAAACATTGCTGTACTATATATTAAGGTTTCATGAATTATAGACGAATTATAAAAAAAATCAAACATAAAAAAGTTAAGACTAACAAGACAAATTTAGAATTCAAATTAAGACATTGTTGCTCCGTCTTCAAAAAGAAAACTTCAAATCTTTCGCCCGGTTCGTCTTAGGTGCAGCGAGAGGATATCTTATAGCGCAAGAGGTGTTTGTTCCATGCGTACAACACCTTCTGTCGAGCATATTAGAGGGGTGAAACCCGTCTTCTATAGCCCTGTCGTATTTTGCATTATTTTGCACAGCATGGTTTCTGGACATTGTTTGCCAGTCCTGGTTAGCGTCAGTGGGAGCGTCAGCATCGATGATGCGGTTATCAAAAACTCTACCTTCTCGGTCTCCCGAAATTCACTGACTTTAACATCTGCCTCCAATGCTGTAAGGTTATTAGCGAGATCAGCTTCTCGGAGAACTGGCTCGATTTCAACACCTTTCCAAGCCATGTTGGCGATGGCAGCACAGTGGTCTCGATGTTGGTCGCCTTTTTAGCAATTCAATGCGTGCGTTAAATTCATCACAGAGCCATAGCACTGTGTCGGCAAAATCCTCAAAGTACGGCCATAGCGGATCGCTAGAGCATCTCTAAATATTGATCAGGCGACAAATCCGTGTGGTCTATTGATGATCCGGTTTAAAGGTCTCCTTTGAGGTTCCGGAATCAAGTGCATAATTCTTCCTCTTTTAGCTTTCGCTGAAGTTTAAACGTGTCTTGGTTTGTATCCTAACAGAATATAAAGTAACTCCTTGCTCATTATTGTTGAAGGGTTGGCTACTCTTTATTGCTTATGTCAACCTCTCCATAGAGAGGCCCTGGTCCTTTGTATACAATTTCGGGATATTTCTTGAGATGTCTCAGCACTCTTCGTTGGATCTAGAAATTTACCACCTCGACCTCGACCTTCACATCGAGTTGGTAGGGTAAACAGTCCATGTTCTACTTCAGAAATTTCTTTACACAAACTTCTTACGCATTCCGCTTATTTCTTAACGTTTTCTCTTACAAAATATCGTTTTTTTTTCTTGCCTGCCGATAATTCCTCCCAAGAATCTTTATGCAGTGACAACCTTTACTTCGTGATCTCTAAGCCCTCCTCTTTCTTTATGCTGAGATTTCACAACCAAAGAAGTCTTTTTAGGTTCTGAAAGATAGCCCCATTTAAGTCCTTCAGTTTGAAGAGTATTGAACCGTCCATGGTATGATGTAAGTTTCAAGTAACAAGAGGCATCTTCTTTGATTCAATTTTATTTCCAGTTTGGATTTCTGTTTGCGGTTTTGTTTCCAATTTCAAGACTAATTTGGGTCGACTCCAAAACAGATACATGAATTTAGCTAAGCAAATATTAGGTCTAACCACATACAGAAAAAATTAGGAAATAGGACTAATAAGGAAATAGATAAATAAAAATAAGGAAATCTATAAATTCACTGGCATACTTTCAGTCAGGAGAAACAAAGAATGACAATGACCATAAATAGGGCATAAAGAGTGGAAACTTCATGACAAACAAACCGAATTTATCGCTAACGAAAAGACCATAATGTTTTTATCAATTGGGACCAACGTCTTAACGTTACTTGTAAACTACTTTTACATTAAAGTTCAGCCGAGGGATGTTAATGAAACGATTCACTTCTTTCAAAGCAAGAAAGAGCTCAGGATGAAATTGTATTACTTAATACAAACGTATTAATATAACGGTGATCAGTGGCGATGGATAAAACAAAATCAGTTTCAACTGGCGATAATTTTTTATTTCAACGTTCTTTGCTATTTAAAACCGGTTTAATAGTTATGGCCGCTATAATAAACCAACAAACATCACTGGTAGTCTCAACAAAAAGAAAAACAATTAACCACAGACATTTTGATAACGATCCCAAAATCTCGACAAAAACCAAACCACAAGCGCACCAGTCAAATGTTTTTACAATCCGAAAACTCCATTTAGCCCGGACGTGTTTGTTTACATATCATTAACCGTTCAAGCACTTTCTACGTTCCGTTCGATTGCGGCTTCTGGACGGATATTTTGGGTTTCACTACGCGGTCACGTCGGATCTATCACGGATCCCTGGGGCAGAGGGCGTTAATCATCAAGCCACTGGCAGACTAAACCACTAAACAAGGAACATTGTGCTGCTGCCATGATAGTGGATAGTGGACAGGAAAGTAGATAACATCTGAGTAGGGTTAGCTTCGGTGGTAATGATGGTATTGTGAAATAATGTAAACCGGTAAGCGAGATACCACAATGATCAAGTTACAGTTGACCTATGGCAAGAAGAGCTTGTGTGGACGACACAACGTCTCTCATTAGACTGATGTTACATTTATTTAACTTCCTTTTACATTAAAAAGAAGATCAAAAACCCCCAAAATTACGGACCCTCTGATGTCAATTCACTACCTAGTTCAAATAACTACAAAGTAGGTGCCAGACGATATGGCAGGAAGTAGAAACCCTAGAAAATTAGTTGCGGCCTAAATCATATTTTGCTTGTTTCAAATAATCATTGCTTTCAAATCGCCATTGTTTTGGTGGTTTTCTTTTAACTAATGTTTGATTGTTCTGTGATGGTTAGATTAGAGATTGGGTTGAGATAAACTAGGAGTTCACTCCAAAAGGTTGCGTTTTAGAATAAGCGTTCCCTGAAATTGCTATAGGCCTATTCTCTGTATAAAAGGTGGTTCTCGTCAGAATTTATATGTGGTTTGGTATAGGAAATAAATGTTCAAAACTTCCACTGCCCCGAACAATGTTTAAAATATTCCCAGAAATTCCATTAAATCCTTCCATATCTGTTTGACCTACGTTTTAGACCTTGTTCAACCTGCAAAAAGAGTTGTTCACCATCAAGTTGGCGCATTTGATATTTAATAACAATTCCATGATTTCAAGACCATATGAAGACCCAGACCTCTCTCTGCTTCAGTGCGAGTTAGTAAGTAGGACTTGAAACACCTGTACGTAAACTTGAAACAGCTTGTTTGCAAAAACATGTTCAAGAGTTGCGGAATAGTAAAACGAACTCGTTCTAGTGAACATATCTGTCGCGAGAAGGAAAAGGCTACCGAAATAATTGTAATTAACAGCTGTACTGAGCTCTCAATTGCGCTGTGAGTGGTGGAGATTGTAAACAACAAACTCTAACAAACTTGTCCTTTAAAGAAATCACTGGGTTGGTAATGATTTATACGACATGTTATGCAAATCGTGTAAAAATCACATCGTTAGTTTTTCTAATGTTTCTAACTTGTCTGACGTGTACTGTTGCAAATCTATAGTAGAGATTCAAAAGTGGCTGAACATAGTCATTATAGACACTTCATTGCAATAATGGATTGAAGGGTCCACCAAAAGACCTTTAAATGCAATATTTGATAGTTTATTCATAATTAAGAATAAACAATGTGGCTATTTAGACTGTGGGCGGAAAAAGTAACGGACTATTGCATTCCGTCGTCGTTATAAATAGTGCTATTGTAAGTATTAGCTTATAAACTAATTTTCAATATGTACCTTTTAGAGTGGATTAAAAGCCGATTTCCTTAACTTTATTTTTTTTTAGAATACTCACTTGAAGCACATGAAAATACAGTACTTTTAGAGGTTTGAAACGCCGTTAAAAGTAAAATTTCAAAATTATGGCTCCCATTCGTCCCAGCTAATATTTTTGTCATGTAAAAATTGTAATATCACATAATTTTATCACACAAGAACAGCGTTTGTCGGATCACAAACCCATGCAAAGCGACTACAAGATGCTTGTTCAAAGTTGACGCGAGGTTTCGTATAGTTTATATCGCAAACTCTTATTTTTTACGCCCGTAGACTAAAATCATCGATCAGACTATATGGTTATCTTTGAACGCCCGTACTGTAGTAGTGCAGCCAGATCATAAGTAAGTAGTCTACCCTCAAATAATTTCTACATTATCTCCGTCCTTTAGTGTAGAATATTGTACCATAGCGTACCTAAGAACGGAGATTTTATCGATACCTCTCAATTACATTGCATTTCTCCGTTGAAACTTCGGTGCACTTTTCTTTTCCTACTGCAATTTCACGAAGGTAGTCTACAATGAAGTGAGGTGGATATAACAATATAGACCGAGCACGGATTCTATGTTTTCGTATTGTCCAAGGCACGTGTAATTCAACAAGCTTGTCAGCAGAATCATTCCCTCACAGAGAACTGTGAATGTGACGTTATCATCACGTACAGTACTATAGCCACGTACCGACTTGTATAGTGGACTCGGCTGCGTTTTGATTGAAAACAGAAAATTCTGCAACGTGCAGTTGGACAGGCATTTCTTAAAATTAGACCTCACATACGCTATCAATACGCCCACTTCAAGTCATTTGGTAGATTAAACAAACTTTTTTGTATGTTTGTTGAGTGATACCTATTTTCACCCATAGGCCAAAGGGTTGCGGTCAAAACTAGACGACCTATTTATAGTATTGTTTTAACTTTCAGTTTCAGAGCTGCTTTACAAAGAAAGGTTCCCTTGTACTGCAGCTAGGTGTCCAGCTTTTGAGTTCTATCGTTATGGGTTAGTCCTAATAAGCTACGTAATAACTGCTATTATCACTAATGTAAAAAGTGTTTAAAGTTTTCGGCATGTAAATATATTGAATCAGCAGACAATGTTGACACGCCGCAAACTTCTCACGTGTTACAGCTACATACAAACTGAGTGGGGCTGTTCCATTACTAACTAGCGTAGTTTTTTGGAGCGTAGTTTTTTGGCATTGCCAACGAGTTGTAGCACAAATCAGTATGCAGTTTTGAGCTCCCCACCACCACTATATCACTAAATCACTATTTGAGATGCCGACCACTCTCATGAGGGTATTTTAAGGCAAATATGTGGTGAAGGATGAGTGTGATGAGTGTTAGTAATGAGTTATGAGGTGTAGTCTTGTTACAAACTAAGGCCGACTCTTCCTTAGAATGGGTCAGTAATTAATAGCCCAATGACCAATGGAAATACAAGGACCAACGGCTTAACGTGACTTCCGAACCACGCAGGTGATGGTCTGATATGTCTAAATGATGGTGGGAGTTGATGCGGGTATCATCAGATGATCACTGAGACTATCTGAGCCGCTTTAGACCTATATCATCCTCAAAACCTGACCTCCATGAAGCTGGATTACAGGACCACGCCGCGAGTCCCAGTCTCCTGAGTCAAGTGGCAAAACTATATGTATAATTATTCACGGATGGGCCGAGTCGGACCACGGAGTACGTTAGCGCTTTCTTGACAAATTTTATTTTCTTTCTGCCTTTTTCACTCATATCTTTTTGCATGGTAACTTACAATCAAACTCGCTTTGTGCATGTTTCTGTATCATAAATGACAGTTTGTGTAATACCTGCCACGTTTGTAATTCTGTTTTAATTACCGCGATCCATTTAATTGTTTCCACTTTCGTCTTACTTAGGGTTTAATGAAAGTTCAACATTTGCTTTTTGGACTAACATTGCAATGTTAGTCTAGAAGGTTGCATGACCGTATGATTTCAGTATTATCTAAAATTCCTGCAAGTTTTCAAAAAGAATTAGTGGACCCGTGGTGGAGTGGTATCGCACGCGACTCCGAAGCGGTGGCGCGGGTTCGACCACCGCAGTCACCACTTACAAATTGTAAAGCAACTCTATGGTAAAACTAGGTAAAGATCACAGTTGAGTGGTATTCCTAACTGAGACTCGTTAAAAATACACACTTTTTCACCCAAAAGTGCTCTTAATAACCCCAACGCCAGAGGTGACCGACTATACTCTCCCTCTGCACATTCCGTTAAAACTCCATCAATCGACCCAGTTTATTTACTGTTGTTAATTCTCTGCTGTGGGTGATTCAACATGAGCTAACCGCTCTTCGTATTTCAGACACTCTATAGTTTGTGTCTAACTACACTGTCTCTAATTGCTCTGTAGCTCACGGTGGTTATAATGTCAAAATCGACCTTGATACGACACTCAACAACGCCAGCTAAATGGCGTCCATTG
The DNA here is from genome assembly GCA_018831715.1 of Matsumurasca onukii. Taxonomy (NCBI): domain Eukaryota; kingdom Metazoa; phylum Arthropoda; class Insecta; order Hemiptera; family Cicadellidae; genus Matsumurasca; species Matsumurasca onukii. The sequence continues at coordinate 21,851,002 of CM032062.1, read as the reverse complement.
TTATTTAGGGTCTAGGAAATCTAAGGAAATCACCGTCTAGGAGAGATAATTGACCTGAACATATTTTATCCGGTGCTCGCTTCTAAAAAACAACGTAGGGCCATTGAGCTAGCCCTTCAGTTGAAAATACGTTTTGTGATATTAGTACAGACGAAATCTTGTTTTGTTTGATCTGATTTGCATGGAACCTTTAATTTTGCGTCTACTTGTGTACAGTTAATGAAAATTGATTAATTTATGTGATTGGAAATTTTGGTAATATTCTATGCTGAAGCTCATGACATTTATATTTCTGCTCATTTTATGGGTTTTACACATTTAACAAAAATGTGTAGTTTATCTCTGAACAAAAGTTCCAACCTTAATTAAATGCTGTTTTATTGTCCTTAAACTACCTGAATGACTTAATACTCGTAACAACCCAAATTAAACTTTAAAAATTAATGTCAGAAAACAAAATTTATTTGGAATGACAAGTAAAAATTAGTCAAACAAAACTAATTTACCTAAGTAAAGTTATTTTTATTTATTTGATTTTTACTTTTACTTTGATTTTTAATTTACTTTGATTATTTTGCCTTGTATGATAACTGTAAATGCCACCTCCTGACATCGTATCGCATTTATTTTAGCCTCTTATGCAAATAATTAGTCTGTAACTCTTGATAACCAAGATATTCTGTCAGCTACATAGAAGCCTGAGAGTGTGAGAGCTAGGCTGGTGCAAGTTTTTGTCCTTGCCCTAGACGGACGCTTCTATTTGTTTTTATTACAGCTCGCATTTGGAACGAGTTTGCGGAGGCGAGTTTTTAAACACATATTCGCCTTTCTTGGTGTCAACGGGTCAATTTTACTATTCCCAAGCAGCTTATTGAAACTTAACTACGAAGTTCCTGCTGCCTTGTGAGTTGACTGCGAACACAGGCCTCAGCATTCTCTGGCTTACTTTTTTGTTGTAAATTACTTTATAAATTAAGTGTAAAATATGTTTAGTTTGTGTGATTTATTGACAAAATGTGTGCTAGTGGAAGAGAGTTACACTTTAAAAATGTTAAACAAATCTTGAGAGATTAAGGATTATTTCCATATAGTACAAACAAAGTACAACACATGCCAGTAAATCAAGAAAATATGCCAGTCCCCGAGCAAGTAAACAAAATATAGAAAAATCTTAGAGAATACGTTCTCATAATTCCTCAAAATCCTTTAAAAGTGACGAAGTGTGACTTAAACACCCAATTAGGAAGTGAAAACGTAACCTGTCCGTAAATGGACGAATCATCATGATCAGAAATTTGTTGAAACATACAAAACATGTCAAAATTATGTCAACACTCAAATAATATCTAAATTTCCAAATGAATTACGTTAAATATCATATTCCTACCATAAGAGCATACGAGTATTTAAGAAAAGGTACGAAAATATTTGAAAGTTGAGTCGGAACTCGTATCACTTCCTAACAAGGATAAAACCTAATCTCAAACCCCAAAAACACAAAGGTCCCGGGTCCCAAAATTGACAAGCAAAAATCCGCATTCACATCTCACCTTGGCCAAAAGAAAACAGTGGATTGACATGAACTAAATCTATAGTTTTCTAGAAAGCGAACCCGCTGTTTTGCGGCTGTTATGTGACGGTGAATTTTTGATTTCAAAGTAATCATAAGGGAGTGTTTTCCAAGAGAGCGGTAGCCGCTTCCTTGTGATTGCATTAAAAAAGAAAATAACCGTAATATTTCGGCCGTAAAAAACAGCCTTTACTTTTCTAGAAAGTCATAGCTTTAAGGACAAAATTATTAAAACAGCTGAAAACTTACTCCCTTCACTAAAAGGACGTAAACATCCATGGTGGAATAGCGAATGCGACAATTCAGTAAAATCGCAGTAAACCTCCCGTAGTAGTGTAGGACGAAGAGCTGAGGCCGAAGCTCGAAGAGAGGCTGTGAGCGTAGTCTTTTTCCTAAGAGTTAGTGACATACACTCATATGACAAGAGAGAGAGAAGACTACTGAACTGGGAGACACAAAGGTTAACCCCTGAACGTTTGCCTTCACAGCCAGGAGTTGAACTAATCAACAGGTTTCCGGCTCAAAAAATGACACAACGTATAAAACCAAAGGTATAAAACCCGTCTAAAAATATTTTTGAGTGCAGATCCAATTTAAACATAGACGAGTTAATGGCACACACTTGGGAGACCGACCAATTGGCTATGACAATTAGGCTAGAGTGGGAAGATTCGATGAATGTGACTGGAATGAATGGAACACTGTGTATATCGAATGAGATCTAGAAGCCAAGGTAGAGTGGGACATTTCAGTTACAAGTAGAATAATGAAGATTTTTACTTTGTAAATTGTTCCAAAACGAAATTTAATTTATTTTGTCAGGGTTGAAATAGGGGATACAGGTTACTCAAAACGCTACTATATTTTTCGTTTTTGGTTTACCATAACTAAAAGACGTATCTGCAACACTACGTACAAAATATAAGCAGAGTAAGGACAATAACAATCTTTATACTGTATACAGACTTAAATCTTATAGTCTTAAACAGCCTGTCAATATAAGACTTTACGGATTATTTTCGGAGATCTGTATACCCATACTTAGAAAATATAGATTGGTTTAAATTCAGTCTCCCTTAATTAATTTGTTGAATTGAATTTACAACATAATTCATTAATTAGGAATACCTGACATAAATGTTACTCAAAACCCTATGTTTAAGTCCAATCCAACTCAAAACGTCACTGTTTCAGAAGACAATAAGAAGAGGATTAATTTCAAGATCCTCTATTCTGAGAGGGAACTGGAGCTGAGGCATTTATTCTTGAAGGAAAATCAGCTCCCAAACCCTAATTTGACGCAACAAATTCTAAAAAGGTCTCAGGCGAAGCCATCAAGTATTAAAGTTAATATTGAACTGTTAATCACGTCTCATTATTTTATTTTTATAATTATTTAAATAAAAATACAATAACTACAGTGTACAGATACAACCAGTGGTCCACTAGCCCAGTTACACCCCCGTGTGTGAGAGTGCGCAGTGCGAGGTGCGCATGCGTGGAGAAGCTGCGCGCAGTATATAACCTGAGAGCGGGTACGCGCGCTCAGTCAACACACACTAGCCATGCGCACCTCACCCGTAGTCACCCTCGTGGTCGCGCTCCTCAGCGTGGTATGTGCGCAAGACTCGTACTTGGAGACCACTCGCGCCTCATGTCTGCGCACCTCCGGCTTTGTGGACTGTGCCAAGTACAAGGTGGCCAACTTCGTGCATAGGATAGCCTCCACTCCTCGCAGCATGGATGTGAGTTTTATATTTAAGTTTTAAAAATGGTATAGATTTTAAATTTGTGTTTTGTTGGTAGGGTTTTTATAATTCAAAGTTAAAAAAATTATTTTTCATTTAGTTGAATAGAGCCTTAAATGTTTTTCAAGGTAGGGCAAGCTTAATTAAATATTTTTTATATGATTGAAATGAATAATGTGATATAAGTTTTATTGTGTTCGGTGTAATTTTCTTAAAGTTGACTTTTCGTTCCACAAAAAGGGTTTGTAACACATTGTGGTTCTTAGAGAAAGTTGTAAATACAGTATGTAATTTAAAACTTCAAAGTATTAAATATGTTAGAGACTATTAATATATCACCCTTAAAAATTATTTGTATTCATACGGGAGTGGTTACGAGAATGATCTATTATAATCGGATTTAGAAAATGAAAGAAATAATTTAATTTTGTTAACACTAACGTACCGGGGATCATCCCCAAAACCGGCCCGGTTTAAATTAAAAATAACTTCAAGAACTTCAGTTATGTTAATTCTTTCTTGCGAACTAGGATCTATATTTTTCAGTAATTTCCAAACACATTTCAAATACTTTAAATCACTATTAGTTTTGAATTTCAAAATATTAAGCATCTTATTTTAAATGTAAAGAGATAAACTCATGAAATAATTGAATCTGTTGTACAACAAAAATACAAATGTTCAACTTTAAGTACAGTAAAATAAATAATAATCATCAAACCGAATTTCTCGATCATTATATTTTCTAAAAATATTACAAAACCGTATATGCAGGTTAATAAGTAGATTACATTTTGTATTCTTTCGTTAAGATTATACCCTTTTAAGCTTGAAAAACTACGTATCAAGTACCAACGCTACATATAAAAGAACAGGTAAAAATCAAGTGCACAAGTAAACTACAAATAAAAAAGTTTTAGAAGATTTTTTGAATTCTCGTATTAAAAAATAAAAATATTAATCTCCGCTTGCTTTTGAACGCGTAGCTTAAAAGGTACAAGTATTAAGTCAAGCGTACAAAATTATATTACAATATAAATGGCGCTTTGTTTTCTTACACAGTGTGTCTCTTTAAAATTGTATTTACGTAAACCTCGGCACTGAGAAATTAAAACAACGTTTAAAGTGTAAATCGAAAGAAAATTGAACGTTCTGAGCAGCGAGCGCTGGAGAAACAAATATATTTTGTATATATATAAAAAAAAACGCAATGTTTTAGGGCTTTCCATTTTAGAATTGTTTCTACTTTACTCGTACTTGCACAAACATAGGTGGTACAGTAGTACGATATCATATTGAATTATCAAAGTTAGCGCCAACTAAAACAACCTTAACCACATTAGTCATTCGAAATATCTATGGTGATTTTTACTGAAGTACTATGAGCCAGGGGTGCTTTTACGTAGTAATCGTAAATATAATTTTCAACTTAATAAAAGGGTTTTATAGCAGATGTCTCATAAATAGTTTTTAACAGAGACAATAAAAATCAGTTACAAAAATCTCATCAACATTTTAGCGTCTTTATTGAAAATAATAACAAATTTAAAAGTACTATGTCGTATTATTTTTATCAGGTAGCATACATGTTTGAAATTGGCTAATTCATTTAGGGTTATTCCTTTTATAATTCATCAACCTTTGCGCAATAGAAAACCCTTTAGTAAATTCGTTTAGCTATAATTTTTCTTTAAACTTAAATTTTAAATACGAGAAGTGTTTTGTTGTCAGGTTTTAAAATCATAGCAACATTTCAAAATGAAGCCTCTAATAACATAGTTTTTGTTTTACATCTTATGTTTGTAAGGACTCTTTGAATAAGGTTTACTGTTACAAAAAAAATAACAACATTTTGAATTTTCATTTTTAGACGATTTTACCTACGTACTTTTCTTCTATGTACACCCATAGAATGCTGCGTTCACCTACTACTATTAAGTTATAAACATGTTTAACAATAAGTTAACGTGCTCTTTGATAACATTTGTTCAAGTATACTACATCGTAGATTATTAATATCGCAGATGATTAACAATTTACATTTTCTAGGAAGCTAAATATTAACGAGCTACCTGAATGTGTATGGTTAAGAGAACTGGTTGATTCATGGCATAAGGAGGGGGCGTTTCTGTAGGCGGGTGTATCCATTACCGATGTCCGAGGATAGTAATCAATTATCGATGGGCTACTATGCAGCATACACTATGCAGTATTTAGCTTGCAGCTTGCAGAACTGTGCAGGAGTGAACCTACTTGCTGAGCTCCATTGAGCAGAGAGCTAGAGCATCTCTGACCTTGAGCAACGAACATTCATATCAACGTTATCAACAATCATGTTGCGCACAAGGGAAGTTGGTACAACATGTACTGAACGCGCTGTATGTCTCTTTTAAAAATAAATCTAAATCTAAGATAGTTTCTATGCAGCAGTTGTTAGCTCTGTTGTCAGTTTTAAGTCAAATTCTTTTTGTTCAGAACGTTCTGCTCAAGAATTCTGCAAAGCTTCAAAAACGTAGAGTGCAATATGTTATTTTAAAAGCTTGAATGTAAACAAGGTGAAGGTTGCGGTTTTAAGTTTGTAATATAAAAAGCTACTTTTTGGACTATAGTAAACTTTTTGAGATCATATTTTTGGCATTTGGCTCTAATAAGTGAAGACTTTAATTTCAATCTTATCTTTGCAAAACATAGAGCACAATGTAAAGCCACTTGGGAAGGTACTAATGTAAAGTACTTTGATTAATAGAGTGATTCATTAAATTGTATGACTAGTTAAAGCAAGTTTTTTAACGTGGGATTTCAGTTTGGGACTGTTCCTATTGCACCAGTTAATAATTCTACTACTCTAAAATTTGGAATGTTGTATATTTGTTCAAATAATAGTCTGTTGATTCAACGTATGTTTTCCTATTTCTTCGTCAGTTAAAATTTTGGTTGTCGTTCGCAAACATTAAATCGAGTGGTGACATCTAAGATAATACCTGAGTTAGTTTTCTTATCAAGAATGTCAATGTTGATCTGCGAATAGACCCTCAATTAGCCAAAGCTGTTACTTCTTGAGTACTTCTAGATCTTTACTTGTGCGAAACGCGTAAGCAATGAAACCTCGAATTTAGTTGTGCCTGTGGTTTTGGAGAAGAGCCACAACAGTCATTACCCAAGGACACGTGTCAATGTTTCAACGGCAAATTCCTCAGCGGTTTACAAATATAATCATAGTAGACTATCTCTTCTCTATTCGAAATCTTCCATGGGTTCTGGTATTGATGCCGACAGAGGGTGGGGTCTCAGTTGAGTTGTGCTTCTGTAAGTAAATTCCACGGTATCGTGCACATATTGACCCCGACATAACGTCAATTGCCACCCTTAGACCGTATTGAATAACGTGGCGAAAGTCTTGTCGGTTGTAGTTTTCTTGTCTTCTATGCAGTCACCGACGACCTCGATTTCAATGCACGTCTGCCAGCAAGAAGCTCCTTTAAACTATTTATCCTTGGTGCTGCAGAAAATTATTCCCCGCTTTTTTTGCGCTTCGCTGGCAGAACCGTCGATCTGGAATAGTTTGCAGATCACCTGGTCTGCTGCCTGTGCCGTCATGGACGTATACGTTTTATTTCTGAAAAAGGAAAAGCAAACCTTTCAGTTACAACATTTTAATGTGTAAATAACACATTAACGTAACACATCGTAACATTTTAATATTTTAACATTATTATATTTATTGCGTGGAATTTTATTAACACTGCCGGGGTTTCGAGTAGTTTTTGAATTCGAGCATTAATTTGAATGTTCCTTCGAAGAAAGATTTAAATTTTTAACGCATTTAAGATTTTGAATTGCAAGGTTTACCTTCAGGTGAATGTATGTAAAACTGAAGATAAACATGATTATTGCTGAGCTTTTCACAGGAAATATTAAGTCCCTCTGAAAGCAACTTGATCGCGGAAGAGATCATTTTGTAGTATAGACGGACTCATATGATGGATTGACCATTCATTCATAGCTATAGACTGGATGGAACATTTTATGCAAGTCTGAATGGCTCTTCAATGTCAGAAGTCAAAATCAATTAACATTTGTTTTAAAATATAAACCTTGAGATTATGACATACCACACTGTGTTTTATGCAGTAAAATATTTCTGTACGATGAATACATTAGATTGATTTCTTCAGCTCCCTTTTTTCTACTTTTCCATCTTAGGCGTAGCCTATTTTAACTTATGTACAATGGACTTTGAGCTATTTCTAAGCAACACACAATATATAATAATAAATCATATTTTATTTCCAACTAATCTGTACAATATAAAAGTTTTAAATGCTCTTAAAAATAAAACCTAATTAAATATTATAAATTTAATAGTATGGAAACATCCTTCCTCATGGAAAATTACCTGTGTGAGGGAGGGTTTGTCAGTCTTTACTAAACTAAGATATATGCTATTTCGGCTGTGCAAGTTTTAGCAAATATTTCAAAACATACAATACAATAATTATATGATTTTTTTGAATTTCGTATTTTACAATAAGTGGTATATGCAAAGCTATACTTATACATTGTGGATATTAAATTATGGAAAAAGGGTATAAGTCATTTGAATTAATATAGCCACTGACCGTGTCTATGTTAACTTGAAATAACCATTGTTTAGTTTTCATTTTATAAAGCTGAGGCTTAAGAATATGGGTGTCTTTTAGTTCTGCTGGTAATTTGTTGTACAATAGTAGTATTGCTTTGATAAAACACACAAAACATGGTCAAAGCATATCCAAATGGGTAAGACACAAAAGCGATATACCAGAAAATGGGGTTTAGTGCAAAACATAAACTGACACTTACAATTTCAATCGGAATCCAAACAGCTAATTTACTCCGGTGGCATTTTTCAACAGTTGGCAGAGAAAGGCGACACTTGCAGCTATATATTACATTACAGCTGCTAGCAATAATTTACGTCAGGGGCACCAACTTATGCATGCTAAATATCCCAACCTATTAAATTAGCCGAGTAGGTAGTCGATCTAGAACATATGCACCTATCACCACAGCCTTGCTACTTGCTAGGTAATCTGTCTTTGCGACTAGTTAATTCCCGAGCCGAATCGCGCTTCTAATGAGACTGTGATGGAAACTAAAATTAATATCCAATTACTATAGTTTGCTAGCTCATCAGTTTTAAATGCCATGTCTGTTACCATATGATTGAAAAGTAGGAAGAGCTAACGGGTCCGGTCCAGGGAACTATTCAGACTTATCTTATGATACTACATTGATATAAAATTATAGTCAGGAAGTTGTTATGAAGATCGAATGCAAAAACAAATATTTATAAATGAAATACTTTGACTAATACACAACTTGTGAATATGCTCTAAATCTGTTAATATTTCTCGGGGAAGTTTCAATGCTTCTCCCGGCTAAATTGTATAAAGAATGACTGCCTTAAGCTATCAAACCGTAAGTGGAAAACAAAAATGATACATTTCTGACGTATAATTCTCAAAGTAAACTCTTTGGGTCAGATTAAAATTTACAAGCGGTAACCTCATCGAGTTTCTCCTCGTTTTAGAGGAACAGGTAGACAACAAGGTACACTTTTATACTTTTTTCTATTGGTTTTACGCTTTTATATAATATTAAACATTAATTTTAATTTGTCCTTCATTTTTTAATCTTTTAATGTAACTTTTGGCCCTATTTTTTAAAAATATTGTCACATTTCCATCTATATTAAGTACAATATAAAGTTCTCAAGACAAACTAAATCTAAAAAAACCGCTATTTTAATGATTGCGCATAAAAGGTAGAGCATAACTTTTCCGGTCATTAAAATAGAACAAACCACTATCATACAATTGATAAGGTTGACGTACAGAGGCTAACAATTAAATCGATTATTACATTGATAAAGTCATGTATCGATAAGTGACGGACTCATTATCTGATTAAGGAAACATGTCTAACCTCAATGGAGCAGCTGATCAGAAAGGTAAAAACTTGATCCTCTTGGTTTTGACGAGCATTGAAGAAGAAAGATCGACTTGATTAGCTCACAGATCACGTACATTCTCTACAAGTGCAGAAAGTGGCCAGTAGAGGATCAGGATAAAGCCATTAATAATGCAATGCATCCTCCATTAAAATGTTTGGTCACGCACGTGCCGACGAGTTTTACATCCGCGCCTCTTTAGTCAACTAGAATCCAGATCACAAAGTAGGAGTTTGACACCGGAATAGAAAGCGAACAAGGCTGTTGATAAAATGAAGCGTAAGACACGGAATCTAGAGAAAGACTTTCGCAGAACTGGTTCACCCGGTCCGGGAGGCAGGTTTCGTTTTTGGATTTTGACACTTTTGGGTCAGCGAGTGCAGGGAGAGTGAGCTACGAAGTTGGGACTTGCTACACGACAGACTGGTTGATTTGCATATCGCGTGGTCTCAACCTTGTTACACTCTCGATCTCAACAGGATTCGGGTCTCCCGGCCCTGCATAGTGAAAACAGTGTGCTGGACACGCATTGTTCTGGGATAAAACAATAGGTTGGATTTTTGTTGCTGGCAGTGACACTTTAGACTCGTTCATAGTCTACCAACAATATGTCCATGCTCAGGTGCATGTATGTGTGAGTGCGGAATTATAATTTTGGGTTACTGCTTTTAAAAACAGGCAGTTCTTCAATTTTTAAACTACTACAAGAGTTTCTGATTTGTATGAGATAGACTACAATATTTTAGAAATTGTTACAGTGAATTGTTAGAGGTTCTTTCGATCATAATACGTATCTTACTTACATGAATTTTAAGTCAGTAATGAATGTTTCGGTAGATCATATTTGGCCCCCATACTTTGTACCGAATCAAACTTTTGAAATAATTTAGCATGCAGATGTTGTAACCAAACTAAGGTTAATTATAAATTAAATAAAACACTAAAGTGCAACCAACATGTTTATTACACTTTAGTATTTTAACCAATTATTTATAACAAAATCGTGTAAACTGAAGAAATCAGTTTTCACTGTATATAATTATGTAGTCTACACTACTGCTGTGAGGTAAATTGAAGGGGAAGTCTACCAAAAAAAATCAAGACACCTCCGAGCTTGAAAAGGAATACTTAAAGGGCCATATAAGAAATCCTAATGTCCGTTTAGTTGTCCTTTGTAACTTATCTAAACGGGCAAACATGTGGCATGGGTCAACGAAGGTAACTTAGAAAAGAACTTTTGTTAACGAAGAAAATCCAAGAAATAGAACATTTTGCGTATCTGTTCTTGCGGTCTCACTAAAAAAATGTTTACTAAAGATTTTACTATGTCGAATTAATTTTATAATGGGATTCAAGAAACGCCTAGGGAGCGAAACCGATTCTTGACTTTCCTTACAAACAGCACCCACATGTAATGTAGTGATCGATTTGTCGTCAAACCTTCTCAGAAGGATCAAAACAATGGTACAATACACTAATACAGTTCCAATTTCCGTACTTACAATACCCTGTACTTTAATCTTTTTATCCAATACATTTAAGTACTGAAAGTGTTTATAAATTAACCTTTTTCATTTGTCTATCAAAGTATTTGAGACAACTATTATTCCATTTGAAAGTTAAACTACTTTGATTTGTCTTACGGACGAAACAAAGTTTATCTTCGTTTCCAATGTTCGTTACCTCAAATTTTTTTACGAACAGCAAAAAAGCTCTCTTTGAAAAAAGCTATTGCGGAAGTTTTTATAGTTTGTTAGTGAATCAGAAGAACACAACGTTTCGGCAGCTGGAACCTAATCCCGTCTTCAGGTGACAAGTAACCTAAAACGCTTGAAGTGATTGAAGTACGTAAATGTAACATGGCGGCGTCGTCACTGCATAACGACATGTACTGGTCGTCTCTATGGGTGGTCAGGCACAGGAGACATTCATACTGATTCTGTGGTTGTGAGGCGTGGTTTCCTGGACTCTGCCATTAGTAATTACACAGTTTCTATGACAGTGCATTGCAACAAATCACGGTGCGGTGCTACTAGCCTGGATTCCTCTCGGACCATCTCGGTCATCCTCGGAACAGAGCATGTAAAGCGCCTCAAGAAGTAGGTCTGGATAATAGAAATGAACACTATGCGTTTACGTTTCTAAATGTTTGTTTGTGACAGTAATGCTGCGCAATCATCTTTTAACTGCAAGGACAATTTTCATTCCGGAAAGTTAAATGGAAAATAAAACTTGAACCCGTAATTGTCCCATATTACTTTTTGTTCCGAGTAATTGAATTATACAGCAATAAAAGAAGGCTATATTTTAAAATAAATTATCTTTCAACAAAATGAAAACTTGATAGTGAAAATTACGCTCAATGGTATAAATAGTAGGCATAGGTATAATTTATTTTTACGAGTATACAACGAATAACACAAAACAATGGCTGAATTTAAGGCGTTCATAATTTTGCTCTAAAACAGTTGCATTAGTCACATCAATTAACGGGCTAAAGTTGCACTTTTATTCCTAGGGAAATAAATGTTTGTTTTTATGATTTTTTTCTCTTTCAACCACTTGTCAAAAAGATTCACTTTAGAACCTAGTGTTGAAATATAGGTCTATTTGACTTGACTATTTTATCATAATCCATATCACATTGAAGGTAGACTAATCACTATGTTGTGTCATTCCTACGGAAAGACTGGGGGTGTTCACCGAGTGTTTAATTACAAGGATTGGCTCTAGACAGACCGAATCAGAGGATAGAATCATTCACAGTGCGGCTTTGTGTAAATTAAACAGGCATCTCCTAAGATGTTGCCATTACTTTCAAAACTATGATGGTTCTATACCAGAGCATCATCCCGTAAGAGTACAAGATGGAAAACTGCTCACAACTATATATCAAGGATTCAATTGAAAAAACATAGACCGAAAACATAGCTACCTCGCATCATTTGCCTTTGGAATAGGTCAGCTAATTGAACCACTCCGAGTCTATTGATGTTGGAATAGGTCAGGAAATAGAAAAAGAACGATGGACTTGGAACATTTCTGTTCCGGTGGATGGACCTAACAACAGCTGCTCTCGCACATAGGTTTTTGTTGTCTATCATCACCAGCTTGTCTCCCTCTTCGCAATTGCATTGTCTTACAGACAGCAGACGCTTTTCTTCACCTGCCTACATTGCTGCCTGGTCATCTAGCACATTGTTGCTGTTCTAACTTATACAGAAGGAACAAAAATGTAAATAATTCATACTGTAGAAAACAATACGGTCCTTATTTTACATGTTTGAGTGGACAAGAAAGTACATAGAGTGCCCTTTAGCGGACTCATGGCAGGTTGGAATAGTGCGCGACTCCGGAGCTCAATCTCCAATTGGCGCGGGTTCGAACCCTGCAGCCACCACTTACATTTGTAAATTGGCTATGCGGTACCGCCAGGTAAAGGCATCGACGTTCCATCTTCCAAGTTTGAATGGTAGAGAACACTTTGTAGTCCAAACTTCCCTCATTAAACAAGACAAATTTACAAACTTTGCCATGTTTAGTTTTTAAACATGACCGATTACAAATTTTAAAGGAGTAGTTACTGTGATATCTTTAAGCAAAAATTTGATTCTTAATCTGAGGCAATCGTGTTGAGTTAAAAACTATGGTTTTTATTACATACAGTACTGTACTATACAAATCCAAGAATTTACTTTACCCACGTAACTGAATTCCGTTTATTGTGTGACACAATAGGTAAAGAAAACCAATTGTAACAAAACTCACACATTTCAGTCGTGTGTGTTGTAGCCTATATATTACCTTGTTTCATGGTTTTGGGTTAGTCTTTAAAGTTACGATTTTTGTTCATTTGAAAATGTAAGTACGCCAAAAGCCAGCTGGTTAGTTTTAACACAATTTTAACACATAAGTAAATTTCAAAGCTAGATCAAAAACTGAACCTTGATGAAACGAGCTCAAGATAATTTAGGAGGTGTCCAACGTAATCTAGCACTTTTAAACATAACTGCTTCTTCCTCTTACACCAAGATTGCTTAGAAATATGCGGTTAGCAACCAGGAAACTCTAAACACAATTTACAACATAAATAACACCAAGTTCAGTGGAATCTTCATCAATCAAACACCCTGTGTGAAAAACATCACTTAAAAATCAATTTCGCAATCCATTTACACTACTCTGAAACCTTTGATTATTTTCCACTTTCCGCTCCAACGCCTTGATAATTGCCACTCTCCAGCAATTGCACTGAACGACTGAACGTAGACCATTAGAGAAGTGCATCAAAGTTGTAATGAACTTGAGGATTGGTCTGTTATCTCTACAGAGATATCTACACTCTGCAGTGCTGAAGCTGAAGGTCGGAACCACACGTGCACCGCACGCCTCTAGCGCTCCAAGCGGCGATGGCTATTACTGCTACCTATAGTATAGTATGATTGCTTCGTCGGTAATATCTCCTCTCGACAAAGTAGACCTAATATTACACCTTTCTTGATGCGTTTGGAATTGGAGTGAACCAGGAGCAAACCTGCAGGTACTGACTGGTGATAAACATCGGGGACTGTTCTTTCACCAATCACCAGCTCCACGTTTCAGTTCCAAGGGATTGGTTGATCTAGTTTCAAATCGGTTTACTTTCGAAAAATGGAAGCAACAATTCACGGATTTGTTTTATCTCACACTGTCTTTACAACTAATCATCAGTATATCTGACCTTCCAAAGGCACTACGTATAATGAAGACAATAATTTAGTTTCTTGAAAGTAAGGTCAAACAATTTGCTCTGTCCTAGCTTTTCTCCCATCCCACCGGTTGCCGACTGTACTCCTATTTAACAACCATTACCCAGCCTAATTATTTAAAGCTGGAAAATGCAACAACATCATTAAAACAAACCTTTATTACCTTGGGAATAAAAGTGCATGTTTAGCACGTCAGTACATGTGTCTAAAGTAAAGTCTAAACCGCTGTATGAGAGCAAAATTAACAAAAACATGTACGTTCCTGCAAATTAACTTGGCTTCATACACAATTAGGCATGACTTCTAACAAATCTGTACAAGCTTAGGGACTAATTATCAAACATTCGTAAGAAATCAACAATTTTCGAGCAAATACGAAACTATAAAATACGAATAGTGACAAAAACTACATAGATCTAATAAAACCACCGCATCCAAACTGTGCAAACTATTCGAGACTTCATGTAATAGTATAGACTATAAGCTGACTCAGCACAATTTTAATGCCGTCTCATCGGTATTAGGCTGGACTGGTCTCTACTGGAAATCAGCTGATTCTCTATAGTAGAGTGTGTATAGAATATATCGTCTGTAGTGGTACATTTGATTGAGTTACATTTCATGACCACTTCAAACTCAAGTGTCATGATGCCGTACTCTGCGCAGAATGCCGATATAAGATTCTGTTCGTCACTGTGTATCAATAAGCAGATTTGACACTTGATGTGTTGGTTTTGGCTACAGTTAGATTACTTTATCACTCTCTTGCTATACGGATATTCTCACGTTGTCTGACTCGTTATTTCCACGATTGTAGTCACAATATTGTGACAGAAGACAGTATTATTGTATTTCTCTGTACCTTAAAAAGGTTTCGTACGAAAACGCTTGTTTTCCCCTTCAATCCTACAACGTGAAGCTTTACTATTTTGGTACACGGTTCTCAGCACGGAGTATGGAATGGTTAGAAAAGCAGTTGTCTGAATGGTTTCAATTTACTGCTCTAAAAATGTCCAAAACTACGGCAGAAGTTGTCACGACTTCGTTTCTCTTCTTTCTTCATGATTTATTCACTCGTCCTATTTACTAGACTGTTTTTTCTTTCACGGCCAGATATGAAGTCACGATCTATCTCTCTCTATTTCAATATTCTAGAGACCATTTGTCATGGTGAATTTGTTCAGTACTGACAGTTTTTACAGGATTGTCTGATTTGGAAGTTTCATTCCACTTAGATTCCAAGGTTGATCAAATGATAGCCTAATGAATCAATTTTGATATACAAACGATCTCATACAGGTTTTAAAAAATTTCCAAAGCTGTGCTTAGGCGGTAAGAATAGTTCTGCTGTGTTTCTCTTGTCCATCTATTGTATACAATTACCATCTATAACCTAGATACAATATTAGTACATAATAGATCTCATCAAATACTAGTTTTATTTCAGTAACACAAATTTTCTGTTTCAGTTGGGACCACTGCGGTTGGTCAACATCCCGAAAGCGAACAGCTCAACAGAAGAAGATGATTCGTTCATAGCCAGAGCTGCAACTTATTCTCCAAAGGCAAGTTTCCAGTAACAAAAGTCATATTTGGGGACTGGAGTGACGAGTTTTGCCAAAATACCTTTGCAGCCCTTTTAAAGTAGTAGTGAGTAGTGCAGTTTTTTAGTAGTGAGTACTCGAAGACAGCCAAGCCAAATAACCAAAGCCTATCTTCCTAATGATGTAAAGTGCATCATCCAACGCACCAGTTCTGTTTACAACTTCAAAATCCTTAGCTTCAGTCTTGTGTGTTTCTCACATCAACTGTGTTGTGTACAGGAACCAGAGTACTTGAAGATGATGAAGTATGGACTGAGACAGGCGAGTGTGTTCCTCACCTCGCACGGAGTGTCCATGCCTCTGGCCGGACTCGGGGGTGCAGGTCCCCAGCTGGTCTACGAGGACCCCTTCGGCACCAACACTGTCGCTGAAGGTGAATATGCACTAGCCAAACCAACTGTCATCACTTGTATTCATTGAGACTTCTAAGCTCAATGTTGAAGTGTAGATGGTATGATGTTCAAGGAATGTCAAGCTGTTAAGTTTCAGAGGGAGCAGTTTTCCACCCCATGGTTCTACAAAAACACACTTGATTTTTCTTTCAGATCAAATGAGTCCTTATTAAATATGCAGGTAATTGTAATTGGGAAGACACGTAAGTTTAGTTTGTGTTCAATCATTGCGATATTGTTAACTAATGAGCTGGAGAGAATGTTTTGATGCTGGAAATTGAAGCTTCTAGAATCTGGATGCAGTATCTTAGTTTCAGTCTTTAATTTCCAAATTAATCCACCCTGTGCAGCTTTGAACTAAAGGATTTGGTTGGCTGAATGAAAAGGTGACCTTTTATTCCATTAAAAAACCTGTTATTTCTATACAGGAAGTTTAGCTATACAGTAACTATATTATGGGTTTCTTTGTTTGAAAACCAAAACAGATTGATAAATAAAGGTCGACATAGATTTGGTAACGTCACAATTGATCAAATGGTTTGATGCTGATGATCATAATAGTTTTAAAAAATGGTTTCATATCTATTCAGGTTTTAAAACAACTTTTTAAGTTTTGGACATCAAAATAACAATTAAATAATTTAGGTAATATTTGAAGAGACTAACTCGGTATGGTATATTTTTAAACAAAACTTTCAACTCATGCATCTTTTCATTTATTAATGTCGGAAAAACAGCTCGAGGGATCCACTCAAAGAAAAAGTTCGCCTTGTTGTTCCCAATGATGGTTCTGCTGAAGTTTGGTGTCGTGAAGGCCCTTCTGATCCCGATTCTCCTGGGAGTGTTGTTCATCAAGAAGATGATCGTGCTGGGTGTCATGGCTCTGCCCTCAGTTCTGTCGATGCTGAAGGCGTGCAAGATCGTACCGCCGTACCACCCTCACTCGTACCACAGCGAAGTGTACCAGCCCGTGATGGGAGTGACTGGCACAGACTACAGCTACAACCCTGGCTTCTCTAGCTACGGCACTCAGAACAGCTATGATACCTACGGCAAGGACTGGAACAGCGCAAGTCAACGTCGCACTCGCTGGGGAAAAGCGACTCAGCACTACGAGCAGCCTGACAGTGACCAGCAGACTGAGCAACCCATCAGTGGAGCTTAGTGCACATGTCTACAAATTAGCGAGATCCAATTGTTCAACCCCATTCTGTAGTGTTTTAATATTTCAGCATTTAAATCAAAGTATTATCAGTTTTTCCGTACTTAATTGTCCTTTTGCTATATATAGATAGCTCACAAATGCCACATGGCTGAGGCAGGAAAATCATCATAGTTAGGCAGCCCACGCACATAATGCGCTGCTGCAAGCGCTGCCGTCTTTCCCCCCTTCGGCTACATGCTCGGGTTTATCCGATGACGATGACTTCTATGCGCGGGCAGCCTCAACTATGTAGTTTCCTGTCTTAGCCATTCAGCATCTATGCGCCATCTACCTACCAAAACACAATCTTTGTTATAACTATTTAATTCTTTCTAGTTGTCTAATTATAAGATGTTATAAAAATCAAAATATTTAGAACTTTGCGTGGTTAGGGTGGAAATGAACAAAATATTCTTATACCTGCTATGAAGTAGTCACTCATAATTGAGAAACTGCAGTAGCTCAAATCTAACTTATTATTGAATTAACTGTATGCCGAATACAATATTGACGAGATAAACTATATTGATACTACTTTTATACTACATGACAAATGTTGCTTATAATTTGAAAACACTTTTCACTTTTGCATGTTTGCTTTCTTAGGTTTTTATTCATAGGCACACACACATCCAGGGTATTCACAGCACTATTCCTTTATTTCATGTACATAAAAGAAGTGGCGAAACTACTGTTCCAGCACCTGCTTTGTATATAACATACCACACTTAATAAAATGTTGTAAATTATATTTTCAGGTTTTCCATCACATCTCCAGAAAAGACCGAGCAACTGATTTCTAACATTGTGGCTTTACTAACTTGATGCTTCTCTTTTTGCTGAATATATTTTCTTGTTCATCCTGTTTCTTTTACTTTTATTACATTTTGAGTGTATTTAATTAGACAGCTTGAGTTTTTCACACTATATATTGTATTTACTTTTGATTTAACTGCAATTTCAAGATAGAATCATATCACTTTGAATTTGGATAACATTGGATTTTTTTTATGTTATAAGTCCTTGATTTTACAATAACTTTTAGATGAATCTTTCCTGTGTTGTCTCTCATTGATTTTATACTTTTTTCTCTATCACTAAAATCAATCCTGTCTCAAATAAATAATGCCTGAGTTATAAAAGACAAACATGCAACTCATTAAACAAACTACTGGGGAAGGTACATAATTAAGTATTAATTATCAGCTGTTCCATTAAAAAACAATGCTTTAATACTTTACTATGAACGGTAAAACTAATATGAAACCCAGGTATATCTGTCTGAATACATTTTATGCTTTTCCAATTTTCTTACTAGACATGTCCGAACAAACGCCTTTCCTTCTTTCACTGTTCTCTGTGCACTATCACATTGTTCACATGTTTCTCTGTTACTTCCTGGTGGTGGTGTGTACTTGACTCTGTCTAGCGCTTGCTAAGGCTGTTTTTCCTGTAAATAGTGCCTGTGGAAGATCAAGCCCGGAGTCGCAACTTGCACCTCATAGTGCCGCTGATGATCATGGTAAAGCTGATGAGTATCAAGGCCCTGCTGATCCCTACACTCCTCGGAGTCGCCGCCATCAAGAAGTTCATCGTACTTACTGTCATGATCCTGCCTTCTGTCATTCACAAGCTCAAGGCCTGCAAGGTAGTCCCTCACTTCGTGCACTATCAACCTCATCACACACACTCACATGAGTTCCACGACGATTACGTACCCCACCACGAACACCACAGTCACCACTCGGACATCCACAGGCGAATGGGCATGTACAGAAGCTTTAGGAAGTAAAACAGTAAATAGGCATGATTCTTTTTCAGCCAGCAATTAAATTATTAGTGCCATTTTGTTTAGCTAGCGGACTGAGTTTATCTGACAGTGTACTTCTATCGAGCAACTTAATTTGTTTTTGTACTATACCGTTTTTAGTTTATCAAATAATGTTTGTTATTGTAAAAATTTAAATCATTTTGAGCCAGTTTATAATGTTTGAAATTATGACTTTTTATTGCTTTGTTCCTAACTATAAACCAATTTAAATTCTTTATTTTGTATGCAAAACTATTCTCTGAAAATAATATTTTAATATCTATCCTTAATCTTTCTCTAGGTTTCCTTTAATATTCTTAGTCCAGCATAATAGATTAAATTCCCAATTTCTTCATAAAAATTATTGCTGCGTCTGCAAACGAAAGTTTTTAAATCAACAGACTATATTAAAAACTGTCTAGCTATTTTCAGTAGTTTACGTTAAAGTTTTTACTTTTTCAATTTAATTGCTGGCTATTTTAGTTATTTTAAGACTGTATTATTGGTTAAAAACGTACACACCAAAGTATTCTTTGTTCTTAGCATCACATATAGTATGGCCTTGTACAAAACTTCTGAACCTGCAACTTCTCCTGTCTTCCATTCATGCTTTTAATCTCTAGTTTCACTGTTGTATGATATCACATTTTAACTATGTGCCAAATTAATTATACAATACTAGTCCTTTAACTCTTTGACGTCTAAAATGGCCTTTCATTTAAAAGTATTTTTTACAACTTTCCACAAACTATTTTAAATTTATATAAATACAGTAGTTACTTATTTAATTGATATTACCTATATAATTTATTCCAAGAGGCCATTTATAAGAACACTATTCAATACACACTTCCTTTGTCTCAAAGTTTTATTTAATTTAACTGTATTTTAATGTAGTACCTTTTGTTTCTTACATTGACTTTCCTATAAATTGTGCCAAAACTACTCACAACAAATACAACACTGTAAGCAAATCTTCAGGGTCAAGTACCTTATGTAGTTTTAATATGTTTATTGTCTACATTGTTTAAGTTTTTCATTAGACTTGTTTAGTTGTATACTTTTTATCTTCTAATGTACACACTTTGTGATGATGACTTCACTAGTTGAGTCCTTTCTTCAAGTTAATTACTCTTAGGGACCAGCTGCATCACCCATTTGTCAATCTCTTACAAATGAACTAGTACTGATCTGCCACCCATCTACATCATTTATGTTGAATAGAATAATTTAATAGCTTTATGGTTTCTGAAGAAAATCTACTTTTCCAATAAATGCAGAATAATTTCAGCTTAGCACATTACTGTTGGCTTGTCTTCATTTTATTAATAATCAAGTTAGCAATAGTTACACTAAACAAACTGTTTTAATAGCCTGTTGTGTTGTTAGTTACATCAATGTTGATCATTCAATATTTAACTAAGATATACAGTTGGCATTTATTTATTTTAATTACTTCCTTGAGTTTCCACCATTACTTTCTACTATGGTCTTTTACCCTTCTGTTTGGCTCAAAGAGAAGTTCTCAAGCAAAACTAAATGATACAATAGCTTAATCCTAGTTTTCCACTTTGCTAATTTGTCTAAATCCAAGGTTTATTGCCATACGGTCTAATGTACTGCAGAGTCCTTAAGACTTAACAAATCCTTAGGGCTCAACATATATTTTTATTTATTACCATAACATAAAATAATCAACGATTACAAAGCTTTTTCCGTTTAATATATTACAGGTGTCATTTCATCAATCAAAAATATCTTGAACCTTTTGTGGTTTATGTGTTTGTAATGATTTGTGTCACAAATAGATTTTAAACTAGCACCTTTCTTTTAGCATGCATTAGTGCAATTTACCCTTCCTTGTAGTAGTTCTATTTCAATTAATAGGTTCTAATTAAATTTTTATTTATTTCCCATTGCAACATAAGTTAAAACTGTAAACATCATTGTGTAAGATCTATTATACACTAGAAACCAGGACAACTCTTTACAGCTAAATAGTACAAATTTGTCGAATGCTCAATTTCAATTTGCTTTTACCACTATTGTTTGTAAATATGTTTTATTTATTGTAGTATTAGCTATTGTTTATTTATTTATGATTGCAATAAAATAATTTTATTGCTGTATTGTACAATATATTATTGAATTATTTATTTCTGCTTGTTGTTATTTATTTAATAAACTATTAACAAAGAAAAAACTAAAGTAATATTTTTCTACCCAATACCAAAAGAAAAAGTAAAAATAAACACAAAATTAGCCTCATAACATTGAAAAAACATATAATTTATACTTGAAATAGACCATAACACTATTCATTCAATACCGTTGAATAATTAATGAATTCATTCAATTCACTATATATTCAAGAATAATTACTATTTACTTAGGATTAATAATATTTATAGTATGATAAATATAATATTTCACATTGTTAAAAGTTAAAACACAATAAAGTATTGTTATTAAATTCTTAATAGAGTAGCAATTAACTCAAAATCTACAATCTAAATTAAAAGTGTAGTCCAAAACTTTATCAGCTGTACTGCACACTTGCAAGGGTTTACAGCAGCCCATTCTCCATCTAATAATTAATTTTTACATTAACAAGAAAATAAAGGTTAGTAGCAAGTTAAATTTAATATTTACAAATGTAAATCAAATTAAACGAATAAAAACCAAATTAAACTAAGTGACTAATCTTTGGTTGAGGCATCAAAAAACAGAAATAACAAGACTGAAACTGAGAGAATCCTTTAAACTCCTTTCCCAAACAATATTGCTTTCAAAAATTGTTGTTTGTTTTCTTTTTTACTGAACCTTTTACAATTTTAATATAAATAAAACAATTTGTTTATAAAGTAGCAAAGAATACAACAATTTAATACTTATCAGACATATGTCCTGGAATACTCGCCCTTCTCGTTTTAATAAAATACAATGTAATTTACTTTAACAGATTTATATGGTAGTTCCTTGAATGGATGGATGAATACAAAAAATGATGCTCAGTTTTGGCAGTTACCAAGGCTTTATTAAGAC
The DNA here is from genome assembly GCA_018831715.1 of Matsumurasca onukii. NCBI lineage: Eukaryota > Metazoa > Arthropoda > Insecta > Hemiptera > Cicadellidae > Matsumurasca > Matsumurasca onukii. The sequence goes on along the minus strand of CM032062.1, from coordinate 21,828,889 downwards.
GGATTGCAAAGGTATACATTATACATATGTATAAAACATAAAGAACTACTATTTGTAAAAATGCTACAAGTATAAGCTCACAAAATATATTTGTACATTTATTTTGGGTATTACACACACAAAATATCAGAGGTATTGCAAAACTGGAGGCTGGCTGGAGTAAAAATACTAATGGTAACAAAATAACAGCCAAAATGGCCTTGTACTTTATATGTCATTATCAAAAGTTACAACAATATGAAAGACAAAATTCATGCTTTAGAGTTATGAGTTATGACTAACTTAGAATTTCTTGCTCTTAAAAATAATACTTGTTTCATCTCAAGAGCTGTGCTCACACCATTGTAAGTTATCTGGTTTAGCTGAATGAAATATGATACCTATGTATTGTTTTGATTATTGAATCAGATATTTTAGTTCAAATTATTGATTTCAAAACGTACTATACGTTCTGTCACGCAGACGGCTCACAAGTACTTTTCAACTCTTTGCCCAAGTTTGATCCGAGTTTTGTTGTCCGCAGCACAGTTCAACTACGATGTGAGATGATGGCGTCAAATTAAAAATTCCTTACCGTAGATGTTGGTTTTTACTTTTTGAGTTAAAGTATTTTGTCCATAGAATTTTGTTGGCAATTAAGACATTTAAATGATGAAAGTGCCATATACATTATTCTAAAGGCTTAAGCCAATTAAAAAAGTTACAGTTTGGTTTGCAACCGATAAACATTTTAACAAAGAAGTGAATGTCAGTAATAGTTGATTTATGATTGTTTACGGACATTTTGGCTTAAGTTCATGGATTTTATGTGATTTGCACTTTTGACAATTTGATAAGCATAGAAGCAAAATATTAGTTTGTAATGAGTCACTAGGTTTGTCGTATATATATCACAACTAACACTCCATATAGTAGGAGATCCTGAACAGCAAACAACAAATCCAGACAGATGACAGCTCATAGTAAACGAGCAGCCTTCAACTCCAAAAACAACTGCCCCTGTCAGCTTTCTTCATGTCAAATCAATTTAAATCTGTATTGGCTTTTCAATTTTGAAAGCAAACTTTTATTGTTTAACCTGCTCTGTTCGCTCATTATGATATAATTTAATAATTTGCTCATCCTGATACAAGTCTTAGCAAAGTGTGCCCTAGCAGTAACTCACACTATGGAATCAATTAGTAATATGAAATATGACTTTGTCTATTGCTTGTATAAGTTCAATGACAATAAAATTTTTATTTATTTATTATTTATTTATGGTTATGAATTAAATAGTTCTTTTGAGATGAAACTGTACTTAAACCTACTTAACCCTTTCAGATCAGAAGTAGGATGGAGCATGACTTAACCGTTTTGTAGACTTGTATTCACAAATTTAAAAAACAGTTAGTTTTCAAAATTAATTGTTTCATTTATTAGTGTACCTGTTTACACTAAATACGCTGGTCAAATTTGAAGAAGTTTTTCTGAAAAATGAAAATTAATAAAATCTGAAAGGGTTAATGACTTTATACTCATTATTCTACCAAACATATCAGATATTCCAAATATTCTCATTGTTAAATCTTCAAACATGAAAAAGGACTTAATTATAGTGTTTATTTAAAAGGTCTACAAATCTAATCTGTGACAGATGATTATTGGACTATTTTATTATTATGTTTGACAACAATGTTTTTCATGTGTGTTTGGTTTGTTCAGAATGTCAACAAAGTTTTTGTATTACTACTGTATTGAAAAGTTGTGAATTAGTAAATGATGTAATTACAGTTTTGAGTGTTCTCTTTAAGTAATTTCAGAGTTTTCCTTTTGTGATCCAACATTATGAATATTTACTTCAATCAACAGAACATAACTCTAGGGCTAGAGTAGTCGTCTCAAGTTTCCCTCCCACAGGAGAAAATAATTACTCTAAAGCTGTTGATAGCCTAATATCTAGATTTTGTAGGGAAGATCTACAAATAGAAATCTATGTCAGAGAGCTTTTAAATCTAACACTAAGTAATGTTTCCGAAAAGAAATCCATTTCTTTCTTATACGACAAAATTGAAACGCAACTTAGGGCTTTAGATACCTTAGGCGTTACTAGTGACAAATGTGCAGCTTTGCTCTATCCACTCATAGAATCTTGCCTTTCTGAAGATATTATCAGAGCCTGGCAAAGATCACTCAGTAATACTTACGCTACTGGAGATCCACCTTTGGACCTAAAATCAAAGCTTGATTCTTTGGTTCGCTTTCTAAAATCGGAAGTTGAATCTGAAGAAAGAATACAAATTGCAGTAAAGGGTTTTGATTCATGCAAAACCAAAAGACAGATCAAAGATAGATCTTTTCACAAAATTGTCAAAGTGAGAAAGAACGGGCGACAAAACTACACTCGTCCGCTGCCAGCCTCGTCAGTTGCAAGGATTCAGCCGGTCTAACACTGGACAACAGTCAACTAGGTCTAGTGGTTGTATTTTTGCAGTGGAACACATCCAAGTAGAATTGTTTCAAGGCAAGAAAAATGACAATTGAGGAGAAAAATGAGATTATCAAAAACAGGGCATGTGTTTTTATGTTTGAAACAAAACACTTGGCAAAGAATTGTAAGACAAAACTTAAATGTATTATCTGTGAAAAGAGACATGTTCCTCTCATGTGTACAAACCAAGAAGAAACTTCGACCAATGCTGAAGTTAAAACTGAAAATGCACTGTCTGCCAGTACCAAGTCGGAAGTTATGCTGCAGACTTTAAGCGTTTATGCAAAAGGAGAGAATGGCATGCAACAACAATCAGGACCATTGACAGTAGCTGAGCTAACTCAGGCTGAAATTTTGGTATTTAAAAATATCCAAAAGGATAGTTTCATTGGAATCAAAGGTAAAGCACTGGTGAATTTGTGTCCATTTTTAGATGAAAATGGCTTGATCAAAATCAAAACTAAAATCACCCAAAGAAAGAAAAGAACGATAGTGAAAGTTTTATTTTCAATAGTGTTACCCTCAAAACACCAAGTTGTCCGTCTTTTAATTCATGGACAACACAGAATCATGTCGTGCCGGCATTCAGACCCTGTTAAATATTCTACGAGAAAGTTCTGGATAATTAATGGGCGGAAGACAGTCAGAACAGTTCTCTTGGAAATGTGTGAGATGCTTAAGACAAACATCGAAAAGTTTAGAAACTGAGTCCACAAGTTTGCCAATTGATAGAGTGAAAGAAGCAGCAGTATTTGAAGTGTGCGGAGTAGATCTAGCAGGCCACTATTGATGAAAAATAAGGAAAAGGCCTGGATTTGTCTGTTTACGCAGCGCTGTCTATCGTAGTGCACTTGAACTAGTTTCAAGTCTTTCGACAAACAATTTTTATTCGCCGCTACTAAGATTTATTTCAAGGCAGGAAGGCCTACAATTTGTTATACACTCAACTCTCGATTAACGGGATCTGATTAACGCGTTGTAGATTAACCGACACGTTCAGGAGAGAAAATAAAATCACCATGATCCATAACGCAAGTGAACTTACAGTATAACACTGCGATCCGCAACGCAAGAGAACGTGTAATAGACTGTAGAGGGAAGACAGATAAACAGTCTGTCTGACTCACTCACCCAGCGCCCGGCGCCCTCACTTCCGCACACCTGCACTGAGCCTTCACAATAACTAGTCATGTTGCGTCTTTGTATACAAGTGGAGCGTGACTGACCTTGTGACAAGTGCATTGTCTTATATTGTGCAGACATTGCAACAAAACGTAAACACGTGGTGTTGACAATTCAACAGAAGTAAAAAATGAAACGTGTCATGTCTAGTACATAGATTGTGGTAAATAAAAATGACTGCAAAAACTGACTACAAAAAATAGTCCCTCGCCAGTCCCCAGCCCCCAGGTGGTCCTTTATCTCCTCACTGCTAACCCTTGTTTACAACATTTTTTGTGCTGTGGGAGGGGCGTAGTGGTGGACCTAGCAGGGCGGGGTTTGGGATGGGAGGGAAGGCAATCGTGATGCATTCTTTGTTCTGCTTTTACCTCTTGACAGCTGCAGCTGGCAATTACGTCACTGGTTGCTAAGGAGGGGTCAGGGGCCTGACAAATCATAGCCCTCTAGCTGTTGACATTATAAAAAAAATGGGGGTTCGTCTTATACGAGGGTGTAGAGTTTTTTACTGTATATTCAAGGGAAATTTATGGATGCGTCTTAGATTCGCAAACGGCTTAGACTCAAGTATATAGGTACATTTCTGTTGCTTAAATATAATTGATAGTCTGTATATTATCGTAAATATTTCATTTCTCCTTCCAGCACTGTTTTTAGACATTTGCGGGTTATCCGTGATTTCTCGTATCCGGGAAGCCTTTACCCGACTTTATCCCGGATAATCGAGAGTTGAGTGTAGTGACAGTGGGACAAATTTTGTTGGTCGAATAGCGCTTTTTCTCAGTTAGATTGGGAGCAAATAAACCAATTCAGCACTGTACACAGAATTACCTGGAAGTTTGATCCACCTGCTTCACCATGGTGGGGAGGTTGGTGGGAGAGATTAGTTGGCTTGATGAAACAGATTCTACGTAAAGTACTTGGGCGTGCCTATTTGACTTCTGAAGAACTTTACACAGTCGTATGTGACTGCTGGCTGTATTAAATAAGACCACTAACTTACGTATCAAACTTCTGACGATTTGACTCCACTTACACCAGCTATGTTTTTGATTGACATCAAACAAAGTGAAGTACCTGACTTGGATCAACTCGAAGAAACCAATCTGAACAAGAGACTAAGTTATCGACAAAACTGAAAACCGATCTCACGCAAGCGATTTCGAATAGAGTATCTGGGGATGTTAACAACAAAACCAAGGAAATCCACTAGACCGTTGAACAAGGGAGAAGTTGTCTTAATCGAAAAGTGAAGACAAAAGAAGACTACAGTGGCGTTAGCGTCAGTAGAAGAAATAATTCCAGGAAAAGACCATCAAATACGTTTAGCTAAGCTGAGAACTAAATCGAAGGCGTTCTTGACCCGATAGAAAATCTACCCTTTGGAAGTCCAAGAAAAGGAGGAAGCCGAAGAACTCAAACAATCGAAACATAATTTACGGAAGAGAATCAAAGCGAAGAAGTGTTGTTGTTGTTGTTGAGGCACATCTTTGGACCAAATATGCCTCAAGGTGGGAGAATGACAGTGGGAGGTGGGAGTGGACGACACAGGCGGTATCCGCAAACACCGACTCCGCCAGTGTCGTCTACTACCACCTCCCACTGTGTATCCAGCACCGGAGGTAGACACAGGCGACAGGATGAACTCGGGGACAAGTGAGATTTCCGATCCTGACGGGCCGATTACAGTTTTCAGAGTTTTCCTTTTGTGATCCAACACTGATCCTAAAAATAATCCTTTCTACGGTATTACAATATTTGCAATCAAAAATATTTTGTAAAAGTTACTCAGTCAGAAAGACCTGCTTGTTGGAAATGAGTTACAGGGCGTCCCAGAATGGAATGCACATTTCCAATTAAGATAATATGAAAACTATATTTCTAAACTTGTTTCTTGGCACTGGTCTTTAAGGCTTTTTACGGTAATTTATAACACGATAAATTATCAGCATTTATTGTGATAAATTAAGATTTTGCTGAAACTAGCATTTCAGCAGAAAACCCTTTCTAGTAGCAGAGCTTTGATAGGTAGTTCCCAGATTTATCTTTCTTATCTACAAGGATTGATAGTATGAAGATAAATGACGGCAGTAAGACAAAATTAGGGTGTAATATTTGAATTTTCAAACTATGGATATGAAAAAAGTTATACATAGGCAAAAGTGCTCCTACTTGAGTTTGTTACTCTCTTTACATTAAACAGTAACATATGTAAGAGACCAGTGCTAATTAGTAAACCCAGATTACTACTTGAACCTTAGTTTTAGTGTTTATTTTTAGCTTCTTCCATTAGTAGTCAGTATAAGATTACAAAATTGCTTATATTTAGACTTTGGTGTAAGTTATTGCAAAACTGATAATAAAAGAGGTTTGTTAAAATATTTACCTATTTACAACAATCAGACATAATTACATAAATATTACACAACAAAATAAAATACAACAAATATACAAACAAGCGACTTAAATTAATAAACAAATTAAATGACTAAGATGACTTTTTCTTAGATAAAACAAATATATGACAATCTCAACTTAATCAATAGTTGTCAATTTTACAACAATCAAAAACTCATTACATTATAAGTATGTAAAAAATATTGTACACACAAAGCTAATGGAATTCCATAAACTCAATGTTACAAAAACAAGTGCTTGTATTAACAAAAACTGTTACATTATAAATAAATAAATGTTTAATAGTTAAGTGAATTAAAACGGTTTCACAAAACTAAATTAAATTGTGCTTTTTCTATTTCAAACTAGGTAGTTTTGTTATAAAAGTGTACATTGCTAATTTTAAATGCTCAGGGGTCGTAACAGTTTTTTCTACAAATAAACCCAAAAAGTATAATCAGGAAAACTTAATGGGCTTTTGCAAGATGAACTTGAATACATGTTATGCTCTAAAGATAAATAGATAGATGGATATGGACGATGGTGACATGTTAACCCTACATGTGATACCGGCATTTAAGCTTCACACCACTAAAGGGTACACACTATCCTAAAATCATATCTTGAGAGTATTGAAAGTTTCATAACCATCCATAACTAATTTTGAAAATACTAAATTTGTTTCGAAAACCTTTTGTACATTTAACTTTGTTTTTTTTTCATCAAGACAACTAGCGTTAGAAGCTGGGAATAATATTTTCTTACTAGGATCAATGTACTTTTTGTACAATCTACAATCTCTTTTATCAGGGTTTTCGACTAGTTTATAGCACCAGATTGTAGCTGAAGCCACCATGCATAGCATTATTGCACTGCACTGTTAAGTCAGATATCATTTTGTTTTAAACTGGTTTGGTTTTGTTTGCAGAACAACTTAAATGTACAAATTTAAACTAAAATAAAGTCTAATATTGGCTTAGAATGGATATCAATAAATACTGTACTTATTAGTATAATATGGCAGGAAAACAGATATGTTCGATGGTCACACCAGAGGCATGCTGAGGGGAGGCTTTATGTGTGGCCTCTTGGGTGGGGGGGTCGGAGGTAACGTGTTGTCTGTCGGTTCTGGTGGAGGTGGCTGAAACATTCATCAATTGCTGAGCACTAGTAGTTTTGCAGTAACTATCTCTGAATTGGAAAGTTGTCAACAAGATTTTGTCCGGTTAAATTTTAACTGTCAGATGCTTTGTACTGTCTGGTTGCTATCGTTCTAGTTTCTAGAGTGGTAGACACAATGCGAGTAAATATACAGTAAACCCCCTCGGCTTTGTTCACCTCAGGACTGGACTCTCTAAAGCACTGAGCTCTGGCCAAACTAAAAAGTGGTTGGGCTATCCGAAAATATAAAGAGAAGATGTTTGGGGGCTCTTTAGAACTACGTTTCTTTTTACCGTCTTTTTTTTAATTAGTTTGATCATGACAGCATTACTAACGACTACCAACAAGTAAATGGAGATAACATCGAGAACGTAGATAAGAGTTTAGAAACAAGTTCTTGACTACTAAGGAGCAGTGTTGTACCTTAGGCCTGACGGGAGTAGGAGGCAAGGGACTGGCTGGACTGTTGACATTGTTGTCGTCAGGCAGGTTACAATAGTCAGCTTCTCGCAGTTTCACTGGCAGAGGGGGCCGAGTGTTGTCTTCTTCACTGTTAGTAGAATCTGTGGTACCTGCGAAATACACAGATATCTGTTCTGCTAATATAATCAGAGTGTCCACTGAACTCTAAAAATACATTTCATGGGTTTTCAAGGTTTTTCACTGTCTGAAAGGCTAATTATTGAGGTTCAGAAAACTCAATTTGGTACTTTTGAATTGTCATAGTTACTCTTGCCACTTGTTTCAAAAGTGTAAGTGGTTATTTCAGCGGCCCGTTCTATGTGCTGTTTCACTCCCGAGATGGATTTTGAGTTTTGGATACTCTTTTACTCCAGTGATGGCTTCCGAGTGCCGCTTCACCACCGGGATAGCTTCCAAGTACCTTTTCACTATGTTTGCCATTTTTTTTATCCCGTGACAACTTCCAACTTTAACTTTTCTCCTTTGATCATTTCAATTTGTCCCGCAATACGTTTCTATTGTCGTTTTAGCCACACAATACATGAACGCGTGCCAAAAATCTTAAAGCATTTGATTCTGCAAATAACATTGGCGGGAGCAACTAGGATTCTTGTAAGATAGCTTTCTTTTGTAAGCGGTCAAGTGGATACCTTGATCATGTACATCGTCCCTTGTTTTTGTGTAAAACATTACAAGTTTGATAACAATGGTGTTAATATCTCTAGGTGCTTAGATATACTACAGCTAGCAGAACTTGGGCACTCTGCAGCTCAAATTTAGTTCACCTTGCTTTATTGTTTACTTTCAACGAGCTGCTATAATAGAATAACTAGTGATTACGTACAGGTGTAGCTTTAGCGGGATTGAAAAGCACCTATCTACTAGAGTATTTGAATTTACTCTTCATAAATCTGAAGAGCAGCTTTTAGAATTTTCAAATTGGTCTTAACAAGTCTAACTAATTTATTTTATTGACATTACGATTACTTGAAATTGGTACAGAATAACTAACCAATAGAGTCTCGACTAGAACCGTTGACAGCTGTGAGTCGTTGGTTGTTGTATGCAAACTGTCCGCTGGCAGGACGACTCAACCTCTTCTCCTTCTCCATCTCTGATCTCAGCGGTCTCGTTGTCGTCAGCTACAAGTAACACATAACAGCCAAAATGAAACAAATAATACTAGATATTAATTTATAATTTTCATTTCTGTTTTTATTGTGACACTCTATGAAACTGTGAAATTCTATGGATAATGTTGTGTAATTTCCAACTCAGCTTCGGATTTATTTAACAACAATTCATTCTGAACACTTAAAAAAGAATTTTTCATAATTGTCTTTTTTAACTACAGTAGACAAATATACTTATTAGCGAGAAACTAGATAGTTCTGACACCTTCCAGAGGGAACTGATAATAATAAAGATGACAGACGTAAAATATTAAGAAATATTTTGTACTGTGGTGATGATGTATGCAAGATGTGTCGTACCGTAAAAAAAGGTTTTTCCTACTTTGTAACTCTTCACTCGTTGTTCAAACAGTATTTTCAAACTCGATAGTTCGACACCCCTTCAGGTCCACAAATAATCAAACAATTGAGTGTCTACTTTAGCAATTTTTAAAATATAGTCCCAGGTAATCAATATAAACATAACTTACTGTAAAGAATCAACGTTTTATGATCCAAGGCAAAAAATATGTTTAATGAAAAATAGCCACTTAATGAAGCTTTTGCAGGAACCAATGTTTTCCGGAGGAGTAAAACTACTCGGATATCCTACCTCCTGAGTGAGCTCGTAGACAGGTGCCACCGCCTCCACCTTGGCCGGAGTCAGCGTCGTGTTGACAGAGTTAACGACCACGTCAGTGATGTCAGCTGACATGTACCATTGACTCGAGCCTGTCGACTCCCGGTCCGACAGCTTGGTGCTGCTCCTGCGTCCTGCCGCACGCCGCTTCTTCTCCTTTTCCTTGTCCTTTTTGCTGGGGGAGGAGAGTGACGTAGGCCTGCGTGTGAGAGCTTGTTATAGCGTGCGTCTGACTGCTGGTGTCTACTAACTACGTATATTTTACTCAAATACACCTGGTTGAACCAGTTTGAAAGTAGTCACTTAAAATAAAATTACATTTACTTTAACTATTAAAATTCTTTCTACAAGCTAAAAACTGTTCAAGATTGATTGAAATAGGACTTAAAGACGAATCTAGGTCATTTTAGGTTAAGGTTAAACCAACCGTTTAATTTTAATTGTTGAACCATATTGTTGAAAATATTGTTAGCGGACCCATTGTTAACCATTTTTATTTATTTGGCGTACTAGTATTGGGCTCACTTTAAAGCTCATCGCGCTGGTGGCACAAGTTCAATTCTTGCTGTCACCACTAACACAACTTGTTAAGTGAATTAACAATAATGCTAGGTAAAGGTCGAGATTGAATGGTAGAGAGTCCTTACTTTGCCATGTTAAACAAGACTTAACTTTTTTTGTTAATATCTACACATTCCAACACACTTAACCCTTTCGCTACAATTTTGGTTAATACATTTGTTGAAGGTAGGAGTCTCATAGGTGCCTTTGAATCTTGTCACAGTCTATTCACTTCAAGGGGTTCTATTTATGCAGTCTATATGTTAAGACTTAAAAGAATTGCTTGACCCATCAAGCAATTTTTTTGTCTGAAAATCTTGACTTTAGTTCAGTTTAATTTTTTAGGATCAACCAAACCTTAAATTGCCATCCTTAGGGCTAACCTGATTCAAAGATTAAATAATTTGTAATTGGTTTTGCCTTTAAGATATTTTTATAGTTTTCTTACTAATTTCATCTCCGGCAAAGCAAGGTTTGAAAAATAATATTAACACAAATAAGTTACGGTTTTAAACTTTTAAATGTGATATTAAGTTAGTAGACACCCTAATAAACATACTTAAAAGCATTCAGGCAAAGCAAATTAAACATAGTAGTGTAAGGTTATTAGTGGTCAGTAAAGAAATGAAAATATATGGTATTGTTTAGTGGTTGGGTCCAAGAGATACCTAGAAAATAAACAACTATTTTTAAATTACTTTATAAGGACATGTTGAACGAACTGGCACATTAGGCTACTTATATGTAAGCAACAAAAGATAAGCTCTAACCTATAGTTGTTCAAAATAGTTTGGTCGAAAATGCGAGTGTTTTCAGTTGAGAGGGTTTGCCAAGGTAATAAAGGCATCTTTCTAATAATTTGAGTCTTAAAACTGGAAGGGTAAACATTTTTTATACACATTCCATTCTATTTTGTACAGACCAAAATAAAAATGTCAAAAACATGACAAAGCACATGCTATTAAATACTCAACATGCTAGCTAGTTGTTAATAGTTCTCAATACAAAACTTGTAATCACTACTACGTCAACTCAAAGTAAAAGATGTACACATTAACAGGGCTGGAAAGTGTGAAAACTGTAGATAGCTTTTAAGCTGAAAATTTACATAAATAAAGTTGATATAAAGTCAAAACAGTTAATAAAGTTGTCTATTACCATTTGCAAACAGTTGTAACTGGCAGTAATAAAACCGGTATTAAACTCACAACTTTTCACACAGTCAAAACTCAAAATAGAATTGTTTTGTATGTATATTTATAAGTACCTAATATTAAGGATAACATGTAAAAAAGATTTTAACTATTTAAAGGAAAAAATATGTTACATTTTATGCTTTCAAAAAGGAATAGAAAGGAGAACAGGCTCACCTGGGTAAAGTAGAAACTAGAAACACAAAAAAGAACACAGACTGTCAAATTTTCAGCCCTACTAGGGCTTTTGTCAGGACGAAAAGAGATAACTTAGAAGAGTAAGTAAACTAAACAAGCTAAGAAAAATGGAAGCAATGTTACCAACAATAGTAAAAAAATAATAAAAAAATTTGAACATTTGACAGTTTGTGTTCTTTTTTGTGTTTCTACTTTATCCAGGTGAGCCTGCTCTTTCTATTCCTTTTAGATTGCATATCCTGGCCTGTTTCCCTATTTCCAAAATCGATGCTACATTTTTAGTTAGGCCTAAAAATTGGGTTAAGTTTAGAGTTTACATATTTTGAATCTCATATTTTAAGTAACTCTAATTAACACCTGCAAAATGGACCTATCGACAGTGCCCTTACATTATGTTAAAGCACCAAGCTGCCTCACAATGCTAGGAGAAACTTACCTGGTTAGTGTTCCCGAGGAGGAAAAGCTGACAAAGGACTTGAGGCCGACGACTTGAGCGACAGAGATGCCGGAGACGCGACTACTACTGCCCCTACAGGCACAAACATGCACTAGCTTCAAGCGCAAACACACACAAGCCACGCATCACCAATCTGAATCTCACATCGGCAAACCAACATCATTGAGTTGGGTAAATTTCAAAATTACTGGATTTGTTGTGAAGTTTTTCATGGGACAAGAAACAAGGTTTGATGGCACATGTATCTCTAATCCAAAAATAATGTGAAGCGGGAAAAAATCATCTACTTAAGGAGTGTGGTAGTTACTCCCCCATTGTTAATTAGTAATAGTATCCTAATCTGAGCTCAAAATATTATTGCAGACATTTTCCATCGGTTTTAGCGTTCTTATTGTTCAGTAGAAAATAATGGAAAACAGACACAATAATATATCAACCTCAGAAACAATATCCAAACTTTAAACAAAGGAGTCTCCTAATGGTTTTGTTGATGGATCAAATTATTTGAATTTGTTTAACTAGTTTCATCTTGAATTAGAAAAGAACCATTTTTATATTAAATGGTCAAAACTATCAAGAGTGAATGTCTAAAATAACAAACAACCTGCAACTTAATTAAGAGAATCACATGAAAACATAAAATTTCATTTATAGGATGCAGTGTTATATGTGAAATAAATAGTGATTTCTGAACTGTTTTGAAAATATTGTGCAGTTATTGACATATAGTTAAAAAAGCAAATTGGTGTCAAACAAAGCTAACAAGCAACAGCCGATACCATGCTTTTTCATCTTGCTGAGCTTTTGAAGAACTGTCATAAACTTGAATTTTGAAAATTTCATCATTTGAACAATATTTTGAGATAGTAGCTAAAACTGAAAAAAGACATCTTGTAACTCCAAAATATCTAAGATTGTGTGGTGAGTGTGTAACTTACTCAGAAGAGCCGGAGCTGGTGCCGGAAAGACGGTTGGATTCATTGCCTATCGTCGTGGCCGTGCTCACTTGACGTCTCAGAGTCACCGGCTCAAACTTGAGATCACATGTCTGTAAAAGCAAAGTATTCAATTCAAACTAGCTATAATATTCAGCGTGCATCAAAATCTGTTATTGCATTTTTAATTTGAAAATACATTAACTTGAATTTACCTTGGAGCCGCATTAAGTTTGAAAAATAATAACATAAGTGACGCATTGCCACAAGTGCTACCGTGAATCCTAGTCAATTTGCTATAACATAGCAAAAAATTACACCGGAAGTGCCCTTTTAGACCCCTGTGACTACTAACAGGCAGTATTTTTTGTCCAATTGTCAAGAAATTTGCTACAAATGTTCTTTCTAAAAACGTCTACGTTAAGTTTGTTAACAAGCAGAATCGGTTAGCCGGAAGTGACCGGGGGAGTGTTTCTCCCCCAAAAATTTGATGCTATAAAAATATGTATTTATGATCCAGTTTTGATTTAACTTAGAATACTAAAAATCAACTAAATCTTGTGAAGCCAGACCAAGATTGTGGTGAAAAAATTGTTTTTGGTCTGGCTGGCTAAGATTTGGCTGATACGATTTTTTTAAGTTCTTTTTTATATATACTTACAAATATTAAGTTTTGCCATTTGGAAAAACTTGGCAAATATTGGGAAGCTTGAAACTGCAAACGTTTTGTCCTACGATGTTCAACAAGTACCATTTGCCATGTACTGACGCCATGTACTATTCTATATGAGTATGTCAATAAAGATTATTGTCATTAGTTCTCTCGGCGATGGAAATGAATAGCTCTATTTCCAAGAGAAACTCGATAATAGCCAACACAGTTTTTATTGGAGGAAAAATTACCAAAACCATGGACTCACCTTTTTGCCGTACTTAGCCTCGACGTGTGCCCTCATGTCGTAGAAGCAAGTCTCGAGGCGTTGTTGCAGAGGCAGCAGGGAGGGCGGAGCTCGCTCACCATGCAGTCTGATCCCCACCTCCAGCAGTGGGATCTGCTGAGCTATCAGGTCCTTCAGTCTCTGCACCAACGCCGCATCCTCCGGGTGTCGTCTCAGGTAGTCCTCGCTGAAGAATGCCTAAACAGGGGAAAAATAAGCTGATAAGATCGCGGAAACTACAGTATGTTTCACTTTATGTTGGCATTGCGGAAACACCATGTACCATAGGAATTAGGTGTTTTGAATGGAAGTTTGGACTTTACTACCCATCAGAGAATTTCTGCTACTTCTGTTCCTCTTTTATCCAGACTACTCTCCAGATTCCAAAAAATTGTTCAACTTGTCAGCAGCAAAAGAATAAATAAAAAAGCTTCCAGTTTTGAGAACTTGTGGATCTTTCACCAAACATTTATTTATCTATAATTGTGAATTAAAATGTAACATTTTTAGTTAGATTAATAGAAAAGATAGGGTTTCTTTCATAGGACACACGCTACCAACTCAGGATGAAATGGATTGTATCCTACAGCTTTGTGACTTTAGAAGAACCAGTTTGCACGTCTATACTCTCAAAAGCAGAGTTAATAAGTTGGGCAAAAATATAGAATCTTGTTTTCATAAGTTACTGACTGTTTATCTCACAAAATAAGCTGGGTTGTGCCAAAGTGAAAAACAAATTCCAAGGTTGCCTTTAAGTTCATTTTTCATATCTCCCAGTGACTTTGCATTTCAATTGGGTGGTGTAAAACATCAATGGGTTAACTTACCTTTTCATAGTTGTTAATTCCTCCCATAACAGCAGCATCCACAATTCCATTGAGTTTCATACTTAAAGGATTTATTGGTAATGCTGGATCATGCCGGTGTGCTACTATAAGCTGCCGTAACTCTCTGGAAATAGTAAATACAAAAACATTTAAAACACAAACACCAATCTCTAATAATCACATCAACGTTCTACTAAATTAGTAAGTAGTAAATTAGGTAATTGATTAATTCTAATTAATTAGTAGTAAATGCATTATATTATGATAACTTTTTCATTGTGGCATTAACTGACAAATTATATATGCCCAGCAGTTTTATATGCAGACGATACAACCCTATTCAACTCAAGTAAACATTTCAATGATTTAGTAGCATTAAAAAATCAATCCTTACAAATAGCTTTTGAATGGTTTAAGAAAAATATGTTGACTGTAAATTCCAATAAAACCGAAGATATCATTTTCTCTTTAGCTTCGGACAATTTTATTTATTTATTTATTTATTCATGCTACAATACAGATTACATCCAATTACATCGTAGCATTGCATATATAAATATTATTAAATATTAACAAAACTGACAAAACTTCGTACATACGTAATTTAAATTTGAAATAGTTTTCAATATAATTATTATATGACATTAAGGAAAAGTATACAGTATATAAATAATCTAATTGATAACAATATTTAAATCAATATAGAATAAACACATATAAAACACATACACTTTAAAGGAACAACACTACACCTACATGCACAATTATAACATTATAAAACATTTATCACAATAATACATTAAGGTAACAAACAATACTTATCTACTACATACAATTTAATTTTGGCGTTCAAAGAAGCCAAGGTCGAAGCTGACAAATCAGTTTGGAGGAAGAAGCGTTGCACAGTCGCATCATCACATTCACTGGAGTGTGAGCTCTAAGCTGGTGCGTGAGAACTGAGGACTGAACAACGCTTCGGACCCTGAGCCGGCGAGGCACAAGGAAGTTTAGTTGCGATAAAGTTCAGTGCAGTCAACTTGGCCATTCATTAATTTGTGTAAAACACTAGCATGCCCAAGTCCCTGCGCTTATGAAGGCTTTCTATATTAAAAATTGACAACAACTGAGAATAAGGAATTAAAACGTATATACACCAAACTCCTTGAAATACAAAAATCTTAGAAACTTAATCTGAAGCTGTTCAATCATTTGAGAAAGATAAGACTGATAAGGATACCACACGATAAACCCAAATTCTAGTCTCGATCTAATTAAGGAGAAATATAAAATTTTGAAAGTATTTACATTTTAATGAAGCAACTAGAACGACAGACAAACCCTAGTGTTCTATATGCTGTTTTACGATTCAATGACATGATGGGAAAAGTATAATTTTTCGTCAAAGATAACACCAAGGTCTTTGATTTGGCTTTTAGTAGACAAGAAAACACCTCCGATATTATACTGAAACATGCGAACCTCTGAGTGCGTCTGGTGTATCGCACCACAAAACATTTGTCAACATTGAACTCCAAGTTGTTCTGACTCCAGAGTACTAAACGGTCTATGTCATTCTGAAGAAGTTGACAGTCGTTAACAGAATTTATTTCACGAAATATTTTCATATCATCAGCGTACAGAAGAACTCTACTACAGTAGGCATTTCATTTCGACGGTTCAGGATATCGGACCACCACTTTCGGTAAAAAAATTAAAATTTAAATAAGCGATAAACATATTTTTTGTTACATACAGTATTTTTAACATCAACGTTCCGCGTCAGTAATTTAAACAATATTTAATGACAATATAGTGCACTAACGTCCGTTGACAATACGAGGAGCTACGCAGAAAGCGCCTTTGAGTTCTGAGTTTGCGAATCGATGCTGGGGTTGTCAGGATACACAGCGCCAGACTGGAGCAGGGGTGGATCGATAATGTCAGGCTATCTACTGCTTTTGGTGAGTCACCTCCGCCCTTCACTGTCACAAATGTAAACAACAGTGAGTCACCTGCAGCTGATTAGTGATGTGATATCTGTATTGTGATAACTTGTGTTAGTGTGTCGGGTGATTAAATTGTTGATTACGTTAGGGACAAAAGCGCCAAAGTGTTCATTCAATGGAGAATTTTATAAAACTAGAAACCTTTTTCGGTAAATATGAATGTATATAAATTGTGAAAATACAGTATTTTGAACAAAATAAATACATTGTTGAGCGTCAAATAAGTTTTCATTTACGTAAGACCTTCAGTGTGAGTACTGCCTACGAGTGAGTGGTTTTAAGGTGTGTGGCTCAGCCAAACCGTCAGTAACCGATCTGGACCTCAAATTACGTCATCTTGAGTCTATTTTTATCGATCCTAATGCACAGGATATGCTTATCGGTATCCCCGATCGTCCGGTTTTGAAATCGGACCACCCTCCGCCACATTAGTCCGTTCTCGAGGGTCTACTGTATTCCTTACAGAATCCACAACATCATTTATAAATATCAAAAACAGTAATGGGCCCAGATTTGAACCTTGGGGACGCCAGACTGTACTAAAATGCATTCAATTGAAATCTGAGAATTTAACCTGTTGTTTTCTATTGTGAAGATAGGATGAAAAATTGGATTAAGCATTTGGAAAAACCGAAATAATTTAGCTTTTTTAACAACTGCAAATGATTAACTTTATCGAAAGCTTTAGAAAAATCTGTATAGACAACATCCACCTGACCGCCTTTATCCAAAGAAGAAATACAAAAATTAGTAAAACTGAGAAGATTGGAATTGATAGATTTCCCTGGAAAAAAGCCATGTTGATGTGTTGTAATGTAATTTTTTACATGGTTGAATATTCTGTCAAACAAAATAGACTCAAAGATTTTTGCTGGGGTTGAAAGAAGAGCCACAGGCCTGTAATTTTTTATATCAGACTTAGATCCTTTTTTGAAGATTGGAACGACTTTTGTTAATTTCCAGCAGTCGGGAAAACAACTTTTTGAAAGTGACAAGTTAAATAAGTGATGAAGAGGTTTGAGTAGAAAATCTGAACAACCTTTGAAAATGTAGGAAGGAATGCCATCTGGGCCAAAAGATCGCTTTGATTTGAGTTTTTTGATAGCGTGAGATACTTCACCCTCCGAAATGTCAGAGATAGTTAGACAATTGATATAAGAAGGAAGCGGTGAGCAGAGTGCACTGCTTATCAGCTGATCCAAGGTCAGTGTAGAAGAAACATAAACAGACTTGAAATATGTTGCAAAGGCCCTAGCAATCTCCTCACTCCCCTCCACCTCTACCCCGTCCAGTGTCATTGTTGAAACAAAACCATCAGTCGACCTTAACTTCTTTATATTACTCCAGAAAGATACAGGATTGTTAACAATATTGTCCTCTAAATGTGAAGTATAATTTAAATAATCGTTTCTAATCAATTGTTTTGATTCAGCTCGGTTGTTTGTACTCATTTAATATGTTAACACTTCTAAGCCTTTTGTACAATCTTCGTTTACGTTCTTTCTTCCTTATACTTTTAATTGTGTTGTATGAAAACCAGACAGGAAATTTATTTTTCTATATTTTGCTAATGGTACATGGGAATTAATTTTGAGTAAAAAATGTTATAAGAAAGAATCTACACAATCATTAATATTAAAGATATTGACAACGTTATCCCATTTGGTGGCTTCTAATGAACGATACAATTCAAAAAAGTTGGCTTTCTTAAAATTATACTTATTGCCTGTACTTTGAGAAACATTATTATTTTTAGTTGCATTACAGTTACCCAAAACTTTAAAATCCGCTCCTAAAACAGGATGGTACAGATCTATTTTAACCAGAGGAGGTTCTTCATAAACAACTAAATTTGTTATATCAGACAATACTAAATCTAAAGTCACCTGAATTAACAATTAAGAATGTTTAAAGTTAAGATTAAACATTTCCGTAAAAATAATAATTGCCTACGTTTCTCCACCATTGGCTAAATCAAACGTTGGACCAGAAATAGGTAAATTAAAATCTCCTAAAATACAAATTTTCTCATTTTTAAATTATATTGTTCCAATTTTTCAAAAAGATCTATAACTGGATAAAGCAGAGAGTTGGAAAGTAAACTAATCCCAAAATGACTGAATAAGAACTAGAAAAAGAAATTTTAACCCATAAATTTTCTCCTTCCTAAATTATAAAATTATAAAAGATTTAAACCCATTTTTACAGCAAGTAAAACCCCACCACCCTACCATGTCCAAATCTATCTTTCCTATATATTTGGTAATCATTTGTAAACAGTTCTGAATTATTAACCGACTCATTTAGCCAGGTCTCAGTAATTGCAATAATATCATAATTACTCTCAGTAACTCCTAGCCTAAATTCCAAAGTTTTTGTTCTAAGACCTCTCACATTTTGGTAATATAAGTTAACATTAATGGGCCTATTCATCTATAAAATCTGGTTGGTAACTTGAAAAGATAATAACAGACAGTTAATAGTAGTAAACATACATAATAAATAGACAATAAATAGAAAACAAATATAATAAATATTAACATATAAATATATATATATATATATATATATATATATATATATATATATATAACATAACAGGGCATAAAGATAGGTTTGACACACCTGGTTATTAGAATCACAGCTGGGTTTGAAGAATGTTCATCACTGGTTGTTGTTCTTGGCGGTCATGGCGTCACTAATAATGTCTCACTAATAACTCTGTTAAACTCTTAGGAATCCACTTGGATAGTAAATTAAGCTGGGATAATCATACTAGTCAATTATGTATTGAGCTATCTAGAGTTATTTTCTTGTTACGTAAATTAAGTCTTTGTGTGAGTAAAGATATGTTGATCATGTCATATTATGCCTTTTTCCATTCTCTTCTGTCATATGGTATAAACTTGTGGGGAAATAGTAGTGGTGTTCAGAGGGTTTTGATATGGCAAAAAAGGCACTAAGGGTTATCTCAAATTCTGAGGTGAGAACATTGTTAAGCTATCTTTAAAGAAATATAAAATTATGACTGTGATATCCATGTACATTTTCTCAGCTTTGGTATGTGTAAAAGAAAATTTAGATGCCTACGGATAAGACAAGATGTACATAGCCATAACACAAGAACCAAATACAAGCTAGACCTTATGTGAGGCTTAAGAAAACCCAAAATAGTCACTATTTGTGAACAAAACTCTATTTAATAAACTCCCTGGGTGTTGGTTCCTAGAAGTAAATAAATTTAAATCAGTTCTTAAATGTTGGTTAAAGATAATCCTTTTATAATATTGAAGAGTACTGACATGTGATATAAGTGTTTTTAAAATGTATGAATGTATTTATTTTAGGGATGGGTCGGTTCAATTTTTTGCCGGTTATCGGTTATCGGTTCTCTAGCCATTTTGGTTATCGGTTCCGCCGGTTTCACCGGTTCCATCGGTTCTTTCCTGATACTGATTCATATCTAAAAGTGACTAATTGCCAGCTGCAGCTGCCAGCTGTTGAGGTAAAAGCAGAACAAGGAGGCATCATCGCATGCCTTCCTCTCCATCCCCATCCGCCGCCCTGCTATGTCCTTCACTACGCCCCTCACAGCACAAAAATGTTGGGTTTGAAATCATTATCAAATTAGCAAACAAGGGCGGCAGTGAGGGAAGGCAGGTAGAAAAGAACGGCGAGGGACTATTTTGTAGTTCATGTTTTTACCCCTGGTGATTTACACATATTTCCAAGTGCTGAATTTGCAATATGTGCATCACCCTCTTCTATGCTACCATCCCTTCTCTTCTTTCACCCCGCCCACCTGCAGACAAGGGGGTGGGAGAAGGAGAACATGAACCTTGAGAAGCAACTCTGAGTCCTTTGATCACTTTATCTGTTTGTCAACTATTCTTCCATTTCACTCTTCAAAACAGGCAGCGCAATACAGCTCCTGTTCTGCATGCAATCGGACCGGTCCATTTACCTTCCAGAGGGAGGCGGCTTCACGGAAGTAAAACTGCTGGTGTTTTCCACTAGTGTTTTGTACTTCCAAGAATATTGTCGTGAGTGTGTACCGGGTGAAGATGACATAAAGAACTAGTGGTGATCAATTTCAAATAAATAACACCTCTCCCCTTACCGTTCTAGTGCATTTTCAATGGAGGCGGCAGCCACTGTCAGTTTGCTGATAACGATCTCAGACAGAACCAAACATCCATTTTGTTTTGTATCGTATTTTTATTGTACTAAAACCTTTGCAATTTACTGTAATTCAAAACTAGCTGTATGAAAACATTATTTGTCAACTGGAAATTCATCACTGAAGTAATGGAGATGAAATACCATATATACTGAATCTGCCGCACGAATCTAAGATGCACCTAATTTTCCCCTGAATATATGGTAAAAAACTCAGACCCTCGTATAAGACGCACTCAGTTTTTATGCGGTAACGTCGGGCATTAGGATAAGTGATCAGGCCCTGACCACCCTACAACGACGTAATTGCCAGCTGCAGCTGTCACGAGTAAAAGCAGAACAAAGAATGCATCACGATTTGCCTTCCGTGATGTCTAAACAAGGGTCAACAGGTAGGAAGGCAGGTAGAGAGATGGAAGACCCGAGTTCATGAGGGACTATTTTTTTGTAGTCAGTTCATGTTTTGCCACGGTGATTGTCCCATATTTCCAAGTTAAAGAATTGCTTGAACAGATGCGTACTCCTTCTTTGTAGGTGCTATTGCTTCCCTCTCTTTACTTTTCCCCACCAACCTGCATTGAGGAAGGGAAGTTATTCAGAACATGGCTAATGAAGGCACAATTCTGAGTCCCATAGTCACAAAAAAATTCTTTTCATTCCACTTCAAAAACAGGCGATGGCCAGCAACCCTGTTGTGTTTCCTACCTCTCGTGGTCTATCTAAATGTTTTGTCGATGTTTTGAGGGTTTTGTAATCCCTTCAAATTAGGTCCGGCTTTGAAAGTACTGCTTTCGGATAGAAAAATACTAATTAAGTCAAACCTGTAATAAAATATCAGGAATCATTGGTTCTAGAACCGATGTTTATGGTCATCGGTTATCGGTTCCTTGAACATGTGGAATAACCGAACCGAACCAATGTATCTAATTTTATTTATTAACTCTGTATTATGTGTAATGTTATGTATCACAAATCTCTGTTTTAATGACGATGCCTATTGTAACCTTGTTATTTAATGGCAATAAAGATCTTGATTCTTGACAAAATGCACCATTTATACTTTCAAATAAACCATTTTTTAATAACTAAAAATATAAATGAGCAAAAATAAGTTGAAATTGTGAAACCTATGAATAAGTAGAGATTTAAAACCACTTTAAAATTCAAAACTCTTTTGATCTAAAAGTATAAGTTTGCAATGCATATTTTGACTGTCCCGGCAAAATGAAACAGGACTGAGATACATCCGGTGTATGCATGTATGTAAGCCAACTGACTTGTTTGTCGCCTCCATGGTCTCGGCGCCATTAAGAGGTGAGATCTGAAACGTCGGCAGCAGTGACTGGAAACCACCTGAGAATGCCTGGTAACGGTAAGAAGTGACTAGAACCCTTTCAAGCCAAAGTGACGAAACTCATTCTCCTCACTACCTTCTTCAACTCGGTGGAACGCCGAGAAAAACGAAACTTCTGAACATCATTCACTCTGAAAAGAATGAATAGTTCATTTGTTGTTGATGAAATCAATTGTTTAACATTAAGATTGAGCTTTCACTTACTATTGAAATGAACAACATAGAAGTTCATAGCTAACAACTGAACTCCAGTCATTCAACAGTTTATCAATTCAAATAGATCCTCTTAACTGTTTATTTAGGTAAAAATGATACTTTGGTGTCCTTGGCGAAAATGCCTTAGCGCTTTGATTAAGTTATCAAACAGTCAAAAGACACATTTTTGGGAAGAGTTTACTCTTAACTGAATATGTAAATAATTTACTGAGTGCATGGGTAAATAAATTGTAAAATAAAAATTCAATCATAGATTTTTAAATAATGACATAAACAAGTGGATCCAAACCAGATATATGGTAAAACCTGTACATTTAAAACGTGTAAATTTTAACGATGCAGTCAAAGGAATTCTCCAACTACATAACAACATAATATGTTTTTGACTACATGTACCACAATAAGTCATTAAACCATCTCATGCGAATCTAGATGCTTTTGGACAATTGGCTCATAAACTGAAAGACTAAAAAAATGAATGAACTCACTGGTGGTATCTCAAGATTTGATCACTTATGGCTTTCCAGAAAGTCTTTTCTTCCGATCGTCCATAACTGGTTCCACATGGTTAATCTGTACAACTGGAAAAACAAGGTTATGCTGAAATGCATTTCTAAATAGATACTGAAATTAAAACCTATGTACAAACTATGCTAAAGCTTGATAATAATCAAAATATTCTTTAGGCGGCAAAACAAAAAAACCAGCAATACAGACTAATTTGTCCAGCCTGAGTTCATTTAGGATAGACTCAATAGGTGGAAGAGCATTGCTGTTAGAATGATAGCCGGCCTTCACCCAGGTCGACCTCGATGTTTCTGCATCTGTACTTACAGTGGCTGGTATGGATCCCGGATTTTCGGTACCGGACGGATTGAGGTCATTTCCGCTCTTCACCTAGTAAATCAAATTTTCAGGACGGAAGTAAAACTAGGGATGAGTCGGTTCTCGGTTCCGTTCGATTCCACCGCCTCGGACAAACCGGAACCGAACCGAAAATGACAAAGTCGTTCCCGAACCGCCCCGGAAGCTTAAATAACACATTGGGGTTAGTGCGTACCTGGCGTATTGATCCGAAGCCAGTATTTACCGCTACTCAACAACTCGCTCGACCTGACGGTAAAGTTCAAATTTGGTCGAGTAATTTGCCAGGAACGGTATCAATGGAATTAACCGCTGGCTTAGCTGGAGTCAAGAGATCGCCGCTTAATGGCATCAAGTCGGACCACCATGGCGAATAGCATGGGAGTCGGAGATCGCCGCTGAACGTATCGGTCGCGATTTCACCACTGGCGCATGGAGCCAGAGATCACAAACTCCCTATTTCACCATGCTGGGCGGTAGCTGGAGTCAGACGCCGCAAACTAGCCCGGTCGAATTCACCGCTGGCGCATGGACGGAGATCGCCAACGTATCGTAAGTCGTGATTTCACCGCTGGCGCATGGAGTCAAGAGATCGCCGCGAATGGAATCGGTCGCTATTTCATCGCTGGCAAGGAGTCAAGAGATCGCCGCTGAATGGAATCGTCGTTATTTCACCTTCATCCTCTAAATTATACAACCTGAAAGATTTAAACCCATTTTTAACAGCAAGTAAAACCCCACCACCCCTAACACCCTGTCCAAATCTATCTTTCCTATATATTTGGTAATCATTTGTAAACAGTTCTGAATTATTAACCGACTCATTTAGCCAGGTCTCAGTAATTGCAATAATATCATAATTACTCTCAGTAACTCCTAGCCTAAATTCCAAAGTTTTTTTCTAAGACCTCTCACATTTTGGTAATATAAGTTAACATTAATGGGCCTATTCATCTATAAAATCTGGTTGGTAACTTGAAAAGATAATAACAGACAGTTAATAGTAGTAAACATACATAATAAATAGACAATAAATAGAAAACAAATATAATAAATATTAACATATAAATATATATATTAGAGCTGTATGGAGCAGAATTTTAACTGGAGAACGGAGGGATTTTGCAAAATCCGGATTCGAACGGAACGGGAAAAGTTGGCAAATAGACATATTAAAAAATAATAAATAAAATTGAGTTTTTTTCAATCAAATTATTTTGTTTATGATACATGGCTTCATACAACAACATGCAGTTTAAAATCAAAAATCCAAAGTACATCATAATAATATCACAGAACCCACTATCCTCAACCCATTTACAAATAACACTGACTACAGCCCAAACATTGCAAAACAGTTGGAGAGAGTTGCTAAAAGTAAGAGAAAGGATCAGACTGTGCAGCTACCAGTGCACAGAGATGAGGGGTGAAGGCAAAGAAAGAGATGACAGGTGGAAAGGACAAGGGAAGAGAAGGATATCAGAGAGGGAAGACAGCTGCAGTGTGTGAGCAGGAGTGGGAAGGCCGGTCCCCGCTTTTTGTGCCAGACAGCTGTGAAGGCTGTTGTGCCCTTATCAGTTGTCACTGTCTACTATGTCATTAGCTGTTGCTAGGCAACCACATAGGGCGGGGTTACATAGCCAATCAGAGCATTTTCTCTGTATGCTTGTGAGTCCAATCTGTGAGAGGGTAGTGTGTGTTTGTACTTTCTCATCTCCATTTACTCAATGATTAATTCATTTCCCAAATAATGTTTTATACTAGGTTTGAATTACAGTCAAATGCAAAGGTTTTAGTAAAAAATAGATATTGCAAGCTAGAATTGGATTTAGTAAGTACAAAATGGCTGTTTGGTTCTGTCTGAGATCGCTATCAGCCATCCTGACAATGGCTGTCAGCCTATTGAAAACGATTCAGCACGGAAGTAGGGGAGAGGGTTGTTTACAGGTTGTTTACTTAGAACTGCTCGGCTCTAGTTCCTTATCTTATCTTCACCAGAAGTACACACAACAAAAAACACCAGTAGTTTTACTAGAGGTCGGTTCCAAAATTTTACCGTTGCCGGTTCTGAGAAAAATCGTTCCGGTTCTCGGTTTGTCGGTTCCGGTTCCTGCTCAAGGGCGATCTCTCTTGACTCCCGCTACACCAGGGTGAAATAACGATTTCATTCCATTTGCGGCGATCTCTTGACTCCGCTAACGCTCGCGGTGAAAGCATCGACTGATACCGCTTCGGCGATCTTTGACTCGCTAACGCCAGGGTGAAATACGACTCTAATACCGTTTCTCAAGGCCTCGACTCGCTAACGCTCTGTGAATTCTTCCGCATTTCGATATCGTTTCAAGGGCGATCTCTTGACTCCTACTAACGCGGTGAAAGATCGACTGATACCGTTCCGGCGATCTCTTGACTCGCTTAACGCCTTCTGCTGTGAAATCACGATTTCGATATCGTCAGCGCGATTCACCCCCGCTAACGCCCGCTGTGAAATCACGACTTACCGTTTCGCAATTTCGACTCGCTAACGCCTGCTGTGAATGACATCATACCGTTGGTATCTTGACTCGCTAACGCCGCTGTGAAATCCAATACGATTTCGATACTCAAGGCGATCTCCGACTGCTAACGCTTCGCGTGAATTCATGACTGATATCGCTCATGGGCGATCTTTGACTCGCTAACGCCTGGTGAAACCACGATTTCGATACCGCTTCACGGCAAATTACCCGAACAAATTTCGAGTCGACAGGTCGAGCCGAAGTTCGTGCGGTAAATACTCAAACTCAGACTCAATACATCGAAAAGTACCGCACAGCCCTAACCCCAATGTGTTATTTCGCTTTGAGGTCGGTTCCAGAACCGACTTTAATATTTTCGTTCTCGGTTCTGTCTGAGAACCGGTGGAACCGAACCGAACCGAGAACCACTCATCCCTTTTTTTTCCTCATTCCAAATTAGGGCGGAACGGAAACTAATCCCAAAATGACTGAATAAGAACTAGAAAAAGAAATTTTAACCCATAAATTTTCTCCTTCATCCTCTAAATTATACAACCTGAAAGATTTAAACCCATTTTTAACAGCAAGTAAAACCCCACCACCTAACACCCTGTCCAAATCTATCTTTCCTATATATTTGGTAATCATTTGTAAACAGTTCTGAATTATTAACCGACTCATTTAGCCAGGTCTCAGTAATTGCAATAATATCATAATTACTCTCAGTAACTCCTAGCCTAAATTCCAAAGTTTTGTTCTAAGACCTCTCATTTTGGTAATAAAGTTAACATTAATGGGCCTATTCATCTATAAAATCTGGTTGGTAACTTGAAAAGATAATAACAGACAGTTAATAGTAGTAAACATACATAATAAATAGACAATAAATAGAAAACAAATATAATAAATATTAACATATAAATATATATTAAGTTGATAGAAACATGCAGGTTTTAAGATTAGAGGCGAATCGAGCAAGAATCAGCCAAAACAGTCGAGATCGAGGGCGAAATTAATTTTGATAATTTTCGGCCACATTTGTTTGTTTTGCTATTATTAAGTAGTTTGCTTAGTTGTTATAGAAATATGGTATTGTAATATTAAAGTCTAATGTGTTTTTATTTTCCTGAGTGCTCTAATAGCTTGTACTGTACACATAAACAAACTGTTTGTCAGTTTTGATTACCAATAATAATTATTTTTTATCATTATTTTACATTGAAGCGAGGTGAAAAATATAATGTCAAGCTGTAGGCCTAAGCTAGGCCTAACCTAGATACAAACAGCAACAAAACCTAAAACATTACAAGTCAAATTAAAATTTAACTAACCTATACCTACCAGAAAATATTCAACTAAAATATTATGGTTATGACATAAAGATTATTTCAGGTAATGTTAATTATTGTTCCCTTTTCCATCCTATCACATCAAGTTTCAGTTAAGCCGACCTATATTTACCTAACTTGTACTGACAATCTAGAGTTCTAATTTGAGTTTGTTAGGCTGTAACTATAAAACATTAAAATAAACTTAATAGTGCAGTAAAATATCGTTAGGTATGTTTCAAGTGTTTGAAAAAAACAACTTGTATAACTAAAAGAATAAATCAACAAGTTGAGCTTACGTCTTTTCCCAAAGTATGTCATTGAGGTTAAGTTCTGGTACTGATAGTTATGGGGTTCTTATTCAAACTTTTTGTTTTATGACGATTTTCTTTGTTGCAATTCTATAACGCCAATAAACCACATCATGTTTGAAATCCGCGACTTTTGATACCCGTTAAGCTGCGTCTCCGACCCGCTAACGCCCACGGTGAAATCACGACTTCGATACGTTGGCGATCTCCGACTCGCTATCGCCAGCGGTGAATTCCGCGACCGATATGGATTCGGCGGCGATCTCTTGACTCCCGCTGCGCCAGCGGTGAATTCGACCCGATATCGTTCGGCGATCTCTTGACTCCCGTTAGCGCCAGCGGTGAAATCCGCGACCGATACGTTGGCGGCTATCTCTTGACTCCAGCTAAGCCCTTTACGGTGAATTCACGACCGATACCGTTGGCTGGCGATCTCTTGACTCGTTAAGCGCCAGCGGTGAAATCGACCCGATACCGTTCGGCGGCTATCTCTTGACTCCCGCTAGCAGCCAGCGGTGGAATCCGCGACCCGATACCGTTCCGCGGCAATTACTGGACCAAATTCCGAGCTTTACCCGATCAAGTCGGGCGAGTTGATAGCGGTAAATACTCAAACTTCAGGACTCAACATCGGTACCGCACACCCCTAACCTTCTATGTGTTATTTAAGCTATGGGGCGGTTCGAGACGACTTTGTCAATTACCGGTTCGGTTCGATTCTGTCGAACGGTTGGAATTTCGAACCGACTCATCCCACATTTTTTTCTCGTCTCGAACTTTCAAGAATAAAAATTCGTCGAGAAAAAAATTCTAAATCTCGATCTCGAAATTCGAGATCTCGCACACCTCTAATATATATATATATAACATAACAGAATAAGATAGATTTTGACACACCTGGTTATTAGAATCACAGCTGGAGTTTGAAGAATGTTCATCACTGGTTGTTGTTCTTGGCGGGTCCTAGCGTCACTAATAATGTCACTAATAACTCTGTTAAACTCTTAGGAATCCACTTGGATAGTAAATTAAGCTGGGATAATCATACTAGTCAATTATGTATTAAGCTATCTAGAGTTATTTTCTTGTTACGTAAATTAAGTCTTTGTGTGAGTAAAGATATGTTGATCATGTCATATTATGCCTTTTCATTCTCTTCTGTCATATGGTATAAACTTGTGGGAAATAGTAGTGGTGTTCAGAGGGTTTTGATATGGCAAAAAGGCACTAGGGTTATCTCAAATTTGAGTAGAGAACATTGTAAGCCCTATCTTTAAAGAATATAAAATTATGACTGTGATATCCATGTACATTTTCTCAGCTTTGGTATGTGTAAAAGAAAATTTAGATGCCTACCGGATAAGACAAGATGTACATAGCCATAACACAAGAACCAAATACAAGCTAGACATACCTTATGTGAGGCTTAAGAAAACCCAAAATAGTCACTATTATATGAACAAAACTCTATTTAATAAACTCCCTAAAGATTGTTGGTTCCTAGAAGTAAATAAATTTAAATCAGTTCTTAAATGTTGGTTAAAAGATAATCCTTTTTATAATATTGAAGAGTACTTGACATGTGATATAAGTGTTTTAAAAAATATATGAATGTATTTATTTATTAACTCTGTATTATGTGTAATGTTATGTATCACAAATCTCTGTTTTAATGATGATGCCTATTGTAACCTTGTTATTTAATGGCAAATAAAGATCTTGATTCTTGATTCTTGACAAAATGCACCACTTATACTTTCAAATAAACCATTTTTTTTAATAACTAAAAATATAAATGAGCAAAAATAAGTTGAAATTGTGAAACCTATGAATAAGTAGAGATTTTAAAAACCACTTTTAAAATTCAAAACTCTTTTTGATCTAAAAGTATAAATTTGCAATGCATATTTTGACTGTCCCGGCAAAATGAAACAGGACTGAGATACATCCGAAGTGTATGCATGTATGTAAGCCAACTGACTTGTTTGTCGTCTCCATGGTCTCGATGCCATTGCGAAGAGGTGAGATCTGAAACGTGTCGGCAGCAGTGACTGGAAACCACCTGAGAATGCCTGGTAACGGATAAGAAGTGACTAGAACCGTCCTTTCAAGCCAAAGTGATACGCAAACTCATTCTCCTCACTACCTTCTTCAACTCGGTGGAACGGCCGAGAAAAACGAAACTTCTGAACATCATTCACTCTGAAAAAGAATGTTCTCTAAATAGTTCATTTGTTGTTGATGAAATCAATTGTTTAACATTAAGGTTGAGCTTTCACTTACTATTGAAATGAACAACATAGAAGTTCGTAGCTAACAACTGAACTCCAGTCATTCAACAGTTTATCAAACAACTGTTTATTTAGGTAAAATGATACTTTGGTGTCCTTGGCGAAAATGCCTTAGCGTTTTGATTAAGTTATCAAACAGTCAAAAGACACATTTCTTGGGGAAGAGTTTACTCTTAACTGAATATGTAAATAATTTACTGAGTGCATGGGTAAATAAATTGTAGGTTCAATCATAGATTTTTAAATAATGACATAAACAAGTGGATCCAAACCAGATATATGGTAAAACCTGTACATTTAAAGTGTGTAAATTTTAACGATGGAGTCAAAGGAATTCTCCAACTACATAACAACATAATATGTTTTTTGACTGTTACATGTACCACAATAAGTCATTAAACCATCTCATGCCGAATCTAGATGCTTTTGGACAATTGGCTCATAAACTGAAAGACTAAAAAAATGAATGAACTCACTGGTGGTATCTCAAGATTTGATCACTTATGGGCTTTCCAGAAAGTCTTTTCTTCCGATCGTCCATAACTGGTTCCACATGGTTAATCTGTACAACTGGAAAAACAAGGTTGCGTTTGAAATGCATTTCTAAATAGATACTGAAATTAAAACCTATGTACAAACTATGCTAAAGCTTGATAATAATCAAAATATTCTTTAGGCCGGCAAAACAAAAAACCAGCAATACAGACGAATTTGTCCAGCCTGAGTTCATTTAGGATAGACTCGAATAGGTGGAAGAGCATTGCTGTTAGAAATGATAGCCGGGCCTTCACCCAGGCCGACCCGTATGTTTCTGCATCTGTACTTACAGTGCAGATGTGGTTCAATCATCAATCCATAAAATCTGTATTTATAATTTCTTAAGAGAGTTCTAGTTGGGTCATAACATGACACATCTAGGGAATTTGTTATTTTAGCAGTGTCATTCTTAAAAGTAGTTAAAAAGTCTAGATTTGTCATTTTCAGGTTCTGAAACAAAGTGACCTAAGATTACAAGTAGGAGTTTGCTTTGATGAACTTTATTTGTGGCTATTTTTTCCTTTGATGCCGGAGCAAACACAACAAAGCCGTTTCTTTACCTATGGACAAAACAATAGCCGATTTACTTCTAGGAACCTGCCTTAAGTGTGAGTTAAATAAACGTTTGTTGTTTACCCACCAAGTGGATTTCCTTTACCTTTAATTGCTTGCACCTTTAAATTTCCCTTGGCCTACCTTCAGACAGGCATTTTTCTGACTGGTTTATTGCTGGCCTTCAATAAGTAACACTAGTTACTAACACATCTTTTATGCAAATAACCAATAACATATGGTTGAGTACTGAATATTTAAACATTTACTAACGTGTATTAAGAAATTACTAATAATGATAAAAAGTGTTTAAACACAGCTTTGTAAAGTAGAAGCACTCTTCTAAAGTTAACTTAACTAGCACTTACATTGATGTGGAGATTCCATTATATCCTCAGAGGGTGGGGTTAAAGTTTTCATGAATTCTGCGTTTGGTAACTGATTCAAAGTCCGACTTATGAAGTCGCTTAATCTTTCGAACTCCTTTCCACGATAAATGAACATCTGCAAGCATTTAAATTTTAAACCATAGTTTTATATATATTTTTTTAACATCTTTTTAACAAGGTCATTTAAGTATTTTAAGTTGGTCATTTATTTCACAATAGCTTTTTTAGGTCTCAAATACATATCTTCGGCCAGGAGTGGACAGGACTGGATTTTTCCTTTTGGGAGGGGGGGGACAAAAAACTTAAAAACCCAATTTTCTCGTTTTGTTTTGGGAAATTTTCAGGCAAGACTAAAAGCTAGTTTTAGTCATTACAAATTAAAAATGGAGTTAAAGAAATGAAAAGGTCATAAATAAGTACATCTACCCTATAAATACCACATTTTTATTCAATTTGTGAGTTTTATAGAAAATGTGTATGTTAATGCATGATTATCCATTTACTAGATATTATTATTTATCAAATTACCATGTTACAAAGCTTGGTAATAATTACAAGCAATTGTTATTAATATTAAAACGTCAAAGAAGGTTGAAAAAATTATTGGGATTAACCCTTTAAAAGAACATAGAAATTTAAACATGATTTAAAAACTGTTGTATTTTGATTTGTTTAGTGATTAGAGTAAATTATTTTTAACAGTATTTTGCCTCAAAACTGATCACATTTCATAGTAATATTACAAAAAATGACAAATTGTTTGAAAATCTCCCTAAATTACCATGTCTGCCAAAAGTTCCCTTTGAAGCAAAAATCCTCACCAATTAATTTGTTCACCAAAAATCCCTACTGTTGGAAAAAATCCTGTTTTAGGGAATTCCTGCCCAACTTTCCGGATTTTAATTTTTGTTGGGAATATTCAGATTCCCTGGGGCTTGGCAAACCCTAATTTTTAGTTAGTATTTTACAAAATCTTTGTTTGTTTTGGTCTCAAATCAACTTGAGTCTTCTTTCTTGCGCTGTGTTT
Organism: Matsumurasca onukii; assembly: GCA_018831715.1. Taxonomy (NCBI): domain Eukaryota; kingdom Metazoa; phylum Arthropoda; class Insecta; order Hemiptera; family Cicadellidae; genus Matsumurasca; species Matsumurasca onukii. The sequence goes on along the minus strand of CM032062.1, from coordinate 21,796,747 downwards.
TTTGTTTACCTTGTTTTGCAGGAAAGCTGGGAAGCCTCTGCCGTAGTAAGCCACCCTGAAATACTCTGGATTGGGTCGCATCTGCTTCATGATGCTGTCATAGAAGACGGCCATTTTCCTCAACAGCTCACTCAGTTGATAGTAGTCGTAGATCTCCTCCTCAAACTGTTTCACCAGCTCTTTGCACACAGCCAGTGCACATTCCCACATCTAACAATAAACAATAGTAGCAATTAGAGATGGGTTGGTTCCAAAATTTTACCAGTTCGGTTCTGAGAAAAATCGATTCGGTTCTGTCAGTTCGGTTCCGTTCGCTGCGATCTCTTGACTTCCGCTGGCGGTGAAATAACCCGATACCGTTAATCTCTTGACACCAGCGGTTAAATCCGCGACGATACCGTTGGCGATATCTTGGCAGCGGTGAAATCCGACTTGATACGCTGCGGCAAATTACTCGACCAAATTTCGAGCTTTACCGATCAGGTCGAGCCGAGTTTGAGTATCGGTAAATACTCGAACTCGGACTAGATACATCGAGTACTCGCACACCCTAACCCCAAAGTGCTATTTGCTATCGGGGCCAGTTCGAACCGACTTTGTCAATTTTAGGTTCTCGGTTCCGGTTATGTCCGAGAACCGGAACTGACTCATTCCTAGTAGCAATGTCTGGTGGTTTGACTGATCTCATTGAAATGAAATTTTTAGGCCATTGAAGAAACCTTGGAGTCATTATTGTAGTATTATTTAAAACAAGGTCCTCCTGCACGGTCCATTCTTGCTTCCTTTGTTTCTGAGTGAGAGACTACGAAACTGACTCATGAATAGTTGGGTAAATTTCACACATTTCCTGGTTTTGGAGTACTGGCTTGAAATCACATTTAAATGTTCAACAACGCTATATTTTTGTTTTTTGCTGCATTAAACACTTTTTCTATACGGGTCTTATGTGTGTATTTTTCTTACTATCTTGACTTTACAAAGTTGTTTGTAATTTCTTTACGAACATACCAGAGTCATAGAGACTTTAAGAGTCATATTCACTCCCGCCCATTTCGACTTTCGTTTGCGGGGATCCTTAAACTGCCGTCAGCGCCCCATGATAAGATAACAACTTTCGTTACCGCTCACAGTGGTCTCTGGACGGGGGTTAGCGTTGCCGACGAAATCACACATACCCTTGTCAAAATTTCACAGTTTGGGGACAAAATTCCTGACTTTTCCTGTGTATTGAAAACTCCTGTATAATTCCCGGTTTTCCCGTAAGCTGGACACTTCGAATAAGTAAAAGCAGGAAGATAACCATAAGGTGTGTCCTTTGAACTCCGTACCTTTCCTTTGTCAAAGTAGTTGATCATGTCCAGGTAGAGAGCCTCCTTGAGCTGCCGATGGGTCTGACATAGTGGGTACTTGTGACTGCGCAGCAGCGGGGGCAACAAGTTGTCCGACCAGTTCAGCAGCTTGCTGTGCAACCGCAGTGTGAAGCCAGCCTCTGTGAAGTTGTCAGCGTCAAGGTGCAAGTCACACAGCTTGTTCACATACCGGATGTACATCTCCTTGCGATTTATCTCACTGTAGAAGTCCTACAAAAAAACACATTATGTAAGTTGGATGGTATCTGAGTAAGTCTGAATAGTGGTAGCACTAGAGAACATAATTTATCTGGTTCAAATTCCCTATACAGGTGTACTGTTTCTAGTTATATTAGCTATTAGGGGTGAATGGGGTTCAAGTTTTCCTTTTGGGGACGGGGAGAGGGGGCTGATAATTTTTTTGCGTGATTATGGTCAGGAATAAATGCTAATTTTAGTCATTAAAAATTTAAATTTAGAAATCCCTCTAAATTACCATACATGCCAAAAGTTAAAAAGCCCTTTCTGCCAAAAATTCCTTTTTGCCAAAATTCTCCAAAAATCCCTCTCATCCAAAAAAACCTTATTTATAGGAAATCAACGTTCAATTTTCAGGATTTTAATTTTTGTCGTGAATTTTCCGATTCCTCTGTAACGGTTGACTCCAAATTATAATCTTTTTGAACTAGGTAGTAAAAAAGAGAACAGATTATAAAATATGTATACATAAGTTTGATAGATTTTGTTTACTCACCAACAAGTTGACTGTGCAGCTCATTCTATTTTCCTTATTATCATCAGTTATGATGGATCGATATTCCAGCAATCTCTCCATCAACCTTGTAACAATCTTGACAAATCTAACTCCCTAAAAATTGAATCATGAAAGTTGTTAGTATTCTAAATGAAAATGATCATTGTGAAAAACTTAAATGCTATTATACATTTATCAAGAATCCCATACAGTACTTTTAAAAACTGATGAATGCTTTTAAAAACTACAACAACCTGGAACTGTCTGGTCCATTATGTACCCAAAAAGGACTTCTGGGTCCAAGAAGGCAAGAATCTTTTAATCTTGTGAAGAGGTAAATTAACAGCATTTGGATGATGACAGCTCTTGCTATGTCAAAGAGTCGTGGAATGCAACGAAACAGCAGCAATGATTGAAGATTTGGAGGCTTTGCAATGGTGGTTTACCTGCAATAAAATGTTATCGAGTGCTGAAAAACTAAATTTATACACTTCAATCTAAGAAAGAATATAGGGTTAAATGTATTTAGCAAATTAAAATACAAATATGCTTACTGTTTAATAAACCCAACTCAAACTATATGCAATTCAAGTAAATGTGCTGAGATAGAAAAAACAGCTGTAATAAAATACCTAGAATTCACGTGGATAGTGAGGTAAATTGAAATTTCACATAAGTAAGCTGAAAAGTAAAATTAGCAGTGTAATAAGATTAGTTTATTTTTGAAATGTATGGTGAATCAACCGATATGCGTTTGTTATTTTTCTTTAGTGCAAAGTAGAATTGAGTATGGAATTGTAATTTGGGGAAATGCTTATAGTACTTACCTAGATTCCATATTTGTTCAGCAAAAGCACATAGTTAGAATTATTACTAAGAAAGGGAAATTCGAACATTCAACTCCACTATTTAATCAGTTAAATATTTACCCTTTAAGATATTTATTTATCTACAATGTCCTTAAACTCTTTTTTGAAAAAAAAGTAAACTTTGCTAAAATTGAAAATAATTACCAGTATTCGTTAAGAAATCAATGTCCCTTTTCAGTACCAAAACCCAATAATGCCTTTTTCACTAGGTCATACAATTTCATAGCCCCTAGAACTTTCAATAGATTACCTGTAGAAATTAGATCAATTAGTGTAAAAAACTTATTTTTGAAAAGGTTAAAAGTGTGGTTGTGGCAATTAGAAAATACCGATGATTTACTTAAGGTACAACAATAACAAAAAATTAAGCTAGTCTTTTATTTTCAGCAAGGTAAAATACGTGCAGTGTCTGCTGATTATACCTTATATTAATTCTTATGTCTTTGTATTAATTTCTGCTATCATCAAAGCACTGTTTTATTAAAAGTAAGGTGGAAACTGATGTAAGTGTAAAATCTTATTTTTCTTTTCTGTTCGCTGTACATAGTTTAGTTTTTAATAAATAAAGGAACCTCAAAACCGGTTTTCTGAATGAGGCCCTAAATTTTCTTAAGTTAGCGTACAATAAAAAATATTTTTGTTCTGTAAATAATTGTAAGTTTCTAAATTTGATGTTTAGTTGTGTTTAAATTGATGAATAAGTAGTTGTTATTATTTTAGGAATTTTGATATTAAAGTGTAGTGTATGAAAAGTGTCTTACGTTGTAAACTATGTATCAAAAAATGTAATGTTTTTGTAAACTTTGCAAACTTTGGAAAATAAATATATTCTTATTCTTATTTGTTCCCAATGCTCTGTTCTTAAACCTAAACTGCAGTGGTGAAAAAAGAAATGGCACAGAAAACAAAAGCAAAGTTTTTTAAATGCAACTTTAGGACATATAAATCTCAATTAGTGTTTTTTAAATAAGTTGTTTACTTGGTTTATATAGTTCCAATAATTATATTGTAAGTAGCCTATATCTTAGCAAAACAATTACCTGCTCCTTCATAGTTGAGTGGTTTTCACATAGATTCATCATTATCTCAAAAAATAGGTCTTTGTAGTGCTCATCTCCTCTTCCAGCTTCAACTAGATTGTCTAACTTTGCTATCATTTCATTTTCAAACTAAAAAACAAATACATTTAGAGTAAAGCCATAGTTTGAGATTGGATTATTTACATATAAAAGAAAGATCTTATAAAATTGCCTCACTTAAAAAATATAAAGAGTAAAACTATCTGGCTGTCAACTAACTAGGCTGTCTTATCGATGATTAACATTTTGCAGATATGTTTTACTCAAATAATCATGTCAAATGGTTTTGGTTTGAAAAAAACAGCATTAAAATAAGACAGTCTAACCAAAATATTGGGACCAAGACACTTACTAGATGATAAATTGCTATTAAGAGGCCTCAACAGGAATAATTTCAGTATTTATAAATATAATACAATGTACAAATTACATATGTATTGCTTGCAATGATGAAGAAAGCTTTGCTTTTGAAAGATCTCGTCAATCAAAATCAAGTTGAATATTTGCTGTTGAAGTTTTAAAACTGTATTAAATATTTGTAATTATAAGGTTTGTTTTGACATTTCATTGGTAGTTTAAAACATTGAAGGATTTGGACTTGTATTTTGTAATTTGTTTTTACATAATATTTTTATTTAAATTATTTTTCTTTCAGTTTGTGTTCCTTTTTGAAGATAAATGTATTTAAAAGGCCTCAGAACATTAAAAATCAATTATTAGAAAATGTGAAGACATTTCTAAATTATTTAAAATATACTGTTTGAGTAGGAAATGGAAAGTTGATTACCTCATTGAAATTGGCTTGATGTGATCTCTTGATTTCCGATGGATCCTCGGTGAGTAAAACTTCGGCATTGCATCATATCGAAGAAAAAATAGAATAGTTGCCCTCCGCGGTTCTGTCTCAGGAATCAGAGTCATTTCCAAGAAACCAACCGCTCGTACAAACTGAATCTTGTGCTGGCCTTCAAAATTAAGATAAAGAAAGAATGTTAAGAGCTACTATGAAGATGAGTCATCAAAACATTACTCTACACTTTTGTGAGTATTTTAGTAGTAGTAACTACTGTTAAGAGTCTTGTCAAATGACATAATTACTTCTGATACCTGATGTCTTCGTTGACCAGTCATGCTGGATAGAAGTCGTCAACATAACTAAAAATACTATTTACACTATATACAAGACAAGCGGCTAGTTAATTGTAGAGTCTAAAAATTTTCCCGGATGGAGGGGTTAGTCACTAACCACATCCTCAATTGGTTCACAAAACACAGTAGACTCCAGTGTCTTCATTGTTGGGGCAGATGATTGTACATACATACTGCTTAGTGGGGAAGCAGTCCTTCTGGCACACAGAGATTGTAGGTGGCCACCTCTGATTTCACCCATCTACCTTTCACGCATCACGCTTGCCATTATATATACAAGGTATAAAACAGTCAAATCTGCAGTACGTCAAAACAGGTTTGCAGTGGTCCCAACCCAAAGGGCATTGACTTGCAAGAGTTCTGTCAGTAGGGGCTTTAAATGACATAGCAGACGGATTACTCGGGACAGTTTCTTGCGGAGTTCCATAGTATGGCTTTTCCAGGTTAACTTAGGATCAATGCCAAGAAGTTTAACATTCTCTGCAGCTGGATTGGTGTGGGTTAGGCTGCATATCACCTGCGTTTTAGTCAGGTTTAAGCTGAGTTTGTTGGCGAGAACCACTCCTCTCTTTCATACACTACAAGGGCTCTGGCTCTCAAGTTCGTGTTTTCCTCAAAAAGTAGTCATCTGCTAAGAGAAGGAATTCCTAACCGACTCTAGATCATTAATAAGGACTAGAAACAACAGATTCAAGACTGACCCCTGCACACCGTGCACAACCGGAGAGAGGTCAGATAGAGCACCACAAATGTCTTCTCAATTTGAGAAAATGCAATTAAAATTGTAAAATGCCTTAACTCCATTGCATTCTTTAATTCATTCCTCTAAGCAGTCAGGCACTGGAGCGAACAGGAGGATTCCAGGTTATAATAGTCAAAAGTGCAATTGACACTCACTTGCACTCCTGGTAGGAAAGCAAGCAATACCCCTACATTAAAAAGGCTGCAATGCACAGGAAGTTTCGAAGAGCATAACTCTCTCCAGGTCACAACTTATGGCCCTACTCAATAGACATTTGAATCACAATTACTAGATCATAAAATAAACAACATTGGATACTTTGTAAATATTGAAATAAAATATTGATGGTATCAAGAGACGCTGATGTAGTCTGGAATGTAGTACTGACGCCACATATTATTATTCTCTATGAATATATCAAAAGATAATTGTTGTCATTGTTATCAACTAAGAAAGAGGATTCTGGTGAATCAGGCAAAAGGTCAAGAAATAACCACCTGGCAGATACTGGCAGGTGTTTTCAAGTAGGGCTGTCATGGGAACTCAAGTTATTTTGCAGTGTTTCAATGCTTAGGGCAGAGATAAGGACAACACTAACAACATTTGTTAGACCTAACCCATATATTTATATAAAACAGTTAAATTGGAGAGGAAACAAGAAAACCAATTGTTACACTGAAAATGATTTACGGTATTATGAAATATATAAAATAGTCAGCAAAGCAGTTTTACCTAAATTGAACCACCTGAACGCCCTCCCAGCACCAACAGCAATTGGAGAATTTCAGGCGTCACGCTGTAATACGGTTGGCAGCCTGGTGCTCAAACCTGGTGAAGAAGAAGTTCTTATTGCGTGAGAAGTGGCTGTAGCTTTAGAATCACGCTGAAAGTCAACAGTTTTTAATCCATGTTTCACCATTAAAATGTCTCTGTCATGCCTTCTTTTCTGAAATTGGCTAACTTTCCAAGTTTCTAGGTCAAACAAATTTTTATTTTACACTAGTTTCTAGAAAAATGACTTGAATTGAAGTTTACTAGGGATGGGTTCTCGTTCGTTATCGGTTCAATCGTTCTTGCCGAACCGATAACCGATGATCTAAACATCGGTTCGTAATGGGTGAAATCAGCCACCAAAATACCGTTACGGCGCATTTCTTGACTCCAGCTAACGCAATATGTATCATCACGCATTTTCGGATATACTGGAGTCGCTGCGACATCTTCTTGACTCTCGGTAACTTCCGCCATCAAGGACAATAACCCTCGTTACCGGCATACATTTCTTTGCTCCGCAAATCCATCGAAAGTTGACATCATGACTCGACATTCAAGGCGACTTACTGTACCGCTGGTGAAATCAACAACCGGTATCACCTATAAGCCATTTTCGACTCGCTAACGCCAGGTAAAATCAATTTAATTGAATCGCTCGCCATTTCTTTTTGACTCTCGTACCGCAGTGAAATCAAAACAACTTCGGTACCGTTAATGTATGCGATTTCTTGATCACCGCCACATAAAATCATACTTCGATACCGTTAGCGCATTTCTTGACTTTGCAATTAACAGTGAAATCACAACCGTACCGTTAGCGTATTTCTGACCGCTAACGCCGCTGTAAAATCACGACTTACCCTTCATGCGCAAATTTAATTCACTTCGAAGCTTTGCCGATAGGTCGGTGCCGAATTCAGTATCGGAGTAATAACTGATCAAAATCGCCGAAAGTACGACACCCCCTAGTATCAGGAAAGAACGATGGAACCCATAACCTAAATGGCTAGAGAACCGATAACCGATAACCGCATAAATTGGAACCGATTCATCCCTAGTGTTTACCAATAATAACTAAGAAAAGCATATAATATTAAAATGTGTATACAGGTAAATACTACAGTTTCCTTTTAAAAAAAAAATATTAAAAGTAAACGGATTTGGATTTTAAAAAATGTATTGATAACAAACAAAAATCTTGCTTTACCTATTTTGTAACATGATCATTTCACTCCAATCGTTTAGATAAACTGGCCTGGATACAAATCTTTGAAAACGAAGGATTTCCATGAGGAAGTCAAGAAGATCGGTTGGAGTGGGAAAATGTCTGATAAGACATCAAAGTGATGAGCTGTCATCATCTGAGAAACACTGATATCATCACAGCGACAAGGCCTCCCTGCAGAACAGAGGTGAATTGAAAATCAAAACAGTAAAACAATGATAACCAATCTAGTAATCCGCTGTTTATTCGTTACTACGTCCAACAGTACATTATCAATGAATATACACAGTTTAATGCAATAAATTATTGATTACCAAATTTTTTGGAAAAATGAGATATTCAGGCTGTAAGACCCAAATCTAGGACGATCCCTGCCCCGGGTGAGCATAGTGAATTAAGAGAGCTGTGGTAAAGAAAGCTGAAGGCCTAAAATAGAGGCTGTGATCGCGTATTGCATAGTTGCAATTAACCAATTAAAGTAACAAATTGTTGTATTCTCATGCCAGCAGCTTTAATTAAGCCGTGTGTCAGCCTGGTTCACTTATGTGTACAAACATACATACAAACATTCCTTTAAAAACGTCAAATACAATTTTAAAAAATATAATTTTAAATACAATTTTTAAGATATTTAATATTTTAAGGATGATTGCTTAAAATCTTGATATTTAGGATTGGAAAACATGAAAATACCAAGTCAAATTCTTTCAGAGAAATTTTAGTTGATTTTTGCAAAGTAGCTGAGGATCCTAGTAGCCCCTTCCACGCCTACAAGAACTGTTAGAAGTTGTTTCCTGGACCCTTGTAACAGGTCCCAGACAACTATCACTGAACATAGAAAGAATGAAGAATATTCAATCCACCTTAGTTTGACTAGAGTCACTTTTAGGTTATCTACAGGTGTCTAGCTAAGAAATACAAAATTAACATATGATTTTCATATTTTTGCATACATTTTCTGATTTCTCTTTATCTGCGTGACAAAATGATGTCTTTCGTTGCCAATCATAACAATATCTAGACTCCCATTTGTGTCTGTGACTAAATCAATCTCTCGGACATTCCAATTAGGAACCCAATTTTGGTATATTGAAAATGTCCCGGTTCCCCTATGCTACATAGACAGTTAATAGGATGATGTTGAAACAACACTTAGCTACAAGCTTGGTTCTATCATAAAGTTAAGTGGAAACTCACCACCAGTGGGCTCTCCCTGTCGAGAGCGATGGTGGTCTGGATGACAGTACGCAGCACAGTGAGCATCACCTCGGTGATGTCCCGTATCGTGGAGCCATGCATTGCCACAAACAGCAGATCCATGATGTCACTCAGGATCTTCACACAGAGCTCCACCTACACAGGCATACCCTTTGACAAAGTGTTACTTCTAATTTCTAAACATCTCAAAGTAGTTTCATTTTACACGACAAACAGTTTAAATTTTTCTTTTAACTTTTTTATTTTTATGGTGAATTTTGGAGATTGTTATAGTGCCTTATAATATTTACAAGAGGAATAAAATAAATAGTTGAATACTACATCTTGCCTTTTGACAAACTACTAATATAGTAAAAGCACAAGATATTATTACCATATCAATTACCAGTTTGCATTAAATTGACAAAGATACAACGGGAAGAAAAACTAATTTTAAAAACTTACTGTCCTATTTATAACATTTGGGGTTTGTAAAAGTTACTACTAAATATAAAATTACAAGCCACTACAGAAGTAATATCTCAATATAATAAAATATTTATAAAATTAAAATTTACAAGACCTTAATAATAATAATAATTACACTACAGTGACGGTGACCTCAAACTATTGCAAAAATTGAAAAATTGAGTACTGAAAACTGATTTTGTGATATGATTTGCTATTGGTTTATTTACCGATACCAACTCTCAGGAGTCCAGCATTTTTTGAAAAACTCTTGTTGAATGAAACAGCATTTTGAAGGCCGTTAGGAGATAAATACAATGATACTCTCAAAAAGCAGTTTTTCAAGTGAAGAGGTCAAACAGTAAAACAACATCCCTAGACCAATATCTAAATTAAAAACAAAACCTGTAATCGCAACATTATTTAAACAAAATTAAAAACCTTTAAAATCTCTAAAACTTTAACACAATTTAAATTGTTTCAACTTGTAGACAACACATGAAATGAACTCTACACACAACACATGGTATTATGAAACACACACAGAGCTTACCTACATTAACACTTACCTCCTCAGTGAGATCTCGTTATGTTGGTAATTCTCTATGCTTCAGAAAGCACCTTGCAAGTTTGGCTACGATTGCTTCTCTTGTTCCTGTACTCTACACTCACGAGCCTTTGAAACAGTGAGGCCACTCCAGTTACTCAACTCAACTCACATCTCACACTACTCATTGGTTTTGTTTCCGTGGTAGTTTTCGTGACAATGTCAAACATTTTAGAGAATATTAGTCAACATTGTTAGAAGGTAATAAATACTATGTACTTGTTTGTAGGAAAGAAACAAAACCAATATCTAGAAACTTTTAAACAGATTTTGTTAGGATTAGAATGGTCATGGTGTTGCAAACTCTCAATTTTATTCTCTGCCCATTTTCTGAGCTAAAAAAGAAAATTACAAAATTAAATTACAAGGGAACTATTTTTATTTCTATTTTTAGTTTTGATACTAATAATTATGTAGTTTTGCATTATTCATTTTTATTTTATTTTCCTTTTCACTGTTAATTGTACCCTAAAACTACTGCATTTTAACTGGAAACAGGAACACAAAATTTGTATTTATAACTTGTATTTGTTGTTATCGGCAGTTACAAGATCAGATAGTAGGATTTTGACAGGGAAGGAACGGTAAGCCTCCTTTAATTTATAACTTTATATGCTGACAATAAGTTTAAAATGATCGTCACAGTTGAATTATGGTGAAACCTCTTTAGTTTGAGCCTTAATAGGACACAGTTTTCCCCAATCCCTGGAGATTTGTCTTATTAAAGTTTGACTTGATATTTGAACTGTGATACAAGTTTTAAATATTTGACAATAATTGATGCCTATTTTTGTGTGTGCAAAACAGAATTTTAAAATTAACAAAATTAGCAGGATGAAATATTTTTTGTTCAACTCTTTTTTTTAATACCTTGCTTTTGTATTTACTTGTTTTCTCCACATTTTTTATTTACTTAACTATTACTTAACTATTTTTATTACTTAACATTAACTTTGGCAGAGATGAATTTTATAGTATTTCATCATTAGCAGCTTGATTAATAAAACAAAATACAACCCAGAGTATATAATAAAACCCAACAGTAATATGTAAACTCAAATCCAATTTCTATTAAATCAATACCAACCAAAATCAAGTGAACCAAATCTAAATAAGATAATCAACAGAAACCCCAAGCAAATATGAAACCATTTACAACCTAACCAAGGAAAAATATGAAATCCCCAAAACATACCAACTCAAACCAAAAAATTACTACACTAACAACATTCCCAAAACGTAAAACCCGCATAAAACATAAAATTTTGTCTCAAATAAAATCTGATATGAACTAATAACGTTTAACATATGACTGAGTTTTGAACACCATGACCTGAATGAGGAGGATATCCATGCAATGTGAGAAAAACAAGATCCACTCAAAGTCTATTAGTCGCTCAGAAGGCTGTTAGTTCTTCACAACCAATGCCGCTCAGCTGCAGTTTAAAAACGTTTTTTTGGCTTGAGAGCTTTAAGGCTTAAGCTATTGAGGTTAAGCACTATTAAATATTATATTAAACCGGCTTTATTGTTCCAAACTTTAATAATGAAACGTTGGTGTGAAAAGTAAAATTACTTGCTTATGCCGAATTAGATAGAACAATATTTATTTCTTTTCGTGTTCATTTTATTTGTCTATCTTTGTGTGGTAAAAATAGAAAACAATTTGTATTGAAAGCTTAATATTAATTTGAACAAAAAAAATGTTTAAAACATGCTTTCAGATTGTATAGTTAATTTATAATTATGCTTGATTTATTTTTAATTTAATCTTCCTGCAACAATAGCCTTTAAAAGTGTCACATGACCAGGAGAGTCTGTATAGTGTATACTAGTATAGGCATGGTAGGATGGTAAAGCCTTTCACTAAGTTTTACCATCCTACCACATGCTCCACAATGAATGATTGAGTTCCAACTCCACTTTCCACAAGGTTCTCGGATAAAATTGCAATTTGGTAAAGTGTAGGTCTGGGGAGCTACTATTCAGAGAAACAGTTTAACAAGATGACGGTGAAATCACTTTACTACCTACACTTATTTCATTGTTTGTTGTTTGTCAACTTATTTTGACGGTGAGCTTAACGTTCTTTATGATTAACTATTCAATCAAAATTCAAAAAAACACAAATAGAAAATGATGTGAGAGTGAAAACTGTCAAGAAGCATGAGTGAGTTTGTGTAAAACATAACGAGTGCACACACACAGACACATAGCAGTGAGAGTGACAAGCTGACTTACCTTTCCGCTGGCCTTCTCGGCAGGAACTAGACTTGTGAGTGAACATTTGTACATTATTTGGTAGAGTGATAAGAAAGTGTTTTTATATTATTTAACTATTAACTGGAAAGAATCAGATCGACACTGAACGCTAAAATTATTAAGACTTCCAAATTGGGTGTTTTGATTCTTAAAATATATTCGGGTTTGTTTGAGTGCAATCATTCAAATTTAGTATAAAGGTTGTTTTGTTTGTAATTATTCAGTAAATGAATACGAAACACAGTCAACTCCATTAACCGCCAGCGATAAAGTCGGGAGGTTTTCGATAAGCAAAACGCGTTAACCCAAAACCCAAAAAATTAATGTATAGGTATATAAAGACTAAGAGATGGGTTGGAAAACAAAATTTTTACCGTTCCCCGGTTCTGAGAAAAATCGGTTCTGTCGGTTCCGTTCGCTTATGGCGATCTTCTTTGACTCCCGCTAACGCCTGCGTGAAATCATCACGACTTCGAGAACACCGCTTCAAGGGCGATCTTTGATCTCGCTAATTTCAAGAGAGTGAACAATACCACTTCGATACTTCGTTTGTTATGATCTTTTGCCTCCCGCTACAAATCCTGATTGCTGCGCAAATTACCGACCAAATTTCGAAGCTATCGACAGGTCGAAAAGTTCGAGACGGTAAATACCGACACATCAAGTACTGCGACACCTTTTCGCCATCGGGTCGGGTTCCAGAACCGCTCTTTTACATTGGTCTCGTTCCGGTACCGAAACCGAACCGCGGAACCGACTTCATCCCTAGAAAGACCTAAACAACCAAAAATGAATAAGGTCGCTGCCATTTCTTTGTCGTTTAACGCCGTTAACCCTACACGGGTTAATCGGAGTTGACTGTATTAACCAGAAGACAGGTTCAAATATAGATATATAGGTTTAATTATAAGTCAAAACATATAACCCTGAAACTTGTTTGGGAAAGGGTGTAAGCTATGTAAGGTTGAGGTTAGGTAGGACACGGGACTTGGTAACCCATTGAGGGGCTAGTTTCATCCTGCAGAGTTGGGACCTAGTTGTTTAAAGAGGGTTTGTTTTAATTGCACAGTTTAAGCAGAGCAGAGCAGAGCAGGGGCAGCGTGGGTAGAGACGGATTTAAAAAGGTTTTATTATGACAGTCATTCCTGTGGCTTTTCATACGTCAACGGAAGGTTTGAGAAATTTGCCTGATGTATTGAGCTGGGCACATGTTGCCAAATTCTCCGTGGACATATGACGATACCATGAATGTTCTCCGGGGTAAAAAATCTTTTTAAACCCATCTATGCTCACACTATTTCCCATAGTACTAATTTTGATGACTGTTCCTATTTCAACAAAAGTTGTACATTCCCTAGCCCCTTTAAGCAAATAGGTCCCAACTCCGCAAAATGAAACTAGCCCTCAATGGACTACCAAATCCTGTGTCACACCTAATCGATGATATGCTTACATCGAAATGAGTGTAGGTGCCACTATTCTATTTGTCAAGACAAAAAGATATACTTACTCTTCTCAGTTATCTCTGTTTGTCTTGACAAAGGTCCTAGCAGGGCTGAAAATTTAACAGTCTGTGTTCTTTTATGTGTTTCTACCCATCCAGGGGAGCCTGCTCTCACTTCAATTTCTTTTTGATAGCATATACTGGCGTTGAGCCCCATTTCCTAAATCTAACCTCAATCTTAGATAACTCTTTCCCAAGCAAGTTCTTCAAACTAAGTTTGTCCAGTTTTTTTTTTAGAATTTTTTTGTTTGACATTTTTTTGTTATGTTCTGTGTACTCTAACCATAAGTAATTGATGAAAAACCAGAACTCACCTTGTGCTAGTTGGTTATAAACAATAAAAAAGCATTAATGTATTAAAACGTGGCACAAACAGAATTACCTGAGCTTCATTGATCTGCCATGCCAAACAAAACATACAAATTTATTAGTGACACACAACTAAATCTAATCACCACAGTCAACACACTTAACATTACCACTGAACTTGAATAAACTGCTTAAACTAAACTTGTATCTAGGATCAAAAGTAAATGTACGCTATCATAAGAGTATAAAAATAAACAATATTTCAATAACTCAGTAAATTAAATAACAATAAGAGATTTAGTTCAATTTAGTTAAGACACAGCATGAATCTGTGCCCTTTTCATTTCAACCGTTATATTTCATGTCTAGCCGAATTCTGCTTTGGGTTTAGTATTATTACATTTACAGAAAAGAGGCGTGCGAGAGCAGGTTTTTTAAGGTCGAGACGCGATTGAGCGAGAATCAGCCAAAATCTCGAGACAAGCTTGTTTACTTTGTAATATAAATATTGCATCATCCTCTTATCTCATCCATTCTCAATCGCTACTGGACATCGATGTTACCTAATACGTTGTTCAAACTGCTGGCACTTAATATTTGGAACGAATCTTTTACAGCGAAAACCGTGTTTAAAATAACTTCTAGTCAATTTTATAGAAAATTAGAAAGAATTGAAAGAGACCAAACTAATGTAATTAATACTTTTGTCTTATACAATTCCTACCCTATTCCCAAGAATTGCTCTTACAGAAGCAACGTTAGTTTTTAAACAGTCATGCTAGTGTTTTGCTGTTAATTTTTGTGCGATTGCTGGTTGCTGCCAAGCTTGACTCATTTATATAGGGAATATAATTGCAGAGCAAAACCAACAGGCCATGCAGATAACTAAAGTGCAAACAAATCATACAGTGAACATATATAACTATAACAATATTTCAAAAAGACAGTTTTAAAAAATTAAAATCTTACATGTAATAAAAATGTCTATAAACCAAATGTCTCAATTTTATTATTTCAAGACATCTAGGATAAATAACCATAGTCAGTTGTTAATTGAATAAAGCCAAAAGATTCAACAATAATCCCTATTAATTGGTTAACTGGTTTAATACAAATAATAGGAGTGATTATGAATTTTAAAAAGTTCAGCTGATTGTCATTAATTATTATTAATTGGCAGATGATTACATCTAGATGAACTAAACAAATGTAAAAATGAAAATATTTTAAAAGCTGTATTACCTATTTAAATTTTTGAGAGTGTAAACTCATAAAGAATGTAAAAAATGCATAAAATGTATAAAACTTTTATAAATGTCAAATAAAACTTTTGTGGTGGTAAAAAGGTATTTTTAAATTGAAACATAAAACTGTCTCATTTCCTGTATTTGAGAGTAAGATCAACTAAAGGGTTGTGCGAGTAGCTCAATTATTGAGTTTAATTTACTCAAGTTTGCAGTTAAACTTGATATGGAACAAAAACTCTCAAGCAATAATTGATATATTTTATAACAGCAATAATTGATTTATTTTAATAACAGATATATTTTCAGGACTGATAGTTAAATATATATAAACATATATTATCAGTCAATTAAACTTAAATCTTTTAGCCTCTAAAACTGTACTCAAACTCACAAGTTTCTTCAAAACCTAACTCAAAAAAAAAATCACTCACACAAGCCTAAGATTACCAATACATAAACAGAAAATGTTCTACCCAAAAGCTAATTTAAACAGCTCTAACCCTTTATAAAACAACTTTGGATAACCCATTACATGTAAGCATCCAAGTAAAAAAGTTAGGACCTAGATTTCAAACTGGCAAGACACCTGAGAAAGCTGAAAAACAATGTTAGTTCCCATCTCTCTACTCTGTGCAAACTGACTCGTCCCTGTGCTTCTAGCAGTTCCTTGATTCGCACGAGGATTGGGAGTAGCACTGCCCGACAGTCACTGTCCAAAAACAGCTGACTGTGTATGTCCCGCACCGCCATCATCTTCTGCTTAGCCAACCGTTGTGGAATCTTGTTGATCAGATCCATCAACAGAGAACTAAAATGAAAACCGGCTTCAGTTAAGAAAGGTCATTTGATAGTGGTTTTTCTGAATCTTAGGTAATGATTTCCATCATTTTATAGGCAGTTATTTTAAATTTCGCATTAAAATAAAATGTAACAATTCAGAAGGGCCAATAAACTGGATCAATGATAGTAAAAAACACGCTCATGGTTCATTTTACAAACTACTGATATTGTTAGTCATACATTGTAACTCTTAAAATATTCAAACTTATCCTCAGCCAATCAATGGACTTCTGTAAATGCCAATCCCGTTCCGAGAAAGCCTTTATTGAAATTTTTACTCACCAAAGGACTGAAGTACCCTATTTAAGCATCCGCCATAACGAGTGGCAATCATCGAACTGGAGACATGAACGATGAACATGAACGCCCCTCACAGGTGGAGTTCAGTTTGTCAATATACTTCCAATTTGATCGTGCTACAGACAAAGGCTTTCAAAGTCTCTAAAACCAGTTTTCATACATTTTGGTTCAAACGAAGTTTTGCACACAATATTGGGATATTGGAGAATCAGACTAACAGGGTGGGACTGGTCAAATGGGAATAAGTACTAATGTAAGTGCCATGCATGTTTGAAGGGATCTAGAGATTAATGCTAAATTGTATATCAAATAGTAGACCATTGAGAGGTTGTTTGTAAAACATGTCAATTAATAAAATATTTATTTATAACTAGGGTCTTCTTTCCAAGAGAGCCAAAATAATAAAGGAATGCTAAGGTCCTAATCGCTTTGTAAAAACAAGGTAAAGTCCACATTTGAAATTTTAAATATTAGCAAATCACATCTCAAATTTAAACAAGAGACACACTCTTAACACAAAAATCATTTATTTCTGATATGTAAATATCTTCTATGTTTCAAAGTTTCTTCACAAAGACCCCATTTATTAAATTGTGCTAATATCAGTGTTCCGCGTTACTCAATAGAATTTTATTTCACTCAACTACTGACCATGACCTGGGTAATTAAGAATGGATATTTATGAAATACTCACCAAACTGAAAACGGCATCCGCAGATATCTCTGGGGTTTCTGACGTTATTCCTCACAGGTAACAAGAGAATGTTACCACCTGAGTTCTGTCAGGCTGAAGACCTGAAGTATGCTGTCCTACCGTATGGTGAAGGTGGTGGTAATTTCAAACATGCTCCCGCAGACCAGCAAAGTGCCATCTGTAGTGTAGAACACGATGCTTTGTAACAGCTGCTTCAGCGACAAATCAACTGCTGCTGGCCCTTGCCTTCGCATTAACCCTGAAATGGAAAACATTTATTCTAAACACACAACTCAAAGGTTTGATGTAGAAATTGTGCATGTGAAAATAATCTTCACATGATTTCTGTTGAAAGTCACAGCAGAATGCACAGTAGCTTATCTGTGAAACCGCTTTACTAGTTAGTGTTGATTAAACATAAATAACCTAGGAACCAAAAATACCTAGATTATAATTAGGATACACGAGATTATAAACTCAAACTCAAGCTTACTTCTAACTCGGAAAGTAACAGTGGTAAGTCAAGCTTGATACTACCTAGAAAAAAATCAACACCTACTTATACCCAAGTTTCTTCTTGACATCAAGACGTTTTTAGAATGCTTGAAAACACAGTTTTGAAATTAAAGAAAACCAAAATATGATACAATAAATTTTATTAAAATACTGTTTTGTCTCTTTGATGAATTTTAAAAGTTTTAAACAAAACAACATGTTTGTAGGGATCTTTACTTGAAAAGGAAGTCTGGATCAACCATGAATTTTCATTATGTACTGAAGACTTTTCATAGTTTTTAGGGAGTATATCCTTATCTTCTGAAGTTAGTCCATCTACCAGGCTTCAAAACCACCACCAGTTTACTGGAACAAGAAACACAAGAAGTTATCTTCAATAACACCAAAAACACCATATATTTTAAATCTACATGGTAAAAACTTATAAAATGATATAAATGTATTTAATACATTGACACATTTTTTAATTGCATCAAGTTGCTTAAAATGGTAATATTTAAAACCTATTTTAATAAACAATTAAGATACACAAAGATTACATCTTTTAGATACAAACGTAAAATGTTAATTATTATTTTCTTGTGACTTCGATGACAGACAGGACTTTGGGCAAATTTGATTTGAGGACAACTTAAAAGAATGCCAAAATGAAATCACGGGTCAGGGGCAATTCCTCCTGCTAGCAAAATTGTTAAGCGTGTTAATCAGTTCGCTCTCCTACAAGCTTCATAAAATGGCCAGTGAATTGAATGAGATAGAAGCTACAATCAAATCAAATAGGCATATCTTTCCAGAAACATAACCCAACACAACATTAACATAACACTTTAATCGAACAAATGCATTTTTTCATTTCCACCAAACAGAAAACAGACAACAAACAGATTAGCCTAACACATCGATGCTAGGTTTAATCCATGCTGTGCTGCTAAAGAGGGGTTCTGGGAGTTTAAGCAGAGTAACAAATTTGTGCTCGCACTAAATAAACCCAGCACAACAAGACTTTGGGGAAACCCGCTCTTAACTAAATAATATTTTTATGTTAAGCAGATAGGAGACATAATACTTATTCCTCGCCTTCTGAAGATTTAGTCCAGGACCTAGAAGAATTATCTTCCCAGACCAATAATGTTTATTTTAAACAAACTGTTTTTAAAATAGATTCCTTTATGATTATGTATTGCTCCTGTTTGCGTTATTTTCTTGTTTTTTGTGCTCGCTTCCTTGTTCCTTGGTTGTTCACGTCTAGTATGGGCTGGCTAAAGCGCCTGTCTTTGTTTTATATGAAGGCAGTGCTGTGTTGGCGTTGAGCCCGAACGCTGTGGATGCCTTGGTCCAGGGGTAATCTTGGAAAAAATGTGAAACGTCCAGGATTTTTCATGTTTCTTAGATTAGGTTTTAGTTGTAGGAATAAAAGTGCACTATTAATTAATAAAACCATGCAGCACTATTTTCTGAAAGACAAAAAAGAATCTATTTTTTAAACACTTCTGACCGCTGAAGAATACATTTTAATTGAATTAAACGGAACCTCTAATCAGGCATTTGCCATAGAGGCCCTAAATTTCCCTTTGTTTATGTTTATTAGTTTGTAGCAGTGAGTGTATATAGATATGTAAATTTATTATGTTAAATATAATTTGTAAACAGTTCTTATTTTAGTTTTAAATAATTATAATTGGCAAGTCACCTTCTGAGAAGATTTATTGTGTTCTACAAACTTTTGATTCTAAACTGAATTTTAATTTGAGGAAATAAATCAATTTGAATTTGATGAATTTTAAATAATTTTAAAAATACAAAACAACATGTCTGTAGGGATCTTACTTGAAAAATAGAAGTCTGGATCTAACGATGAATTTCATTATGTACTGAAGACTTTCATAGTTTTAGGATATCCTTATCTTCTGAAGAATTTGCTCCATCTACCAGGTGCTTCAAAACCACCACCAGTTTACTAAAACAAGAAACACAAGAAGTTATCTTTCAATGACACCCAAAACAGCTTACCATATTTTAAATCTACATGGCAAAATTTAGTAAAATGATCTAAATGTATTTAATACATTAACAACATTTTCAATTGCACAGGTTGCTTAAATAGTAATTTTGGAAAATGAAAAATACCTATTTTAATAAACAATTCAAGATACAAAAAGATTACATCTTTTAGATACAAACGTAAAATGTTAATTTTGGCTTTCTTGTGACTTAGCTGATGACAGACAGGACTTTGGGCTGCAAATAAATTTTGATTTGAGGATAACTTTAAAAGATTGCTAAAATGAGCCCACGGGCGAGGGCACAAGTACTCAGTTAGCAAAATTGTTAAGCAAGTGTCTAATGCCCTAGCCCGTTTCTGTACGTGTTTCATACAAATGCAGACCAGTGAATTGGTATGAGATAGAAGTTACAATCAAATAAAATAGGCATATTTCTTTTCATTGGGGAGTCAGAAACATAATCTCAACTCTAATCGAACAAATGTTTTTTTTTCTTATTTAAGCCGACGATAAATTTGTGTTCGGCACTAAATAAACCGCACAACAAGACTTTGGGAAACCTTTTATCATAATATTTATGTCAAGCAGACTGAGACATAATATTTTCCCCAGCAAACCTCGCCTAGAAGAGGATCTAGTCCAGGAGGACCTCATCTCTAAGAAGACCTCATCCACCAAAAGATCCAGTACTAATTATCATTTCCTATATTGTTCACTGTTGTCAACTGTTCATAATTTTGTATAACTGGTGTTTGCTGTTGAAATAAATAAACTCATTACTTACTTGTAAGCTAAAGTTGCACTAAAGCTGTCTTGGATGTATGAGTCCAGCACATGTTGAAAACTTTGGTATTTACGGTCTGACACCAAGCCAATTATGTATAACTGAAAATGTAACATTATGGTCAATTCCTTCCATAAAGACTGTCAAGCTTTTCTAATACAGTAGAATCTCCATTATCCGAGTCTCAGTTAACCGAGGTAGTAGGGAGAAAAAAATGTATGCTATTATTAATTTATGAGTTATATGGTATGAAAATAACTGTCATTATTCTTTATGTTCTCCATTTACTTTGTAGTAATTGTAACTATACGTACAATTACTACAAAGTAAATGGAGAACATAACAATAAAAGCATCAGTCTTGTATTTTAACACGTAATTTTTAATTTTTAAATAGACATGTTTCACCCCAGCATCATCAGTAATGATGCCAAGTGCACACGCACTTTTGACCTACTTGTACTGTATTTCAGAGTTGTACGGCATAGATTGTGTTGCATTTTTATGTGTATGCTGGAATGTCTGGGAAACAAAAATAGTTATTGCTTCTCTTTTAGGTACAAAATGTTCATTTTACTTTTAACATGGTAATAAATACGTTTTGTCACTTTTTTGTACTTTTGTCACTTTTCTGGTAGTAGCACTTAACCTCCTATTATCCGAAGTATCCGAGGTGGTCTTGGTCCCAATTACCTCGGATAATCGAGATTCTACTGTATCATAGAGTAAATTCAACTCAAATCATTAGGTATCAGTAGTTTTTACATGAACTGTGTCTTTGACAGCATTTTGGACAAGGATGCTAAAATAAATTCCAGTCATAG
Source organism: Matsumurasca onukii (assembly GCA_018831715.1). NCBI lineage: Eukaryota > Metazoa > Arthropoda > Insecta > Hemiptera > Cicadellidae > Matsumurasca > Matsumurasca onukii. The sequence continues at coordinate 21,775,252 of CM032062.1, read as the reverse complement.
GGGTTAAACCCATGAAACTTTGAAATATAAAAGTCACAAAAGGAAAGAAACCATGAACTTTGATTTCTATAATTTGTACATTTCTACAGGGTAGTTCTAACTTAATGACTCAAATCTCAGTTACAAAAACCTAGATATCTCAATTTTCAAAAAAATCCTTTGGATTCAAGTTATTAAGGTTTCACTGCATCTCACGAAGGCGACTAATTACATAGAAACAAGTACAATTTTCATGATTTACCATGTCAATCAAAGTGAAAGTGTAAAGATCCTCAGTTGTAACAAAACATATCTTTCTGTGGAAATTTCACTCACCAAACACTCGAACACTAGGTTGTCATAAACTTAGTCTGAGTTTTGCATCAATATGTTAAAGAGAGCATCTAACACATCTTGTAAAACTTCACTATTTCTTCGGCCGTCAACATTCATTAGTGTTTTCAGGCTTTCTTCCAGAGTATCAGGTTGACTAGTCCAGTTCAAAAGTCCGAGAAGATCAACTATAATAACAATTCAGATAAAATGTTACACAAATCTGAAGTAAAAACATGATTGCCAATAGTCTATAGAAAGGTTAATCAAGTCATTTTACACCCTTGAGGAAGATCACCTCCATTGCACTTGTGTATAAAACCTTTTGTATTGTAAACTGACACTATTCACTTTTATAAATAAATATAATAAAGTTTAAAATTAGAAAAACTTATTTGTGCCTATATGCTTTTGATGGCAGCTCATCTTCTTGAAAAACACAATTTTCAAAAGGTAACTTCTGAAATGCTATGAGGTGCCATAAAACTATATGTAATGATTCCATCTTCACTACCAAGACCATCATAGCACCAATTTTCTTGTTGTTTCTACAAACAATAAAAATTATATAGGACATGGGCATACTAAAGGACATTTGAACACAAAATTTGTGAACCGAATCTGAGCTTGAACCAGTATACACCTCACTTACCGAGCGAGTGTGCTCCCATTATATGAAAAACTTAGTGTAGGTCTACTATTTAATATAATCAAATAATAGTAGAAAATGAACACAATCTTCACATTGTAAATTATTATCAATTTTTAGGAAACACTTTGCTTTTGCAACATAAGTGTATTTGTTCCTAAGGAGCTAGTCAAGTTAAAATATAATTCCTAATATTCAATATTTACTCTTAAAACACTTAATATTTAGGATGTTCAGAACTTTATATTTTAATATTTTAACTGTAGGAGTTTACATTGTGCATTTTTATTTTGATGAGCAAGTAACTAGTGGTGTGTAACTAATCATATTAATTCTTTACCATTTTGAGTGAGTTTTGTAGAGCAAACATTAGTCTGAATCGTGAAGGAGTCTTTATTGGTCAACACCAAACCACCTGAAGTTGGCTTAGCACCTTCTATCAACTCACTGCGTTTTGATGGTAGGTTTATATATACCAAGGTCTGGATCATATTTTTGTGATCAACCTGAAAACAACAAACAATTAATAATTGTGTTTGATTAGAGTGAGTGCAGGGTTGTTTACACCATTGGACTCCCAAAAAGCAGTGCAGTTAAAGATCACCGCTGCGTGACTTCACGCACAGCAAGCACTTCAAGCAGCAAACACTGTAGAGAGTCAGAATAGTTTCGCGGGACTGATGATCTCACCACGTCAAACTATACTAATTTTGATATATACTCACTAGAGCTGTGCGGGAGCAGAATTTTGGGTCCGGAAGGAAAGGGAGGATTTTGCAAAAATCTGGGATTCGGGAACGGGAAAAGTTGACAAATAGATATATTAATATTAACTAAAATTGAGTTTCTTCAAATTATTTTGTTTATGATCAATCGGTTATTTGTGGCTCACAACACAGTGCAGTTTTAAAATCAAAAGTCTCAAAGTACTATGCAACTGTTACATAACCCACAGACCCTCACCCTTACAATGAATAACACTGACTCACTTAGCCCCAAACATTGCAAAACAGTAGGAGAGAGTCGGGAGTATGAATCACAAAAGAATTATAAATCACAATAAGGTTGCTAATGTAAGGAGTGAGAGAGAAGGAATGATACTGTGAAACTACTAGTGCACAGAGATGAGGGGTGAAGCGAGAAAAAGAAGACAAGTGGAAAGAGAAAGAAAGGCACAGAGGAAGCAGCAGCTGCAGTGTGTATGAGCAGGAGGGAAGGCAGGTGAGTTTTGTCAGTGTGGGACAGCTGCATCCTTATCAGCTGGCTACTATATCATTAGCTGTTGCTAGGTAACCACACATAAGGGCTTGGTTAGATAACCAATCACAGTACTTTCTCTGTATACATGTGATACAGCGGGATCTGGCTTTGAGGAGAGTGTATGTAGTGTGTGCTTGTTATTTCTTTATCTCATCTCCATTTACTCAATGATGAATTTCAGTTGACAAATAATGTTTTAGAGTTATTATATTAGTTTTGAATTGTAGTAAATTGCAAAGGTTTTAGAACAATAAGAATATGATTTTTGCAAGCTAGAAGGATCTAATACAAGTATGTTTGGTTCTGTCTGAGATCGTATTAGCCAACCTGACAATGGCTGCCGGCCTCCATAGAAATTGCACTCAGCATGAAAGTAGGGGGGAGAGGGGTTGTTTACTTAGAACTGTAGGGCTACTAGTTTCTTATCTTATCTTCACCAGAAGTACACACTCTAGACAAAAATACTTGGAAGTACAAAACACACAGTGGAAAAACACCAGCAGTTTTTACTTCCCGTCCTGAAATTTCGGTACTAGGGGGTCGGGAAATGATCTCAATCCCGCCTTGGTACTGAAAATCGGGATCCCGTGCAGGTCTAATACTCACTTATCAAACAAAGGAACACACTAAGCCATGAAATTTCACCACCAGGATCCATATCACATGCAACCTGCTCTTAACCCTGCTTATTGCAAAATGCAGAACTAACTCGACTTTCAAGTTAAGAACTAAATGATAATCTACTTGGCAACACACGAAGTTTCAAAAATTTTTGAAAAAAAATTGTGATAAAAAAATTTTTGCTTTGGTGTGAGTCAATACAGTTAAGAGTAATCGAAGGATTTTATGTTTGTTCAAAACCGGCAAGTCAATATACAAGTACATTGGTATTTACCTGCAGTCGTTATACTGCCAGTGTCCTCGCATTTTGTTTACAATGAGCAACAATAAATAATTTGATTTGCAGCCTATGGTTTCACTCGCTTACTATCTATGGAACAACATCCCTTAATTTCTGGAAGAACCTCTTAGCCAGTTGTTTCTCGTAAGCTAGACCAAAGCTCAGTCTTGAAAAGCTTGACTAGTCTGCACTATTAAAATCCTTAAATTTCTAAAACCTACTTACTTTGTAGACCAGTAAATCATGTTGTATATCTCTCAAAGTAGTGTCTTCTTGCATCAGTCTAACAAAAGACAAGGCAAAAAAGGTTTTTCATTTTGTCCTTGTTTCATTGGATGACCGAAATAATAATGTTAAAATATCTTCAATAGATCCTCTCAATCAAACTCATTGAATTCATTATTCAGGGAATTTTCTACGCCTCCTCAGTTTTGGCAATGAAAGCACATCCTGAAGAGAGGTGCCCTTTAATTACACCTTCATTCTGAATTTGAATGGTTGATTTTGAATTTACCTGTGCAGATAACCTGGCCACGGATACTTGGCCAGGGCAAGGAACGAAAGCTTCAAACATTTGAACAAACAACTTCTAAGCTATATAGGTGTGAATATGCTCTGTTCTCAGCTATGGAACACTAGGTGACCGGCTAGACTGGCATGCCAGATTGGCGCTGGTCTTTAGAAAGAAAATACGGTGATTTCACCTAAATTTAGTGTTTTGTTGTAGTTTTGTAAACTCTACTTTAGGCTTTCGCTAGTTTCAATAAACGAATGACTATTTAAGTCTATCAGTGGTCTAGAGGAATATTTAAAGTATGCAAAGAAGAGTTTCAACCGTTTATCAGCCAATATTGGCAAATAAAATCAAAGGATGTTGGAAAACTGTCAAGGTAAAGTTGGTCTTGTTTAAAAAGGCAAAGTTAAGACAACAAAATTCTCTCTACCACACAGCCTCAATCTTTAGCTAGCATTACCGCAAGATCACAAAACAAATTGTTAGTGGTGACTGCGGGGCCTGAACCTGCGTTGATATGATGAGCCGGAGTCACTTGCGATACCAATCGCCCAGTCCACTAATGCGAAATTTTTCATTATAAAACTATTTTCTCCTCTAGGATACTAGAGCTGGTAAGTGATCCCGATTTCGGTACCGGACGGATTGAGGCTATTCGTTCCTCTGCCCTAGCACCGAAATTTTGGACGGAAGTCAAAATAGGATGAGTCGAACTGGTTCTGAGTTCCACCGGTTTCGGACAGAAATCGAACCGAGAACCGAAAATTGGAGATTGAAAGTCGGTTCCGAACAGGACCGATAGCGCAAAATAACACATTTGGGGTTAGGGGTGTGCGAGTACCTCGATGTATTGAGTCCGAGTTTGAGTATTTACCGCTACTGAACTCGGCTCCACCTGACGGTAAAATGAAATTTGGTCGAGTAATTTGTCGTGAACGGTATCGAAGTCGTGATTTCACCACGGCGTTAGCGGGAGTCAAGAGACAGCCGCGAACGGTAATGAAGTCGTGATTTCACTGCGGGCAATAGCGGGAGTCAAGAGATAGCCGCGAACGATATCGAAGTCGTGAATTACTGCGGCGTTAGCGGAGTCGGACATCGCCGCGAACGGTATCGAAGTCGTGATTTCACCGCGGCGTTAGTGAGTCAAGAGATCGCCGTGAACGATATCGAAGTCGTGAATTACCGCGGGCGAGCGGGGTCGGAGATCGCCGCTAACGGTGGTATCGAAGTCGTGATTTCACCGCGGGCGTTAGCGATCTAGAGATCGCCGCTAAACGACCGAAGTCGTTACTTTACCGCGATAGATCGCCGCAAACGGAACCGAACCTACAGAACCGAGAACTGGAACCGGTTTCTTTCTCAGAACCCAGAACCGAGAACCGGTAAAAATTTTTTTTGGAACCGACCCATCTCTAGTAAAACTACTGGTGTTTTGTTGTGAGTGTGTACTGGTACTTCTTATGAAGATAAGATAAGGAACCAGAGTCGAGCAGTCTCTAAGTAAACAACCTGTAAACAACCCTCCCTACTCCATGCTGAGTGCATTTTCAATGGAGGTCGGCAGCCATTGTCAGGATGGCTGATAACGATCCCAGACAGAAACTCAAACATCCATTTGTACTTGTACTAGATCCACCTCTAGCTTGCAATATCATTTTTACAGCTCAAAACCTTGCATTTGACTGTAATTCAAACCTAGTATAAAACATTATTTGGGAAAATGAAATTAATCATTGAGTAAATGGAGATGAGAAAAGGAAATAACAAACACACTACCCCTCTCTCCTCACAGGTTGTTCTCACTATATCACAAGTACAGAGAAAATGCTCTGATTACAGAATGCCCCCCCTCATGTGGTTGCCTACAACAGCTAACAATGACATAGTAGACAAGACAAAATGATATGGCACAACAGGCCTTCACAGCTGTTCAAGCACAAAAACGGCACCGGCTTCCCACTCCTGCTCACACACTGCAGCTGTTGTCTTCCCTCTCTGATATCCCACTCCTTCTTCCCTTGTCCTTTCCACCTGTCATCTCTTTCTTTGCCTTCACTCCTCTCATCTCTGTGCACTGGTAGCTGCACAGGCTCCACCTTCTCTCTCACTCCTTAGCAACTCCTCTCCAACTGTTTTGCAATGTTTGGGCTGTGAGTCAGTGTTATTCATTGTAAATGGGCAGGAGGGATGAGTGGGTTCAAGATAGTTATGATGTAATTTTGGATTTTTTTGATTTTAAACTGCATGTTGTTGTATGAAATGTATCATAAACAAAATAATTTGATTGAAAAACCTGTTTTTATTTAATATTTCTTTAATATGTCATTTTGCAACTTTTCCCTGCTCCTGCACCCCGGTCCCTCGATTTTTTATGAAATCCCTCCCTGCTTCCTCGCCCGACCCAAAATTCTGCTTATAAAACATTTCAGCTCTACTAGATACACAACATTATTTTGATAAATGTACAACAATGAACTGTTATTATATGTGCAGGAAATCACGTTACCTGTGTTTGAACGTAAACCTTAGATGACAGCCTTTGAAATCTTCTTAACGCACAGCAATTTTGAACGCTTTCACACCATCGAGGCTTATCTTCATGGTAGTAAATTACTGATTTGTACTCACTTTGAGGCGCACGCTCCTCCCAGATTATTTTTTCACACCTAAAATGAGAACATCTGATATTGAGTAAATATTCAGTAGCTTATAATTTATATTTTACATCTGCTAAAATTGTTTAAGTAACTAATGTTCATTGATTTAAGTTTTTTCCATGACAAGCACAAAAGGAATTAAGTACTTGGCTTCAAGGCTATGATGCTTTTGGCTTGTTCTCACTTTTGTTATTTTCCAATTTATATTTTAACTTAAAGGTTTTAAACTATGCGAGCTATTTTCTGAAACTATTGTAAAGTAAAACTTTTTGTACGGTTATTAACAGTTCAATAATGTTGGAATTACCACAAATTTCAACATTACTAATATCTGGGTAATATTGCAGTAAAGTAAAGTGGTTTTAGTGTTCACCGCTAAATTATACCGCTATTGTGTAGCGGTGAACGTAACGACGGTGGACGAACAATAACATTTAAACAGATGTAGACAAAACAACTTTGACATGTTGTTTTTTTAGTTGTCAAAGTTTACTTACATGTAGTAATGGGCAACTTCTTTGTTTAAAGCAAAATGTCACCTAGTGAGAAAACCTTAACTAGTTTTCACCCTTTATCATTCACGACCGGAAAACCACTTCATCTGATAACATTGAAAACAAAACTCACCGCCATTACGGTCGACAGCTTGTTTCTAGAAACCATAGCTTTAGCTAAATTGGACAGTGCGGTACTATTATGATATACATCCATCACATAGAAATGAAAACTTCATCAGGTTAAAATGCGGAGTAATATTGTGTTTGTGTTAAATGTCTCAGAACATTTTTAACGCTTAACAGAGTTTAAAATATTTCATGGAAATAATGTTGTAGAAAATTTACTGATTAGTCTTGTACCTTTACAACTTTTATACTTGCCACTCGCAAAAAGTAGACGCTTCGCATGAAATTTCGACATTTTGTTCTGTTCATAAATCTATAAAGAGTTTAAGCATGCATTTAAGTTTTTTGTTGAAAACCTAGCTATGACACAGAATTATTATATCATTACTGGGTTTATTATGTTGAAAATAAAGTCTCTATGGCTTTCAAACCTACATGGAATGCTAAAAATGTTGTGTTTTAATAAAGAGGCTGTAAATCGGTAACTATGAGTATAATCAAATTAAAGTACAGTATATATTTTCTTAAAACAATTAAATTTGACCCTCACTTGGTTCCTTCAAAACTTTGATCAGATGTACAGTTTATCTATAACTTTATAAATCCAAAAGAAATGGTTTAGAGTATTATCATACTATTTATCTCGCAACATCAACTATTTCAAAGACGGCTACCATAAGGCTGCTATCTGGTTGGAAATTTAATTTTACATCAAAATAGTGCTATTGATGTCCATTTTGATTCAAAATAGTATTAACTACCCAAAATACACAACAAATACATGGGTCTTTGGGTTTTTGGGAGTTCTTTTTTATATAGAAATATTAGTCTGATCACAAAGAAATTTAAATGGGACCACTATGGAGTTAAGATCCATTAATCAACGAAAATGGATGTAAAACGATGGTCTCGCTCACAAGTAATTTGTGAACAGACAAAAAAATAAAACCGCAGCAGGTCAACTTGTATAACCCCCTGTTTCTGAAGTCGATCAAAATATCACATATGTTTCAAATTGATGCTACGTTAGTTTAAAAGTATAAGAGAACTGTATTTTTGCAAATATTTATTTTAACCAATCAGTTAACTTTACAAGAAGATATTGCTGAAGGTTTCATGTCTAAATTAAATAGATGGTTATTCTTTCCTCCATAGTGTATTCTGAATGAGAATTTAGGTTGCTCCACATGTGACCATGTTATATTTGGTTGACACCTCCAAATGGTTGAATTGTGATCCTTTCCTTTTGCCATCATCTGTTCCGATGAGAATTTAGGTGCTCCACATGTGAGCCCATGTTATAATTTGGCTGACACCTCCAAATGGTTGAATTGTGATCCTTCTTTTGCCATCATCTGTTCGATGAGAATTTAGGTGCTCCACATGTGAGCCCACGCATATAATTTGGTTGACACCTCAAAACCTTTCCTTACAACATCTGTTCCTGGATGAATTTAGGGTGCTCCACATGTGAGCCCACGCTATAATTTGGTTGACACCTCCAAATGGTTGAATTGTGATCCTTTCCTTTTGCCATCATCTGTTCTCGATGAGAATTTAGGTTGCTCCACATATGAGCTCATGTTATAATTTGGTTGACACCTCCAAATGGTTGAATTGTGATTTCCTTTTGCCATCATCTGTTCCCGATGATGAATTTAGGTTGCTCCACATGTGAGCCACATGTTATAATTTTGTTGACACCTCCAAATGGTTGAATTGTGATCCTTTCCTTTTGCCCATCTTCCTGATGAGAATTTAGGGTGCTCCATATGAGCTTCATAATTTGCTTGACACCTCCAAATGGTTGAATTGTGATCCTTTCCTTGCCATCATCTGTTCCGGATGAGAATTTAGGTTGCTCCACAAGCCCATGTTATAATTTGGTTGACACCTCCAAATGGTTGAATTGTGATCCTTTCCTTGCCATCATCTGTTCGATGAGAATTTAGGGTGCCCACATGTGAGCCCATGTTATACTTGGTTGACACCTCCAAATGGTTGAATTGTAATCCTTTCCTTTGCCATCATCTGTTGATGAGAATTTAGTGCACATGTGAGCCCATGTTATAATTTGTTGACACCTCCAAATGGTTGAATTGTGATCCTTTCCTTTGCCATCATCTGGATGAGAATTTTTGCTCCACATGTGAGCCCATTGTTATAATTTGTTGACACCTCCAAATGGTTGAATTGTGATCCTTTCCTTTTGCCATCATCTGTCCGATGAGAATTTAGGGTGCTCCACATGAGCCCATGTTATATTTTGGCTGGACACCTCCAAATGGTTGAATTGTGATCCTTTCCTTGCCATCATCTGTTCAGATGAGAATTTAGGGTGCTCCACATGTGAGCCCACGCACTTGGTTGACACCTCCAAATGGTTGAATTGTGATCCTTCCTTTGCCATCATCTGTTCGATGAGAATTTAGGGGTTCTCCACAGAGCCCATGCTATAATTTGCTGACACCTCCAAATGCCCGGATGAGAATTTAGGTGCCCAACTCATGTAATTTGTTGACACTTCCAAATGGTATTGAATTGTGATCCTTTCCTTTACATCATCTGTTCCTATGATAATTTAGGTGGTCCACATGTGAGCCCATGTTATAATTGGTTGACACCTTGGTTGAATTGACCTTTCCTTTGCCATCATCTGTTCCGATGAATTTAGGTGCTCCACATGTATTCATGCTATAATTTGCCACCCCAAATGGTTGAATTGTGATCCTTCCTCCAACATCTGTTCCGATGAATTTAGGGTGCTCCACATGTGAGCCCACTGTTATAATTTGACACCTCCAAATGGTTGAATTGATCCTTTCTCTTTTGCCACCGACATAATTTAGGGTGCTCCGTGAGCCCATGTTATAATTTGTTGACACCTCCAAATGGTTGCTGAATTGTGATCCTCTTCCTTTTGCCAACATTGTCCCGATGAGAATTTAGGTTGGCCCACAGGAACATGTTATAATTTGGTTGACACCTCCAAATGGTTGAATTGTGATCCTTCTTGCCATCATCTGTTCCGATGAGAATTTAGGTTGCCCACATGTGAGCCCATGTTATAATTTTGTTGACACCTCCAAATGATTGAATTGTGATCCCTCCTTTGCCATCATTTGTCCTGGATAAAATGTAGGTTGTTCCAGATGTGAGCCCATGTTATAATTTGTTGATTCTTCCAAATGGTTGAATTGTGATCAGTGGGGATTACAAATGGAGATCACCTTAAAAGTTTATTTTATACTTTACAAGAGATGTTTGATTTTATCTAATACTATTACTTTCAATGTTACTAGCAATTTTGTTCCATAATTTTGAATGATCTTAAATAACTCCATGGCAACTTTATTGTATTATTTCACTGTTACATTTTATAAGCTCACCATCAGTTTTCTTAATAATTCCGCTTAAATCAACTATTAACAAAAAAATTAAGAAAATGTTATATTTTATAAGCTTGTTTGCCTCCTCGTTCTAATCTACAGGTTACAGTTGCATTACCTTAGAAGAGTTATTAGAATAAAACAAATGTTTTGAACTAATTTAATTGTATTATCGTTGAACGGTTGAAGTAATAGTTTTATTAGTTAAACTAAATCTAACAATGAAATCTTTTATACTCATTAGGCTATTAATTAATGACCCATTCTAAGGAAGAATCGCCTTAGTTCAAACAAGACACCATAAATCATTACTACCACATCACACTCATGCTTCACCACATATTAAGCCTTAAAATACCCTCATGAGAGTGGTGGCATCTCAAATAGTGATAGCATGTCCTGCCTAGTGCCCTATTTCCAATTAACCTTTATGGATTTATCTTTGATTACAAGCAAAAAGAAGTGAACGGAGAAGTACCCTTTTAACGCTTTTAATTTGTCACACGTCCGGTTTTGTGTTTTAAGTATATTTGTATGGGTGAACAAGATCCAAAATCTTTTTTACGCTAGTCTCCTTTAAGTTATTCTTTTGTTCACAGGCCCTAGTAGGGCTGAAAATTTAACAGTCTGTGTTCTTTATGTGTTTCTACTTTATCCTGGTGAGCCTGCTCTCCTTTCTATTCCTTTTTATTTATTTTCAATCTTACAAAATGCAATTTTACAGGATATATTTTCAATTTGTTTTGGACTGGACTTGTATGGTCCTGTAATCCAGCTTCATGGAGGTCAGGTTTTGATTGATATAGGTCTAAAGCGGCTCAGATAGTCTCAGTGATCATCATCAGACCACATGCCCGCAAGATCAACCCCAAATGTCAATATTACTATTTAACCCATTAATTGAAATGTTTATTAATTGAAAACTCATTGATTAAAAATTAAGGTTTGAAGTTTCTAAGCTATTTAGGAAAATATCTATTAAATTAAAAATTCTGTAAGTTTACTAAAGTTTATAACCAAGCAGAAATATTTTATAACTTATACAATATGTATATAAAACATATACCACAATTTATTTTGTTTGAATAGATAATTAATATGTTTTGCTTCAGTTCAAACTTAAAGATTTACAAAATATACAATATAAATAAAAATATAACAAAATATAATATACAACTAATTTTGTTAAATCCCAACCACTCCAATAATAATTTGAGCTTTATTGGTTGTGACTCTTATTGGAGTGGTTTTGATTTAACAACATTATTTACAAATTCCAATAAGAGTTACTTCAAGATTGAATACAATAGATGTTTCAAATAACAATACTTACAACAAAAACGGTAGAAAATGATGTTTATCTTCATCAGTTTCCATTTTACCAATGAGAAACAACGTAACATTGCATGACACTCGTAAGGTCGCCTCCCAGAACATCAGTCGTGGGTGGGGTTTGGAAATACTTTGTCTGAATTCTTTTTACTTTCTTTGTCAGGTTCTTTCACTTCCATCCCACCTATTCTGCTACAACGTAGCAGACTAGATACACTTTCTCCCTGTTCAAACTCCTTAGATCCTAGATCCTGTAAAAGACATACAAACATTTTAATTTTCCACTAATAACTATATAACTATTATGAAACTACTTTGATATATTTCAGCATGACTAAAAGCAAACCACATTTGCTATTTACTACCGCTGATAGTTGTATTTAATTGTACACTAGAGTCCCCGCTTATCCAACAACCACGCTAATCCGAAAACTGGCTAATGAACACTGTTGAGGGAAAACTATGATTTTGAGTTGGTAAAATAAATAAACTGGTTTTCCATTACTGTATCATACTTTATGTGTTTAATAACAAACCCAAATAGTAGAACCGGAGATAATTAACCAAGACCACCTCGATACCTAAAAACTCGAATAATAATGGAGGTTAAGTGCTTCTACCAGGAAAGTGACAAAAAGAGAAGAAATCAGACTGTCCAGCTAATGCAGCCCACAGATATGAGGAGTGAAGGCAAAGAAAGAGATGACAGGTGGACAGGACAAGGGAAGAGAAGGAAAGCAGAGGGAAAGGGAGCAGCTGCAGTATGTGCGAGGTAGAAGGCAGGTGCCAGGTTGTCAGTGAGGACAGCTGCACCTTTATCAGCTGTCTCACGCCATATTAGTTGCTGCATAGGCGGATTACAGCCAATCACAGCATTTTCTGTATGCTGTGAAAGGAGAGAGTAGTGTGTGTGTTTGTTATTTCGCCTCATCTCCATTTACTCAATGATTAATTTCATTTGACATTGTTTTATCCGCTTTTAATTACAGTACTAATGTATCTAGAATTTGATCTAGTAATGAACAAAATGGATGTTTGGTTCTGTCTGAGATCGCCAACCTGATAATGGCTGCCAGCCTCCATTGAAAATGCACTAAGCATGGATGTGGGGAGAGGGTTGTTTACTTGCTGTTCGCCACTAGTTCCTTATCTTCACCAGAAGTACAGTACACACCCTGCCGCCACATCATCTTTGTATTGCCCGTCATATTCGCATCGCACTTTTTTGTATACTTCAGCAGTATTCAAAACACACAGTTTCTTACATTTTAAATATAAAATATTAGTCGCCAAACTCAATATATGACTTTATAAGGTCAATATATGATAAATCCATCAATATATGCCTAAAACCGCTTAATCCAAATTTTTCGCTAATCCAACCGGTCCCACTAGTTCGATTAGGACTCTACTGTATTGTGATATTATTTTAATGTCTAATGGATTTTTAAACATGTATTATTAAACGGTAACAAAAGAAGATATCCCTAAATCAAATTAATTTAACATAGATTTCACTTTGATTGAACATTACTGTTCAAATTAAAATGAGTTGTGACAGTAGCCTACTTCAGTAAGAAGGCTGTTTATCACTAAACTTATTTAATAAATTATAAAACTACAAGTTTTCATCATAGTTCTGTACTTAACTTAACTCAAGCCTACTTACTGTGAACAGAGCTCTCAAATTGTGGATTTGGTCAATTTCTCTAGCTAGGCCCTCTCTTACTCCATCTAACAACATAGTTTTCGTAAAGGCCTTTGCTCCTTTCCTCGTCGAGAGAGTCATCAACAGTTCTGCATCATCAGCCATTTTGCAGACAAAGTTTCTCACAGAGACAAAGAGAGTATGCGCCAACTGTTGACTGCCTGGCTTTGGAGTTTTCTTGCTAATTGAATCAGACTGAAACAAAATCCACACAATATATAAGTTGGTTCTTCATTTGAAATGTTCAGTTGAAGATCCAAGATTTTCAGAGTCTGATATATTATTTTGAAATTTTCAGGGTGGCACAAAGAGCTTCGCAAAATTCACGATATTTCCTGTGAATATACACTTTTTCCCAGTGTATTTCCACACATTTTCCTCTGTTAGAGAGCCGCTTTTTTTTTCGCACGCTTTTGAATTTTTTTAGAACTAGTTTGTTTTAATCGCTATTTTACGCCCTGTTACGCTCCAATCGCATTTTTAAACACCAGGATAAATTCTGAAAGTCGCTTTACCCGCAACACTTGTCAATCGCTCTTTTTACCGCGATACGTTCCGAGAACCGTTTCAGATGAACGATCATTTCTGATCGCATTTTTACACACGCGATATGTTCCGAGAGCCGGTTTTTAACCTCTACACTTTTTGATCACCCTTTTACGCTCGGGAAACGTTCCAAGAACAGTTTTAGATCCCCGATACGTTCCGGTCGTAATTTTTCACCCGCTCTGAATCCAATCGCTTTATACTCCGAAAGATGTTTCAGAGCCGCAGGATGTTACAATTGCCTCTTTACAAACACGATTTTTTCTGGACAGCGTTCAAGACCCATGGTATCGCTACGACATCGCCAGTTATGTTTGACATTTGTTAAGATACCAGTTTCCGCATCACCAGTAGTTTGATCGCCATTTTACAGCCACAATACGCCGCGTTTCATACCCGCGCATACACTCCGACTACTGTGTCACGCATCTGGTATGGTCCGAGGACCTAATTTTGCCCGCCGACATATAAAATGGCCGATTTTTCCCGGTTCTACCAGAATTCACGATATTTCCCTGCACTTGTAATTCCTGGTTATAATTCCGCTTTCCACAAACATCTAAAGAAGAGTGCAACTGCTCACTTCAGCCTTCACCTACTCCCACAAACACCAAGGCTGCACACTTATAATCTCACCAGACTCTACACCTCAGTAATCAGGCCTTTTAACCACCACCCCTTCTTTTTTCTCAGCAACCAACAGCACAACCCATCTTTCGAGCTCAGAGTCCGGGACTAGCCCTCACACCTCTCCACCATGGGCCTCTAACCAAGAAGTCTATGATGACCACCCAAACTTTCCCCAACTCTGAGAATTTCTACTCAAACTCCAAACTAAAGTAAATACAAAACCCACGCTTTTAGAATCCAAAATCCTAGCCGAACTCTGTCAACCCTACTTCTCAGAAAACCCCACTCTTACTCTACCCAACTGCTCAATCTTGAGCAGTAATTCCTTAACCACAAACCCACTAACAATATTTGGGCTGAAGACAGTCAGAACTATAGACAACCTACAGGGATCTGCAAACTTCACTACACCCCTCAACTCACTCAGGAGATGTTCAAAACTGTAAATTTTGTTATACAACTTTTTGTTCTTCAAAGGAAATGAATAGCTCTATTTCCATCGAAACTCACTACAAATTTCTGCTTATTTTAGGTAAATGATTTTAAGTATAGATTACTTGCAGTAGCTTTCCGATCCGCTCAGTTGCAATTTCATGGTGCTTGTACAGTTGGATTGTAGATGTTTGTTCTGGGTTCAGAATATTCCCATGCTCATCCCGGACCACCATATCCAGGCCAAGAACCCTGAAACAAATATTCTGCATGTTTTAAAAGCTCTTAAATGTCATTTTGTTGCAATAAAATTTAATCATACAATTGCCAATCAGGCTCTTTCTTAGACTTGATGAAATGGACTTTCTTGAAACATGTAACTTACTGAGTACTGTTTTTAGTGTAAAGCCGATTTAATAACTTAATTTTAAATAGAGCCAAATAAATACACTAACTAAACACGTTAAAAGGAATACAGGAATTAAGGCAAATTTCCCATTGGTGGACACTTGGTTTTGTTGTAGAAAATATTCAATAAGAACATAGGCTTCATTTCAACATTAATGGGCATATTAAATAACAAGCTGAAAACTGTAGAAGAGGCTCAGAACGATGAGGTGATTATTTTATCTTTGAGAGGTTTGAGATTTGAATCACCTGCATTTAGAATAAATATGCAGTAATTTTTTATATTAATTATTGGGTACAATTATGAACTAAATGAGTAAATGAGACCCATGACTTGGGCCAAATCTAAGGAGCCCAAAATACAAAATTTTCAATTTGGTTTCCTACAAAGTAGCAAAACCACCATTGTTATTTCCTTTTGATGTTGTATGTCTCAAAAACTGATATAGGCACGTAGCTAACTAATCTAAGAGGCTGCCTCTATGAGGGATAAAGAATATTTAACTTGAGAAAATTTGCAAACAATGTTTTAAGGAGATTAACGAACTAAAATGAGAAGTGTTTCAATAGAAAAGTGTTCAATAGCCATAATTCTACATTATATAATAGCAAAAACGTAATCTTCCTTGCCAAACAAAATATTTATTACGAGGATTCAAGTTCTATGTTTTTATTGGAAAATCCTATTCCAATATTTTAGTATTCCTATATTTTAACCTATTTAATAATTTATTGTTTGAAAAAAGAACTAGTATTAGAGTTTAAATGCAACAGCCTTAATAGTTTTATGCTTCCATTGAAACAGATCTTTTATTTATGTACGTTGATCAGTTTAAAACATTGTTTGCAGTGTTTACTTTATATTATAAGCGGTGCCCAAATGGGTCCCACGGCCGGCTCTTAACTTGAGTTGTAGCTAGAAACACTTACTTGTTGCCCATGTCGATCTTGCTGGTGACCAGTCTCTTCTTGTTTCCCCCACAGGCAGAGTGCCGGAGAGTATTTGACTGATAACTCATCAGCTCGCATACGCGTTGTTCCATCTTTCTGAAGTTTTGGTCCTTATTCTGAAACGAATTATATTATTTTAACACAGATGTGAACAGGAATCATCTTGTGATTCATTTATAGTTCACATATACACACAATAATCAATCACTCTCAGGCTTGAGATAAAACCTGATTATGGGTCAAGCAACTTACCGTAATCCAATGCTAAATGTAACGTTCACCTTTATTCAGACAATCTCGACTAGGTTGCAGAAACTTTCAAGTTTACCTCAAAACGATACTATCATTAAATATGAACTTCACAAAGTTACTTACAATATAAAGGTGTTTCCAAAGAATTCCCCATTCTCTTAATACTGAAGTTATTTCTTGAACTATCTGAGGTTGCTTCAACAGTTACAACAAATCCAAGTTGAATGAAGAGAGTTGGAATAAATAAATTAAACACAATAACAATTTTGCGTTAGTAAAATAATTTCTTTATTTTCTATTGCTACAGTTTATAAATAAAAAGTAGCTATTGTACTGGGCATTAACAGAATTGTAGGAGAGGTGAAACCCATAACTTTTATTCACCATTAGTAGCTCTCACTAGACTGAAATTAACATTAATGTGAACAAGAAACCTTTAGATTTTATTCTGTCAAAACTCAAAATCCTTTGGTAATGTAATAATTTTTAAAATGTTTAATGTGTTTTTATTCTCTCAGTGTTTTTATCAGTTAGATATCAAATTAAAATCATCGTTGGCTGATATAAATTAGTATCTTATCCTTGAATTAAGAAATGTAAAAAGGTTGTATAAGTCAAACTTAAGGTGATCAATAAACAGAACTTAAATGATTGCTCAGTTCTTCCATACAAGAAGAGGAAGAGGCTGGCAAACTATCAGCAGGTTTCGAATGTCAATGACTTGATCATCAATATGCTGGGCTAGCAAGTATCTGCAGCAGCCACTACTGAATGTTCTGTGCATACAAATCATCATTTAAAGCTGAATGCACACTTCGTGGAAAATAGCAGTGTGCAAAAGTAACGACGCTAGCTTGATAAGTTTAACATCTCTTTGTTACACCAAGATAAGATATTTGAAGAGAAAGATTGCTCTAGCAGTTTCAAGTATTATAACACTTGAGTGTAAACATTGATAGTGAAATCACTGAAGATTGTTTTCCTCAATAAATTGCTAGATGAAACAAAGTAGTTTATGCTGAACTAGTTTTATTTATAGTTTGATTGTTTATTTGGTATGTGTATTTAAAATGACAAGCTTATATATACAAAAATGTTGCAGGTAAACTGTTTAAGATAAATTGCCAGCCAAGTTTAAAATGATTCAAATGAACAGCAATTGGTCCTGATTGAAAGGTCACAGAGAGAGTTGTTGTATCTACGATGTACCATTTACAAAGATCAGTGTTACTTTAGATAGGTAATACATCCAAAAGGTCTTACAGCTTCCTGTACTAGCCTTTGTTTTATAAATTATTTGTAAAAGAACTATATTATAAAACAAAATAATGTATTAGCAAAATTTGAAAAGTGAAAATGTTAAGTTGTCTGTAAGAATACAAATTACAAGATTAGATTTTATTTTAACATTTGATGTATTTCTTTATAATTTTGATACCCCATGTTTTCAGTTTTCATTGAAGTAAAATACTTTTATTTTGCCGTATGACAAATAAATATCAAAAGTATTAAATAGAAATGGTTGTAACTTGGATTATTACTGATAATTATATATTTACAAACCCAGAATCGCCTACAAAACCTATAACTTACAATGGACCTGAGGCCAAAGTGCAAAAAATGTGAACACATTCTCCCACTGTAAGTTTGATTCTCCATGTTCCAGGTAATTATGAATAGCTGGAAACAACAACAAAATTCATATCGTTGATAATAATAATATAGTTGTCGCTTTGATTACACACATAGACAATGTTGATTTACAACAAATTAATTGCCACAGTCATATATAAATAAAATAAATAGGTTAATAAGTTTAAAAATATAGTAGATATGTATACAGCACAAAACTAATAGACTATCCTGATAAGCAATCAAAACATCTTGGGTACTCTGCCCATCCTTAACACCTTCCAAGCTCACCTAGTCTACCAAGGCACCCATGATTCTGGGTGTGTAAAACTGTGGCTTTACTGTGGAAGCAGTCAAGCTAAAATTGTTGTTAAAGCTGTTTTAAAAGCAGTTAAAGTCAGTTGATTTAAGTTAAAAGCTTTTTTTAAAAGGATACTTGTTCTATTTAATTTTTCTGTACTCTTTAAAACTATTGATAAAAATGTAGCCTTAAAAGTTTAATGTGGAAACATTTGTGTTACGATACAATTAGTAATTTGACTTTTATTTTGGAACCCATTAAATTGAAACTGTCTCTTATCTTCTGACGTTTGAATAAGATAAGGAACTGAGGCCAAATGTGGATTTTGTGACATTAATGAGACAATTAGTGAATCTGTCTACAACAAAAACAACAGTTCAAGCAAGTAAAGCTACAGTTTCCTCGGATAGCGGTGACTGTTTTGTTTCAGCCGTAATATTATGGTGTTTTCTATACAATGCAATATTTTATCACATAAAAAAACACATAACACCTACCACCATTTCCTTGAAAAACAATCTCATTTGATTGAACAACAAACCACCACCAGCACATGTACCACTAATTAAAATTGTACTCTACACAGTAGTATGCTGTAAATAACACCGCAGTCTCGCGGCGGGGCGCAGGCCACTATATAACTAAAGGTTTCCATACATTTTTTTATTAAAAATAGGTCGCTATAAAACGCTTAAACACGTTATTTTGCTTTGAAAATTAAAATTTTCCGTGGACTCGGCCCCTTTGAGCAGGAGGTATGCTCCCCAGAGCTCTCTGTACGCCGCTGCTGTCTGTCCATATATGCATGCATAGGTCACTTCATGCGCATCGTGTGAGCTTGTACATATGAAGATCATCATATATTATAACCACTAGTCATTCAACACCACCACCACCGCTATGGCACAAAGTATACTGTACCAGCTGCGACGCTGGGACCTAACCTATTTATTACTTTGTTTTCAAATTTAACGCAGTTACTGTTACTGTAGTCTGTAGATGTAGCTGTCAGATTTGATATTTCTGGAAAACTGTGGTGCTAAGAACGGAACTCCCTACATAAAGAAACATTTATCAAACTCAGAAATCAGGTATAACTTTTAGTTATTAATCATAATATATTATAGAACCACAAATAACAATATCAATTAACAATATTAAACCACATGCCAAACTTAAATTAACTTTTATTTCCTCAGGGTGCATAGGTTAAAGTAGGCCTACTGCCGATTGAGATATATAACCAACAACAAAGATGATGCTACGGTGTGCTCATCACGCTATCGACGTGAATAACTATAGCCTATACAAAAACAAAACAAAGGTCACTTTGACTGAGTTTTCGCTGATTCGCATGTTATTAGCTTAACCCTGTCGGCTGGCGGGGCCGTTGCCATGGCTTAGTTACAACTGGTTCTACAAAAAATTTGAAACTGTAATTCCGCTAATATTTCTAAAACTCGCTTAACTCAAAGTGTAAAAGTGTCAATTTAGCACTTCAATGAAACTAATAGAGTCTAGAATATGGGTGGTACAATTTTCACAACATTATGCCTATACAATATTTGTTAATAAAATTGTCTATTGTATATTGAAAGTCATGTCGGTAAACAGGACATCCCAGTAGTAGAGAGCCACTGAACTGGTTAAACCACTTGAGTGAATTCTTACTTTGGTTAGACAAAAATATAATCCTAGTTTACTTGTGCTGTAAGAACTTTTATATGAACAAATACGAACTTATAACAAGGAGAAAAAAGCAAAACAAATATTTAAGTTGGTGAATGATTTTAAATGTGGACAGTTTGCTCACAGAAGCATAGACATTGGGGCAAGTGCATGTAAATAACAAAACTGTATCAGTCATTTTCAAATATTTTTGACAAATTTGGTAAAACTATTTCAATATGTATGTAACAGACTAGGACGTATATATATGTTAAGGTTCACAGTGTTGGGTAAATAATTTCAACAAGTAGCAAGCCACTACTTCACACTAGTTTTGACAAAATTTCAGAGTAGGCTAGTTTCTAGTACTAGGGTCAAATGGTAACCCCAAACTCACAGTGTTTTGCTGATGAGCCAGCCTACCTCTTCACACTTGTCTTGTAAGTTGTAACGCATTTTTAAGGTAACTCAGAATTTAAAAATCAACATAGAAATGGAGGTATTACATAAATACAATCCAAGAAAGAAATATAAGGCCTATTCAATGTTGGGTAGTAGTGCATAAGAATAGGGCAATTTTATGTAGTTAAGGAAGTAAAATGCTTTCTTTATAACTGTTAGTTTTAGCATTAACACTTTACAATCAGATCAACATCCCCCAAAATCATACTGATTCTTTCTGCTACTTTGGTGCTAAAATAATCAAAAATAAAACACAAGTGCTACTCATGTCATGCAAAACAAACTGCTGAAGGATGCATAAATACTGCATCACCAGACGACGAAGGGTAACGGTCATAGACTAGCTAAGGTCGGCAAAACACTGGGAGTTTGAGGTTAGGTCCCAGCCTCACCTCACTCAGTTCAGAAACCCCGCGACTAAAAATTACTTAAAAATAGTTTGAAAAGAAACTAGCTTAACTACTTGTTTCCAGTAGTTTGGTTTAGCTTGATAATTTTGAATAAGTTATCAGTTGTCAACTAAATTTTAAATAACATAAAATCGGTAAATCTATGGACTTTTCTACAGGTTATTGTGTTTAAAAGCTGCACAAAGTTTTGATAATAGTGAAATTCCTTTCTCAAAGAAGCAATCAAATCTAAGCCTAACAGTATATACCAGTGGATTATGTTGTCACCCTGGCAAGGTGCACAGTTCCACCTGGTAAACCTACTTCTTTCTATTATTATCTCTCCTTTTACTTCATAGGTTAAAGTAGGCCTACACCGTTTGATCTATAACCACAACAAAGAGATGCTACGGTGTAGCTCATCACGTTATCGACGTAAATAACTATAGCCTATACAAAAACAAAACAAAGGTCACTTGACTGAGTTTTCGTTGATTCGTATGTTATTGGGGCGAACCCTGTGGCTGGGCTCCGCTAAACTAATGCTACTGGTTCTACAAAACATTTGAAACTGTACTCCGCAATATTGCCGAAAACTCGTTTAACTCAAAGTTGTACCAAGTGTCAATTTTTAGCACTTTCGAATGAAAACGAATAGAGTCTAGAATATCGGTGGTACAATTCTTTTCACAACATTATGCCTATACAATATTTGTTAATAAAATTGTCTATTGTATATTGAAAGTCAGTTTGTCGGGTAAACAGGACATCCTGTTTAGTAGTAGAGAGCCACCCTCCCTGTTAATTGAACTGGTAATGTTGCAAACCACTTGAGTGAATTCTTACTTTGGTTAGACAAAAATATAATCCTAGTTTACTTGTGCTGTAAGAACTTTTATATGAACAAATACGGAACTTATAACAAGGAGTAAAAAAAAACAAACATTATAAGTTGGTGAATGATTTTAAATGTGGACAGTTTTGCTCACAGAAGCATAGAGCCATTGGGGCAAGTGCATGTAAATAACAAAAACTGTACTTCAGTCATTTTCAAATATTTTTTGACAAATTTGCAAATCCAAAACTATTTCAATATGTACGGTAACAGACTAGGACGTATTATATGTTAAGGTTCACAGTGTTGGGTAAATAATTTCAACAAGTAGCAAGCTAAAACTACTTTCACACTAGTTTTGACAAAATTTCAGAGTAGGCTAGCTTCTAGTACTAGGGTCAAATGGTAACCCCAAACTCACAGTGTTTTGCTGACTTTTGAGCCAGCCTACTCCCGTCACACTTGTCTTGTAAGTTGTAACGCATTTTTAAGGTAACTCAGAATTTAAAAATCGAACATAGAAATGGAGGTATTACATAAATACAATCCAAGAAAGAAATATAAGGCCTATTCAAGTAATGTTGGGTAGTAGTGCAATAAGAATAGGGCACTAATTTTATGTAGTTAAGGAAGTAAAATGCTTTCTTATAACTGTTAGTTTTTAGCATTAACACTTTACAATCAGATCAAATATCCCCCCCAAATCATACTGATTCTTTCTGCTACTTTTGGTGCTAAAATAATCAAAAATAAAACACAAGTGCTACTCATGTGATGCAAAACAAACTGCTGAAGGATGCATAAATACTGCATCACCAGAGGCAGCTGCGTGCATGGATAGACTAGCGCAAAGGTCGGCAAAACACTGGGAGTTTGAGGTTAGGTCCTAGCCTACCTCACTCAGTTCAGAAACCCGCACTAAAATTACTTAAAACTAGCTTGAAAGAAACTAGCTTAACTACTTTTTCCAGTAGTTTTGGTTTAAGCTTGATACTCTTTTGAATAAGTTATCAGTTGAAGTTTTATCAACTAAATTTTAAGTTATACATACTGTAATTTCATAATCATAATCCATTGGTAAAATAAAAACAGTAGCTACAATATAAAACAAAACAAAAAGCAAAAAACAAAAAAATTATTTTCAAAGTCTTTAATAGAAAAGTTGCCGACCCGGTATTTTGACTTTACCGCAACCACGATGTCTACCATGCATTTTCTTAGGCATATGATGTCACTGCGGTTGCTGCGATGCATTACAAACTTGGGAGTTTCACAACCTAAAGGCGTTCAAAACCATGTCAATTTTTACGTTTCTTTGTGGTCATAATTTTTTAATTTTCAAAAATGGTGAGAACGGAAGTGCTGAAGCATGAGTCATGGCGGATCACTCAGAAATCACTGTATAACTTTTAGTTATTAATCATAATATATTATAGAACCACAAATAACAATATCAATTAACAATATTAAACCACATGCCAAACTTAAAATTAACTTTTATTTCCTCAGGTTATACTGCATAGGTTAAAGTAGCTACGCTCGTTTGATCTATAACCACAACAAAGAGATGCTACAGTGTAGCTCATCAACTTATCGACGTAAATAACTATAGCCTAACAAAACAAAACAAAGGTCACTTGACTGAGTTTTAAGTTGATTAGTGTATGTTATTGGAAGCGAACCCTGTCGGCTGGCTCCATGGCTTAGATACGCTACTGGTTCTACAAAACATTTGAAACTGTACTCATAATATTGCAACTTCGTTTAACTCAAAGTTGTACCAAGTGTCAATTTTTAGCACTTTCGAATGAAAACGAATAGAGTCTAGAATATCGGTGGTACAATTCTTTTCACAACATTATGCCTATACAATATTTGTTAATAAAATTGTCTATTGTATATTGAAAGTCAGTTTGTCGGGTAAACAGGACATCCTGTTTAGTAGTAGAGAGCCACCCTCCCTGTTAATTGAACTGGTAATGTTGCAAACCACTTGAGTGAATTCTTACTTTGGTTAGACAAAAATATAATCCTAGTTTACTTGTGCTGTAAGAACTTTTATATGAACAAATACGGAACTTATAACAAGGAGTAAAAAAGCAAACAAATATTTAAGTTGGTGAATGATTTTAAATGTGGACAGTTTTGCTCACAGAAGCATAGAGCCATTGGGGCAAGTGCATGTAAATAACAAAAACTGTACTTCAGTCATTTTCAAATATTTTTTGACAAATTTGCAAATCAAAACTATTTCAATATGTACGGTAACAGACTAGGACGTATTATATGTTAAGGTTCACAGTGTTGGGTAAATAATTTCAACAAGTAGCAAGCTAAAACTACTTTCACACTAGTTTTGACAAAATTTCAGAGTGATAGCTTCTAGTACTAGGGTCAAATGGTAACCCAAACTCACAGTGTTTGCTGACTTTGAGCCAGCCTACTCCCGTCACACTTGTCTTGTAAGTTGTAGCATTTTAAAGGTAACTCAAATTTAAAATGAACATAGAAATGGAGGTATTACATAAATACAATCCAAGAAAATATAAGGCCTATTCAAGTAATGTTGGGTAGTAGTGCAATAAGAATAGGGCACTAATTTTATGTAGTTAAGGAAGTAAAAATGCTTTCTTATAACTGTTAGTTTTTAGCATTAACACTTTACAATCAGATCAAATATCCCCAAATCATACTGATTCTTTCTGCTACTTTTGGTGCTAAAATAATCAAATAAAACACAAGTGCTACTCATGTGATGCAAAACAAACTGCTGAAGGATGCATAAATACTGCATCACCAGGCATGGCGTGTAGGTCATAGACTAGCTTAAGGTCGGCAAAACACTGGGAGTTTGAGGTTAGGTCTAGCCTACCTCACTCAGTTCAGAAACCCTTTAAATTACTTAAAACTAGCTTGAAAGAAACTAGCTTAACTACTTTTTTCCAGTAGTTTTGGTTTAAGCTTGATACTCTTTTTGAATAAGTTATCAGTTGAAGTTTTATCAACTAAACTTTTTAAGTTAACATAAAAATCGGTAAATCTATGGACTTTTCTACAGGTTATTGTGTTTAAAAGCTGCACAAAGTTTTGATAGTTACTACGGAAATTCCTTTCAAGTAATCAAATGAAGCCTAAATCGTATTCTAATCCTAGCTACTAGTACAATATACGCCAAGGGATTATGCTGTCACCCGTGGCAAGGTGCACAGTTCCACCTGGGTAAACCTACCTCTTTCTATCTCTCCCACTTGTTCCTTTTTATCTCTCTCCCTCTCTTCCACATCACGTAAATTTAGTTTCTGACGCGCTTAACATTTTTATTTACTTCATTTCCTTTTTTTTGTGGGAGGGAGGGAGAGAGAGTTTACCCTGGTGGAACTGTACCTTTTGCCATGGGGACAGTATAATATATATAGGCCTAAGAGGTAATTAACCACTTATATAGTCTACACACAGTTTCGTGGCTAAACACAATGAATTTCGACAGTATAATCCCTAAATGTGCATATTTCTAACAAAAGGGGTAGGAACACTTTGGCCTAACAGTACCACCAACCCAACACAAGGTCAAATAATGATAGCCAGCAGCCAAAATAAGTTCCTTGTTCGTGAGTGGTTGGTGCCATATTGAAGTCTTGGTGGGTTGTTTTCAATTCATAGCTTTTAATTATTGTTGTAGTCCTATGTCATGAAGCCTATAAGTGGCTTAAAGGTCTAGGCTGAAACTTGTATTGTGCTACGGTTAACCTAAGGAGGAGCCACATTTTTGATGAGGATTTTCCATAGAAAACCTTTAAGTCCCAGTCATCACGTAATAAAGGGAAGGGGAAGCTAAACCCCACCAGAAACAAACTTTGGTATACTGTCGAGCTTTCAAGATTCCGCTTATATGTTCTAATGATAAATGATCACGATAAGAAAACGTATGATAAAACCCTGCAGAAAAGGTATTACAATCTATACACTAAAGTTAAAATTGAATATTATGCTGCTAAAGTTAGGGAGGCAAAACAACTCCGTTTTGGTAACTCTATTAACCAAGCCTCCAATCCATGCAAGGCTGCGTGGGATATTGTAAATGAAAGGAGGCCCTGGACCGAAGGTGCTTTTTAGTCCGTATGATTTTAACGACTATTTCACAAAGATTGCTGATGAAATTATCAACAGTTTTCCTGTCTTACAGATTGACCCTTCACTCACACTTACGGACCATTCAACAAGGACAGCATTGGGCAACTATAATCTGGTAAGTGAATCCAATATTCTCTGTATGGTGAAAAAATTTAAATCTTCTTAAGGTTATTGATATTATAATAGTCGCTTTAACAAGTATTATTAATGCATGCCTAGAGACAGGAGTATTTCCAGATGTGCTCTAGATTGCCTGTACTATACCAATCTTCAAAAAAGGAGACCCCTTGCTCATCTCTAATTTTCGTCCCATATCTATTTTGCCAATCTTCTCTAAGATATTTGAGAAAACCATTAAAAATCAAATAATAGCCTACCTGGAATGTAATTAACTACAGTCAATTCCCGATTAACAGTGATAAAGTCGGGTTGAGGCTTCCCGGATAAGAAAAATCCGCAAAAGCCCAAAATAATTGTATGATGAGGTATATATAAATACGTAGACAACTAAAATTGAAGAAGATTCCAGTAAACAGTGCATGTGGAATCTAAAAGTCATTAGTTCTCAAATATTTTTGCACCACGCAGTCGGACGTGCATGTTACGATAGCCTTGCTTCCATGGGTTTAGTTAGCTACTGAGCGATCAGTAGCGTTAGCGTCGAACTCTTGACAGGTCACGTAACTTGGTTATCACAGCAACCAGAAAATGGCGACAAGATGGCGACGGAGTATTGTTAGAGTTTATGCTGTTATTGTTATCTTACTTTCGTATATCACCGTGATACCGTAGGATCACCAATGCTCAATGTTATACTGGTTAAACATTGGTTTATTGTTGAACCACGATCAATGTTTAGCATCAAGTCGAGTTTTGCTGCATTGTCAATACGACCCGTTTGCGTTTAGTAGACATCGTTTCGCAATCACAAATAACCACTCAGATAACAAAAAAAACTCCTGCAACCGCACTTCAGAAAATTATATGCCCTCTTATACCACTGTAAAACCTTGAATAGGCTTAATTAGTCAGATTTATCGGTGAGGAGGATGGGTAATTCCGATAAGTGGGGAGAATTGCTATTTTTTGACTAGTATTGTCAGGTGAGTCAGAGAGGACGGAGTGAAGGTCACGCGGGATAATATTATCGCCTGTTTTGTGAGGGATGGCGGCGTTGTATTTTTTCTCCATTTGGTATCGCGGTTAATCCGCAACACGGTTAATCAGGAGTTTACTGTATTAATCAATGCTCAGCACGACTTCAGGGGTGGAAGGTCCACTACTACAGCTCTGCTTAGCCTTATGAAAAAATTACCGATGCTTTTGAACAGAGGGACTCAGTAGTGTTTAATTTATGTGATTTGAGTAAGGCTTTTGACGTTGTGTCTCATGACATACTGCTGGCTAAGATGTCTAAGTATGGCTTTAGAGGATTAGCACTTGACACTGTAGCAAACTAGCCTACTTGACTGGAAGAAAGCAGTTGGTGACAGTCAGTAACACTTCCTCTAGCCTGAAAAGTATTGCCCACAGTGTACCACAAGGTTCTGTGCATTGACCCCTACTTTTTCCATAATGGTGAATGACTTCAACTAGCAGCTACTTTTGAAGACGATACAACCTTAATTTCCAGCGGTAACAACATTCCGACCTTGAGGACCGAAGCACAAGATCTGCTTGAACAAGTGAAAGTGGTTCATGAACAACAAGCTTAAGCTGAATGAGGATAAGACCCAGACCATACTCTGTACGCTTAAGGCCGAAGTAGTGGAGGAGCTCCCTGTGAAGTTGAAGTTTTTGAGTTGACCCCAAGTTAAATTGGAAACACCATGTACAGCAGGTATGTGTCAAGCTGGCTAGAGTCTGCTAACTATTAAGAGAATTGAAACGTGTTTTAAATAGAGAGCATCTGCTGAAGGTTTACTATGGGCTTTTTCATAGTCACCTGATGTATGGCATTGTAGTCTGGGCCATTCAGCATCTACAGTTCGTCAGGTTTAGCATGGCCGGTGAGATGGGCTACAGTGCCATAAGCGGCCAGCAGGAAATCTCAAGGCTACCGGCCATGTTAAACCTAACGAACTGTACTCAGGATATTTTGCTGCTGCAGAAAAGAGCAGTTAGAATGATAACGAGCTCTGATCATCTCGAGCACTGCAGGCCCATCTTTGTAGAGTTAAAACTCCTAACCGTGGTTAACCAGTACATCCTCAACATCCTCACTTCTCTCAAGAAAGATATCAGAAGTCATAGCTAGAGGAACTGTGTACTGCACGGCCATGGGACTCGTCATACTGGCAAGCTGGATGTGCCTCGCTGCCGCCTTGGCTTCACGCAGAAGGCTTATCTTCACTCTGCTTTGAAGATTTCAACAAACTTCCTCAGGAATTGTTACGAGATCTTGACCTGAGGACCTTCAAAGCAAGAGTGAAGGAGTGCTTGGTCGGGAGACCTTTTTACTCTCTGCGTGAACTGGACGAGGCATCTCTCTTTGACTAATAGTGGCAGAGTAGCTTGTCCTGGCCCAAATATTGCGTATATAGAGTAAATATTCTTGTAACTTACTGACGCTGTCTATCCGAGTCATCGGTCATCGACATAGGAAACAAGTATTCAAGTATAAATATACAAACAGCCAGGAAAAAATCTACCTGGGCTTGGTATAAAGTTTGGGCTTATAGGCTAAATAATATGAACAGTTAGCTGTGTGTAGGCTGTTGGATACAAGTTAACAGGAGATATATCATGGAAAAATACACTAAAACAATCAAGTATTCATGAAGATGGGAATAGTAATTATGATAAATAGTTTTTTTCTGGTAACAAAGTTTAAAATAATTCCAATCGCCTAGCCTTAAGGACCTAGGTGTACAACTATAGTTATCAGTGTATTCTGGAATCAACTCACCTATTCCATATTTTTCTTTAACAGGCGTCCATAAACTAGACATTTTGTCAAATTCTTAAAATAATAGCATTAAGAAAGATCACATAACTTTAAAATAAAATATAAATAAACAATGAACACTTTTAGAATCTGACAGCTATGACATCACTCCACGGCTGAGCCAAGCATTAGCAATGAAACCTTTTTTCACATATTTCTTTTTCCTGAAACAGTGAGCCACAGCTTTATAGATAAGGTGTGTAGTTCAAAAGCACTGTAAACAATCTAGTTCTGGTTAATGCGTCCTAAAATTGTGGTAGCCAATAGGAAGAGAATAATCGGAATGGTATAATGTAAAATCAGTCAAATTGTCCAATAAATAAGTTTATTATACCTAAAGCTTTCGTAAGCTAGGTTCACATAATCGAAGGGTGGACCGCCTCGTCACGCTATACACGAATCTTCAAACCCCATTACCCTATTGTGTTCCGTTCGGAAGTTGTTCACAAAAAACGTCAAAATACTTTGCCGAAAATTTCTTGTGAACGTTTTGGTTCTAAAACCTTACAAATTCTACATTTTTGGGCCTCCTCGTAGCGCTGAACACGAATCTTCGCAGGGCGTCTTGTTCCTCTTCAAGATCATCAAGGGCTTCGAGATCATCCAGGGGGCAGTCCCATGCTCCTGGAAATGATCAACTTCCGGATTCCAACGGAGACGAGGTCTAAGGATATAATTGCAAGACTTAATCATGGAACATTTAATGAAATTACTAGTGCAAAGTTCCGTATCCAGCGTCAGGCAAATCTGATGGCTTATGATTTCGTCATCTTCCATCTCAGGATCTCTTCCGTGAGAAGACAGCTCCTCCTGCGCAGTCGTCATGTCCAGGATGTGACTTTTTCGGTTCAGGCAGATCTATTAACCTTTCTAGTTCTACATATTGTTACTTTTTACATATATATTTCATTTCAGAGTATTTATTGTTATATAATAAACTAATTTATATGCAACTGTGAGTTATTTATCTATTTATACAACCTTTTGCTATTTATATTGTTATATAATATATATTTATTAAGGTATTTTCATTGATTTATTGTCGTTATTTATTGTCTACGCATAATCACGTATTTATTGTTACTCATCGACCTCTTGTTATTTTTTTATATAATAATATTAATAATAATAATATTTTTTATTGCAATTTAAAAATCATTGTGTGACAAAACAAAAAACAAAGTAAAACAATAAGTATGGCAAAATCACCATCAAAGTACAGGGTTAAGACCATTGATTTTGAATGTATATTTAAAGTCAATGGTTAAGACTTTCACACTGATGAGAGAAATTTCAACAGAAGACCCCAAGTCTTACCAAAACACCATGCGATTGTCTGTAGATAAATTTAATGAGTTACTTAAATTAGTAACTTCTCTTGTCAAGAAAAAAGATACAAAGCTCAGGCCAGCGATTCCGGCCGCACGAAATTAGAGATAGCCTTAAGATACATAGCCAACTGTCAAAAATGTTATGACATCCCCTACGGACCACTTAATACAGAGAGCACGCGCAGTTGCAACTTGCCGGTAGCTCAGTATGTCACACCAGCCGCCAGGTTGCTACTTGCTAGCCGCTAGTTGGTCACATGACTCACTCGCTCGAGTTAGTAGCACGGAAAATAGAACATGTTTGATTTTTTAACCGACTTCCTACGCAAGGAGGAGGTTACACAATTCGACTTGAGATTTTTCTTGTATGTTTGTACACGCATAACTTTTTAACGCGGCTACCGTTTTAAACGCGGTTTGTTTTGTTTTCTAGAGGGTACCGCCCCGGTGGTCCCATATAAAAATATTTTGAGTCAAACTTATGATGCTAGTTGTTTTTGACCAGCGCGCTACTGTTAGTAGCCGCTACTACCTATGTCACACTAGCTACCTAGTAGCCGCTACTTCGATAGCTGCTAGTAAAGTAGCCAAATGTGACTCAGGCTTAAAGCATTGATTTTAAATGTATATTTAACGTCAATGGACTAAAGACTGACAGTGAACTAATAATATTCTTACTGAATCAATAACTTTAACAAAAAGGGGATTTTTATTGGTCCAAAAATTCACTTACATTATAAAAAACATGCCGAATTAAATAATGTTTTAGTCTAGTCTTAAAAGTGTTTAAATTTTGTATATGTTTTAGATCTTCCGGGAGTTTATTATATAACTTCTCTCCCATTTGACTAGGTAGTATTTGGAAGATGTTTGTTCTGTAGTTTTCCAATCTACATTGCGAATTGTTCCTAGTTTTGTAATTATGAATATCATGAATGATATATATTTTATTAGAGAGTATTTATTGTTATAATATATTTATTCAGTTGTACACTTATCATTATCATTGCATTTATTGTCATCTATTATTACACCCTACTTTCTATAAATTAGTGTAACTACATATTATGTATTGATATTAATTTTTCATCAATTATTACTCTTGTAAATATTATTACTCTTGTAAATATTTATCCATGTTGTAATTCTAACGCTTACATACTACGTTCATGGCTCAATTTCTAGCATGTACTCATTTATATACTCTATAATATACTATAAGGTAAAATAAGCCACCTTGAATTGTAAAATATTGGTCCTTGACCGTTGGAAGGAAATAAATCAATACAGAAAAATGATGTGGGTTTTTAACTTTATTAAAACCGGCCTGGCATCCCTGATTTTTTGACTTTGTTATTTTTGGGGTGGACTCTGAAGTCTAAACAAACACTTTTTACTCTGTGAACTAAGTACAGATAATGAATACTCTATGGTACAGACTAAACTTGCCTCCTTGCTTATTTTTATAATTAATAATAATTACAACTAAGTTTCTTCGATTTCATTTTACCGCTAAGAACTCTCTTTATATTGAAATTATACGTCAAACTACAATAACAAGATAAAATATTGAACAACTGTTCCTATAACAAGATGGCGTCATCTGAAGGTAGGCCTATGCATAAAATATATTGTTCAATTTTAAGCTAGGCCTAGGCTACTCCACTAGCGTAGTTTTTTGTAATTAGTTGTCTGTGGACTCTAGTCAGATTAAAACTTTATTAGTCCCTAAACTCACTGTAATAATTGTACTGTTGTATTTGAATTGTGGGTGCTCAGTATCATAGTATTCTAACTAAGTTGATTTCGCTGTGGACGTTTTGTAATTATTTATGTAATTCTTGTACCACTGCAATAAATAATTAATTTTGTGGGCTCACCCAGGACCGCATTTTAGTACAGGCAGATTATAGTAACATTGGACATGATTTTCAAATTAAAGAGGATGCCAACTGCTGGGAAAACCCTAAAAATGTTTTCAGTCTTTGCTATTATTCCCCAGCACAAAAATAATCGATCTGTTTGCTGTTCGATCTTCTTAAATAAATGCTTTAGCTCGAGATTTGGCGCTGATGTTTGCAGAAATATTTGTTTGCTGGCACAAAGTTTCCGGAACCCTAGAGCTGCCCTTAATCATTCCAAAATTTCGATGTAGCTCTAGGTCGCAAAATTATGTTAACTTGGGTTGACATGGTTTTAGTTTGCTCAGAACAAGCTAGCCTAGCCTTATCGGTGTCACAATTTTGTACCGATTGCAAGTGATAATAATCAAGTTTAATGTTTTAAATATGGTTTAACGATTTTTAATAATTTGTTTCTTTATTTTCAGATTTTTAGATAGAAATGCTTATATAAGAACCCTAAAACTCAGCAAGGTTTGAATTGAGGTTAATCTGTGACTCTACTTGCTACTTTTTGTTGTCTTTAAACAGATAGTTTATTGTAAAAGGCATTGTTTGAAGTCTGACTTTTCAGTTTATGCAATGGGACTCACTATTTCTAATGTGTTTCAAAAACTGGTTGCCAAAAAACAAATAAAGCTTCTTATGTTGGGATTGGATAATGCTGGAAAAACAACCATTCTGTATAAGTTAAAACTCAATGAAGTGGTTACAACTACTCCTACTATTGGTTTCAATATTGAAACGGTTGAATACAAAAACATTTCATTCAATGTGTGGGATGTTGGGGGACAAGACAAGATTCGTCGTCTGTGGAAGTTTTATTTTGACTCAGTACAAGGGCTCATTTTTGTAATTGATTCCAATGACAAGGAGAGAATAGAAACCGCTAGAAAAGAATTGGTGAACATTTTGCAAGAACCCGAACTGAAAAATGCGGTCTTGTTAGTATTTGCCAATAAACAAGACCTTCCAGGCTCAATTACTTGTAGTAGTTTAGCAGAGATCCTTAAGTTGAAAGATGTCATGAAACACACTATGTGGAATGTTCAGCCTTGTATTGCAGTGAAAAGCCACGGCATATATGAAGGTCTCGATTGGCTCAGTAACACTATAGCGTCAGCAAAAACTGAATGAATCTCCTGTCCTAGAAGAAGTGAAATACAAAATTAAGGACAGAATAATTCACAAGTTGTATTAATATTTGAAACCAGTATGTTCAGTTCCATTTTTGAATTGATTGAATAATTGTAAAGTTGGTTATTTAATTGTTAAGTAACTCAATAATTTAAATTATTGAAATTTGCCCATTTTTGTGAATGAAGTAATGTTACAACTATTTTGGATAAAAATAATTGTTTGTTGATTAAGAACCAATTAAAAATCTTAAATTTCAATTCCAAATCTTCTTCTGTAGAAAACTAAGTAACAAGTTAAGCACTTAGATCTAAGCAGTAATACAGGGTCATCGAAAAGGTGTACGGGATTTGAAAGTGAAATAAAAATTTTAATATTATTGGTAGCCTTTTGATTTTTACATCAAAAGACACAGCAAATCTTAATTTTTTTAAATGTATTTAAAAAGGTTTCAATGTGAGCTCCCACCAGTTCACGACAGACATCTAGCCGATAGTCAACCTCCCGCCATGTGTTTTGGAGCATTTCAGGAGTTACCGTTGAAATGGCTACGTGATTTTTCTTCTCAGGATCACGTATTTTCTCAGCATTAACTAAGTTTAACCCCAAAGGAGAAATTTAAATGCGTCAAATCAAGACTCCTAGATGGCCACAAAACAGGACCATTCCTCCCAATCCAACGATCAGGAAATCTGTTATTGAGAGCTTCTTGGACGATTAGACTGTAGTGATATGGAGCTCGATCCTGCTGGAAAATGACATGAATGCCCTTTCCCCTTTCAATTTCTTCAACTTGAGGGAACAGATAAGAAGAGGAATCAACGTAGCCATTTCAACGGTGACTCCTGAAATGCTCCAAAACACCTGGTGGGAGGTTGACTATCGGCTAGATGTATGTCGTGCAATGGCTCCCCGTTGTAAAGCGTTCAAAGCTCACGTTAAAACTTTTTCAATTACATAAAAAATTTAAGATTGTCTGTGTCTTTTGATGTAAAAATCAAAATTCTACCAATTATATTAACATTTTTATTTCAATTTCAAATCCAGTACACCTTTTTCGATGACCCTGTAGTAATTCAACTGTGACACGGTGTAAACCGGAAGCCTTAGATCTTAGTGATGACACCGGCCGCGAAAGCCTAAGAGTTAAGTTAAGCACTGTTCATCACTTTACTTAGTGCTATTTGATCATATCTCAAAATAAATTATTGTAATCATTTTGCTTTTTACTCAAAGGCTGCTTTATTCTTAAACTTAATTTCTGTTATTTAAAATCATAATCTTATGTCTTTTCCAAATTTTGAAATAAAAGCTTCTGACACTCTTGTTTTCCATGAAATATTTTTGCTCTTGAAAATACGTTATGTGGTAAAATTATGTATTCTTTCCGACTCAAAACCTTTGAAAATTAAAATTATTATATCAAGTGAAAAGTAGCTTAAAGTAGCACTATTTCACTCTTAGTTTCCAAAATGTTTCAGGGAAAGACCCCCGTACCCCACTGCCGGTTTGGGGGCATCCCATACCCCAGTGTGAAAGAGG
Organism: Matsumurasca onukii; assembly: GCA_018831715.1. Taxonomy (NCBI): domain Eukaryota; kingdom Metazoa; phylum Arthropoda; class Insecta; order Hemiptera; family Cicadellidae; genus Matsumurasca; species Matsumurasca onukii. The sequence goes on along the minus strand of CM032062.1, from coordinate 21,740,409 downwards.
TCAAGCTACACCTAGCATGAATTGGCAAAAACCTGCTTCATAATTGCACTAACAAAGAAGTAAAATCTTGTGTAGTATCCAGAATGAACAAGTTCTTTTGTTTTTTCCCAAAACATAAAAACAGAAAGTCCAGCAGGGGAGACAGTAAGGGGTAATTATATTCTGGTATTGTTCACTCTGAGGCCTCCTGTAGTTACACCACTGTGTGTGAGCAGTACTTGAAACTTGACCTGAGACACCGACCACTCTTAGATGGTGCTTTAAAATTATGATAGGATGAGTGGTGAGGAGCCTTGTTACAAACTAGAGCTAACGTTTCCCATATTGGGTTGTTAATTAATAGCTCAACAACCAACTCTCTAAAAGATGAAAAGGTTCAAGGTTGAAGATTTTAAATTATTATTAAAACCTCTAAAGGGCCTCAAAATGTGTTATTTTGCGTTTTAAATTACATATTTCCTTGGGGAAGGTGCGGGTCTCCCACGCTGGGGGTATTCTATACTCTGCCGGTAAATAACCCCCCTCTCCTTTGGTCGTGGTTACACCTTTCTACAAATGTGTTTGGGAAAATAGAAAATATGGTCACCCTATAAACTCATGGGTGAGGTCAACACGATTGTTGGCAAAATATTGTGCAGGTAAGAATAATTTACAAGAATCATCTTCCTAGATTTAACTCAAGATATCCAATAACATTTCATCATTGGCATCGTACTGCTTGTTCAAAAGTTACCAGTCTTCATGACCAATACTCTTTTCAAAGATTTTTCTCTCCCTCCTTGTACTCCATAAGTTGTGCACCTTGCCATTCAAAGCTCTTGAGCCTAACGGATGTTCATAGCTTCATAATCATGAAAGGGGGATTAGTTTCAGACAGTGAGATGAGTTTGCTAGTGGTTGTGGTGGATGTGAATCCTGGTCAACGGATACTCGTCGAGGAATCTCATAGATTAACCCACTGTCTGGATGCAATCATTGCATTTGCAAACTCACACTTGATGCTGAAAACTAGCAACAGACTGGCGGTGCTTGCGTGCAATGCTGATGGCAGGTTAGTAAATAAGGCTGAAAGTATGGTCTTGCTAGCTAGAGATGCAGTGAAGAGTCAGAGGGCTTACAAATCCTTTTCGGTTGCGTCTTGATCTTCACTATTTTTCATCATACTATAATAGTTTAAAGTGGGTTGGTCCCTGAGATTAAAATATTATTACAGACGTTTTCCATGGTTTTTTAGTGAACAAGTACAATATGACATTGAATCTGACGGACAGTGACATTGAATCCGATCTCTTCTTCGGGTGAAAAGACAAGATCAGATTCCAGATCCTGAAATGCTGTTTTACTTTTCACTAAAAGCGGTTAAAAACGCCCGTAATAATATTCTAATTCCTCAAAATTTTTCCATTGTCAGCAACTAACTTTATTAAACAAAGAATGAAAATGGGTATTTTAAATAAAAACATGTCATGCAAGAATCAAATTAACATAGGAATATGTACTGTTAAATCACAAACATACCTGTACGGGTAAAAATGGTAGTTACAAAAACTGATGCAAAGGTACTTAGGACTTAGGTGCAAAGGATTTTGAATGTGTGATACTTCATATTTGTGTTGACATTAAACCAATTTAAATATAAAAAGGTAGTCTTTTAGAGTGTTTTTAATTTTATTTACTAACTCACTCTAACCTTAGTTAATGTTGACAGTAGTTGAACTAAGTACCAGAGTGTCCAACCTTAAGTAACCTTGATTTGATGGGCCTTCAAACAGTTGAAAATTAAGAATTTATTGATCAATTTACCTGTGTGAAAATAAATTACCATATCTTTCAATAAAACATGATTTTATTTTTCCAAACATGTATCTACCTAATGATCACAGTAAACCTGTATGTGTAGTAAATAACGCTGTAGTGTACTAAATTTGGCAAACAGGAGCACTGAAAGTTAGGGGTGGCACAAAGTTGCACCCAACAGCTCAAAACCTCGGGTTTGCTTTAAGTGTTTGAAATTTGTAAGTAAAATTTCCTTGCCTCCCAATTTGCCAAAATTGTCCCCCTTTTCCCCATGAAAAAGCTAAAACTGAGTGTTGAAAATCTGTCAAATTCAGAGCCTAGAATTTTAGGTACATAATTATATGATTTTGAGCTCATTCCGTTTAATATTGTGACAACATATTTAAGCTAGTGAAGGTAGGTAGTCTTAACTCCGCAATCGTAAGTTTGGAAAACAAAGTGTGTTGTTGCAGTGACTTTATGTTTCCTAACGAAGAAGCCTCGTCAGTGAACTACCGACAACAAGACGGACAGTATGAACTGTTCATGCAAACGGAACGAACAGTCCGGCAAGCTCTGCAAACGTTTGTACTCAACACAAACCGACAGTCTGACAACCTCACTGCCGAGCCTCTCCTGGCCGGAGCACTTGCCATGGCACTCTGCTACATTCACAGGTGAGAAGCCATCCATTACTCTTCCAATATTTTGTTTGTTAAAATTAGGTGTCTGCGAGACCTATGGAGTTAAGAAATTCCCTACAAAAATTAAAACCCCGAAAACTTGCTCGGCAGTTCCTTGAAGTTAGGATTTGTAGGGTTTACTAAATAGGGTGATTGAAAGTCACTCCCTATTTCAAAACAAAACTATCAAATCACAGATCGACAAAATCAGGTACTTTTATTGAAAACAATGCTTTACAATAGATTGACGTCAAACTCTGCTCAGGGTACAACCGATTGTCGTCAATATACCATTCCATATAATACACACAAGTTGACTTAAATCTCAATATAGTTTCCAGTATTGGTAAGGCACTTGCGTAACCTTTAGGGACAGCTGCCATAGCCCTAATAAAAATTCTCTAGGCGCTTTTACAAAAACTGTACATTTTGTCCAGTGCGAGGAAATTTCTTGGCATTGAAAAGAAATTTCTGTTCTCTCGTCCATACGCAAAGAAAAAAAATCACAGGTGGTGGGGTCAGGGCTTTGCCCAGGCCAAAACTGGGAACCTCCTCACCCTATTCATTTATAAAACTTCAACACATTGTTACTTTACTTGTGCAGTGGGTTCTGTCTTAAATACTGTGTCTACTCAATAATAACTTCTGATGATAATTCTCTATTGTTTTCGGGTCAATAAAATCATTTCTGCCATTTTGAACTTTCCACCACCATTACACCTTCATAACCGTTTGCCAAACCTCTTATCTTGAAGCAAGTTTTGGTTGTTTCTCAGTAGCCAAAGAATCAGCCATTTTACAAACTTCATCAATCAAAACAGACTGCTATAATGATGGTAATAAATACCCTTTCATCAACTGTTTTGTTTTTTTCTGTAGCTAGACCATTTTTGGGACCGAGTTTTTATGATGGGAGAAAAATTATTGTTCATCTCAAGATAGATTTTGTAAACAAAACAATACAAAAAGGATTGATGTCCAATAATGTAAGGTTTTAGGTTAAATGTATAAAGTATGTTAAAATAAAAATTTAAACAATCTTGACAAACTACTCACACAAAGAGATTTTAGCAATTGTTATTTATTAATTATAACTTTTAGGATGGAAAGAGAACTGGCCGCTGGATTAAAGATGAACTCCCGAATCCTGACAATAACTGGAAGTGGAGACAGTGCTTTGCAATACATGAACTACATGAATGTGTTTTTCACAGCACAAAAACATGTATGTAAATCAAATACTTTTGTTACAGCAGGTTTTTAGTAAAACTAAATGCATCTTAATTACTTAATTTTTTAGATGCAGGTTTTTTTCTAGTGTTGTTTGTAACTTCTCGAAACTCATGTTAGTTTTATCCGCTTTTGTGATCTATCTGATAGTTTCTTAAATTTTCTTGCAGCCAAAACCCATGGTTCAATATGTAAATTCCGATTAAGCAACAGCTCACTACTTCTAGTATGATGACACGCCAATCTTGTGAACACAGAGAAGTCTCTAACTTGCCATTTGTCTGTTTTGCAAGCTTTTATCTCTCAATGTCTCATTTTCAGAGAGATAACTACTGTAGCTAAAGTTATTGACAGCTACAACTAAAAATATTTGTTGAAGTACCTATTTGTTCACGAGAACAGCTTAGGCAGGTTAAGCCCAAAAGACATTTATAGCTCAAACTTGAGTCTACTCAACTCCAAACTGGTTGGACCTAAAAAATTCCTTCATGATTTTCCTTTAACCTCCTTCCTTTAATCCTCAGTGTCTGGCTTTAAAAAAAAAGTTATTAAAAGCCTATTGCATGGGTTGCCCCTGTGAACAAAATTTCAGCAAAACTGCTCTCTCTGGTGCGTTGCTCTACCAGTCATAAAACCACTCCTCTAAACGTGTGGCCTGTCTAAGCTCAAAAATGCCACTCGCCACGTCACTGGATTTGATGAGCCATTTACTCTTCAGTGCTTCTCAGGGGGTCACTGTGGCCCCCACACCTGGTGAGATTCAATGACTAGTATTGCACCGCACCAGAGCGCGCCCGGGTGGGGATTAAACCAACACACTTGGACAGTCAGGGGCCAACTGACTGTCACTTTAACCACTAGACCAAACCGGACTGATTGCCCCAGGCCGTCACACACTCAGTTGAGTTGGCGTGGGGGAAGGGGTGAGAGTATCTGCCAGTTCTCTGCTAGGGGCACTAGTGTAGGTGCGTCTTCTGCTTGTCCACTCAGCAGCATCTACTCGCCCCGGACTTGATGCGTTGACGCCGTCCTATGTAGGCACACTAACAGTGCGTTACTAAAACGATTTAAGACGCTGAAGGGTTAAGTTGTCATAATTTAATTTCTTAACTTTAACTCAGTGCCAAGGCTAACCAATTAACCATGCATTAAATCAGTGTCTCCCTACATGTATCCTAACTAAAGATTACTAGAAATTTGTTCTTGGCCAGGTTGGTGTGAAATATTGTCATATTGTTGCAGAATGTAATAATAGATGTGTGCAGTCTGGACCAAAACCTGGGTCTCCTGCAGCAGGGCTGTGATATTACAGGAGGACTTTACCTGAAACTTACCGTAGCAAGATTGCCAGGATTTTTGCAGTATCTTTTGGTAAGTAAAAAACAAAATTATCAACAAACTTGGGTAGTTTTTATGTTAGTCTTCCTTGTGAAGACCAACACAAACCTAAAAAAACCTGGCTTGTCTTGTGGCAGTCTGAATAAGTCCTTGATGAAGCCATAGTTTAATAATTTTACAGGGACAATCATTTTCATTATCCTACAGTGCTAAATTCTTGGGAATTCAATAATTAGACTTAAATTTTTCCTGGAACAGAAGTACCGAATTCATAGCCGAAAGATAAAATTCATCCACTTATCAAATTTTGGTTTTAAGGGATGTTATCGATATAAAGACTAGATTAATAATTTATTATGCTTATTTTTGTTCAACTTTGCAATATGGGATTGAATTTTTGTGGGGTTAGCTTCAGAAATAGAAGAGATTTTTGTTATCCGGAGAAATTTTTAAGAGTGATGACTTTTTCCTTGGCAGGCTTCTTGTAAACCAGTTTTTAAAAAGTTACAAATTTCGACTGTTTCTAGTCTGTACATAGTAGATAACTTTACTGTCAGTGTAATCCAATTTTAATGAGCTTTTAGAGGAAAATCTTTATTGTAGATATGATAATTTACTTTGGCAATAGGTCACTGCTTGAGGTAAATTGTGAGAGAGTTGAAGATCTAGATTCAACATTGTTCCGGACTAATTAGCCAGGGCATCTGTTCTGTTGTCAACAGTGGGTGTTTCTACCAGAACCTCCCATCAGGAAGAAGCTGGTTCTGCCACCTCCGGTCAAGGTGGACTACAGAGCAGCTTGCTTCTGCCATCGTCAGCTGGTAGACATTGGTTACGTGTGCTCCATCTGCCTGTCAAGTGAGTTCCTCATCATCACGTTATCTAAAGTGAAAGTGTTAAATTAGCTTTTAGTAGCATTTGGATGGTGACCATAAATGCTACACACATAATATTCATACTTATTTTGCACCACCAGTCTTGCTGAATGTATTGAATTGATCTATTGTCATTTGTCACTGAAAGTGCCTCAAGAGTTAGCAGAAGATACTGTCAATTTGCATTTTGATTTATTGAAAACAACTTTCAGCTAACTTTGTTACTGAAAAGAAAAAATAATAAGTTTAACAATAACTGCTATAAGCTGTTATATATTTAAGTCAGTGGACCTGGAGTTGTGAGCTTATGAATAATTGTAAATGTTTATTGTAGGTTGATTTCATTTTACTCAAATTAATTTATTTAATTTGGTTTCAGTTTTCTGCAAGTTCAGCCCAATATGTACAACGTGTCAGTAAGTATTTCCAAATGTGGAAACACACATTTTTTAGAGATTTTTTTATGGAAAGCTACTACTTTTGGCCAAGAGGTTGCCATAGGTGGTCATGAGCAGAAACGAAGTTCAGCCAACAACATTCTTTAAACTCTTTTGCCACAAAAAATTTGAATCACACCTTCTAAATGTTGACATTTTGTTAAAAGTTTCATTTCAAAAAAGTCAAAAGGAACTGTAAATTATATGAGAGTCTCTACTAAAACCTAAGTTACAATTACATTTTTCTCGTAAAATACTCTTCCATACAGCAATTACTGCCTTAACAGTTAACAATCTTCCAAACTTTTTGTCCAAAGAGTTTTAATTTAAATGTGTTTTTTCTAGTGCGGTGTTCAAGACACCAGGAGCTCTACCCATGAAACCAAAGAAGAAGAAACCAAAAGTTAGTTTATAGTTCTTTGAATAAGCAAGTAAAATATGTCTATAATAGTGTATACTTATTTACACCCGTTTAAGAGCCCTTAGTCGAAATCGTATAAGATTTTCATTTTAGGCAATGGAATCATGAGAGTGGCAGCTTCAGATTGGTCCTTAAATATCTTTTTTTGTTTATGTAAAACTTAAGAGAATTAAAACAGTTATACGTCAAATGTCCATTCTTACACTTATATCTGTTATATGAACAGAAAGGAGAGCAGGCTCACCTGGGTAAGGTGAAACACATAAAGATTTGCTACAGCATTTGGCTGAGGCAACCTTGGAGACATTAAAAAGCAGCGGCTGACCACCAAGACAAATTGTAAGCGTTTGCACAAACTCGTTGTCAAAAGCTTATCCAGAAACTTATTGTTTTGAATTATTAGATTTGAAATTATTAAACATAGGTTAACAGTGTGGTCAATTTAAATCAAACAAAGAATGTAATTTTACGTATTGTTACTTTGACATCATTTACAGACTTGAAAAATATCTGCTGTGAAAATTTTTTATTTCTGCTTTGTGAAGTCTTTGATTGCACCAATAGAAAGACATTAAATGAAGTTAATTTGACCAAAATCAACTTTGCTATGACTTATAGTTGAGGCACAAGCTTTAATTGTTCACCATCTTTGGCATAGCCAAACTGTCGTCTAATCTTACTAATTAGGCACAATGCAGGCACATGTTTAGATTATTAACAACCAAATGATTAATTTTATTCAAAATAATTAAATCATGTTTAAGTTGTATACATGAAAACGCATTTGAAGGTACTGGTTTCCATACATGGTTCCGATTAAAACAAATACATTGCTTGTAAACACAATCCTGACAAAATTATTATTTTGTTTCTCATTTACTAAAAGTAGAAAAATTAGAGTATTTTATTGTTTTTAACAATTCCTTTAAACATCATTGCTGAATTTCACTATAGGAAATAATACACAGTATTTATTTAAAATTAGTTTTTATTATAACAACTTAATAGCATGTTACCAAATTATTGTTTAAATTCTTTTTTATTTGTTTTTTCATAGCATGAAAAATTATAGTGGTTTTAAGAGTCTTGAATAGTTTTCAAATAAATTTCTTCATTTCTTTAAGATTTGTTTTATTTGTAGTACTTTCTAAGTAGTTCTTGGACAAACAGCTTTATTTTATTTGGGTTCTTAATACAGATATCTCTTTATGACTGGTATTTCTACTGGACAATGAATTTGCAAGTCACCAAATTTAATCAAGTCCAGATATCAACCAAGGTTGATAGTTTAATATATTTTCTTTAGGAATTCTGTAAAAAGGTTCCTATAAAATAATAAATCAGCTATTAAAAGTATTCTTTGCTACATAAAACAAAATGTAATCTCCTTTTATCAATATTCATAGCTGACTTCCCTTGAGAATTAATTGAAATTATTTATTTGGGATAATAAAAGCATCCACTTACCATGTTTTGTATTAAAAAATGATCATTTCTCTTACTGCAGGTTACATTCTTTGAAACTTTATACTTAGAGTCAAAATAGCGTATTAGTTTATTATTTACAAATGCACTGCGGTTATAACATTCACTTAACAGCCGTTCAATATCACTACAAGAATATTTACAACTGAGTAATTTTGTAGGGACAACCGGAAAAAGCACTAAGCTACCATGTTTACTATTGCATTACTGTCTCAATATTTCCAGACATGCTTATCAGCTGATGAATGAAACAACCTGCAGCTTAATAAGCAGTGATTCACAATACTCTCTATCTCAAGTTCACCTACAACGTTTCTGTTCAACTTTGAACTACTCATACTGGCTAAACCATAAATTCAGTATAAAAAAAATTACAAAATGAAAAAGAATTAGATAATGTATTTGTGTATTTAATAAAATCATAACAAATGTTCGATCTCTAAAAATAAAAACTTTCCTACAGGCCCACTATTTCAGTACATCAGATTTAAGTACCCATTTCGGTCTTAGTTTTACCAGTTAAAACTATATAATTATTTATAAAAGTTATACCGTTAGATAATGTGATTCATAAAGAAACAGAAAAATTATACTTTGTAACACTTTTACAACGTCGTTAGGATTATACTTGGGTTGAATGAGAGGCTGCACTTTGAGTCTCAGCTGATGGCGATCACTTGGAAGTCATGAAACGAACCAAACTAGATCTCCGAGTAGCACACCTTACTTATTACACCATGACCTGGGTAAGGTGAAACACATAAGAGATTTTCGGCCCTACTGAGGCATTTGCCAAGACAAAAAGAGAGCACTTAAAAAAGTAGCGATACAAAGCAGACCTAGACAACAGAACAAAAAGATGGAGGCAGTGTTGCCAACTGTGAAGTCAGCTGTCAAAGATGCCTGCATCCGTAGCTCAGTGTGTAGTCAGAGTTTGCAATGCATGAGGTCACAGGTTTACGAGTGTTAATGATCAAATGGATAAATCAAACAAATGCAAAGCACATTCGGTTGAATTTTATTTTGACTATGTAAATCGACCGAGAAATACACAGCCGATGTAAAAATCATCTAAGCAATAAAATCTTACATTTGATACACCATTTATGATTTGCATTAAGCTATTAGTTTCTTTATCATTTCGTGGTACTTAACAACATCAAACACATTATTAGGCTAAGATGGGCAGTACTGAAGTCTTGTGCATTACTTACAAGTAGCTTAACGAATCTAATTCTAAATTACTATTAGGGACAGTCACAGATTTAAATGTAACCTCTCAACTAGGTCCATTCTTAGTAGGGTATCTTTTACCATGAAAGAAGGCAAACACATAGCGATACCTAGTTGTATGTTTCCAGGCTTTATTTTCCTGCCTCTTAAATTATAGGATGAAGTAATCCCTATTTACGCAAACACATTAACTGTTATCATAGTTGTGCCTAAAACCTGAAATTTTGTAATAATTTACAAAGTTATTTAAATCCATACGTTAATAATTACATTTTTGCTATGCAGTTGGTTTAAACTACATTATAATATTTATAATTTTATACATTTTGGAAACTTATTTTAGGTAGTCTGGTAACTCTGCAAAATGGCAGCATTAGCGGATACCTCTGATTTCCTACTCTTCGTCATTTCTTCTAGATTGACGATCTGAATCGCTCATAAGAATTACGCATAGATTACATTTAGTTTAGATAGGACATGTGTAAGTACTCAAATCCAAGCTCAAAAATCAAGCTGGAAAAACACCAGATATAAAGGTTATTTAAACTTTGAGTAATCAAGACAAGCTTGGCTACATAGCTAGGCTCTAGTTTGCCCAATAATTGTCTTGAAATTGGACAAGTTTGTATTTGAAATAATTATCGTAAAAGAAGGTGTTAATGGATGAAAAGAGAAGTAATACAATTTACTTATATCTGAAAAACGGTAACTTTACTGAAAGCTTTAAATGTAAAACATGTTTTATATACTGTATTATAAAATATACTCATACTCTACTGTAAAATCAAAAATGAAAACTGATACAACCTGAAGAATCACTAGTCACACATGTTTATTTTTAGTACTGGGTTGCATAAATAGTAACATCCTATTTACTAAATAAACATTTCCTTACTAAAATTCTAGGTTCTTAAATTCAGGTTGTTTGTCAAAGTTTACTACTATTTTCATGTTTCTTATTTTAAAGATAATTTAAACATATTATTTATCTTGATGATTTATAAAAATCATTTAATAACTTTATTAATAGAACATAAATGTTTTCCTGATTTAAAAATTGTTGTCCTATTGCAATGGAAACTTATATTATTACTATTCATTAGCTGAGTATGGTATACAACACAAAGTAGAAAATATCCTTTGGTGTGATGAGAATGAGAAATGAAATGAAATGAAATAGAAAATAATCTTTATTCACATATTGTATAAATACAATGAATGGCGTCAAACAATTTTAATTAATAGCATAAAGTTAAGGAGGTGAGACATAGAAAAGATAGGCACAGTTTAACAGAAAAACTCACTAATTGAATATAAAGGTCTAGTCAAAAGTATTTTTAAGATTGTTTTAAAATTGTATTAGAATTTGAAGTGTTTTTAATAATTCCGGTAAAGCATTAAAACATTTTGCTCCTATATATGTTGTCTTTTTTTCAAAAATCTTAATCTATGTGATGGTATTGAAAAAATTGTTTCTGTTTCTAGTAAAATATTGATGAAAATCACAATCAAATTGAATAAGTCTTTGGTTTGAATGATTGTATAAAATACATTGATAGATATAATGGCTGTAAATAGTCAAAATATTTATTTCAGAATTTTTTCTTTTACTGAAGCTTGCCAATCCAGTTTTAACATTATATCAGTGTGCAGATTTTGTAAAATCAAAGAGCCTATTCATATTACTTTGGCTTGTTCCACCATATACACATAATCCAAATGCTAATTGTGAATGAATATGTACAAAATATACCAGTTTTAGCGATTCTAGTTTACAAAATTTTGACAATCGATAAAGGCGAATAAACCTGAAGAAATTTTATTAGCTACATGATCAATGTGAAAGTCCCAGCTCAATTTACTGTCTATGTACAAACCAAGAAACTTAGTGTTATCAGCAGAATTAATTTCAACACCGTCCAAAGCTAGTTTTGGTAAAAGCAAATTTGCATTAGGTTTTAAACTAAGTGGTATAATTTGTCTTTGATAAATTTAGTAGAAGTTGATTATTAGAGAAAAAGTTCTGTATTTGAGTCCTTATGTCTATGTGAGATTTGAACCTCATAGTCAGACTTTCCACTAACAGAAGATTGGCATCTGTCTGCATATAGGCAAATACCATTATTGATTACATCAGGAATAATGCTGGTTGAAATGTATATAACAGAGAAATAGAGGCCCTAGAAATCGATCCTTGTGGGACCCATGTATAATGGTTTTAGCTTGATTGTGAGAAGATCAGCTGATTATGATTGTTTACATGAGCAATTTCAACAAAACTGTTTTCTTTCAGAAAGGTAAGGTGGGAACCATTTTAGTGGTAGCCCAGTAATTCCAAGTGCATTAAAGTTTGTCCTAATAATTTTAAATGTGACCGCTGTCAAAGCCTTGCTCAGTCCTGAAAATGCCTGTTACTTTATCACCTTGGTCAACTGGATTAATAATTGAATCAATGTAACACAGCAGCTGCAGATACTACTGAATGATTTGATCTGAAACCATGTTATCTTTATCATATAGTTGGTTAGTTTTAAATAATGAGTTAGCTGATTATACATAACTTTTCAAAATTTGTAGAGATGACTGGCAACAGAGCTAATGGCGATAGTTTGCAACATCTAATAGGTTTACTTTTTATGTAACGGTTTAATTTTGATATTTTTCAATTTATCTGGAAAAATTCCAGTAATAAAGAATGAATTTATTAAGTGTGCCATTGGTTTAGAAAGTTGACTCCTTGCATATTTTATAACGGTTATAGGAACACCATCATAACCAGCTGAATATTTATTATCAAAGTTTAAGATTATTTTATTTATGTCTATTTCACTGACAGGTTTAGCGAAATTTTAAATTTTGATAGTTACTAACCAGACTAAAACTGAACTAAATGCTTTGTTGAGTAATAACTTCAGAGTCAAAAACATTCTGGATGTTTTTATCCTCTCAACAAATAAAATAACTTGTTTACTTTTACTACTAATAAATTAAGATCTATTGTTTTACTTTTACAATAGTTGTTTAGGCAAATGAAAAAATTAAAAATATCTTAATCTTCATGAAATGATTTCACTATAACAATACTCTCCAATTTGAGAGGACTATTCAGAAACTAAATTCCGTTGTTGTGTAGCAAGTAGACGAACAAACCATGTGTTAATAAATCAAACATTAAACTTTTCACAATTTCATTTTTTTGTACATGTTTTATTTTTGATATCAAGGTTACATAATCATAATACAGTTAATTTTGCCTTTTGTTATTAAACTGAAGATGCCTTGCAGGCAAAAGGTAGCTCTTTATAAAATTAAAATTGTGAAAAGTTTAAACAATGTCTGATTTATTAACACCATCTACTTTTCATCAAGTATTTAACAAAGAAAACAAAACCATGTGTGTAAAAGTGTAAATTATATGTCATTAGAAAGCCTGACTCATTGTGAATCTAACATTATGCTTAACACTTTGTGTGTGTCATTTTGATGAGCTCTAAATGTCGAAACAAAATTATCTCTACGTGTAATATTACCGCCGAACAAATAATAGGGCGATTAACTTTAAGATATAATTTTTGCAGAAAGGTTTCTAAAACCCTTGTCTAGCCAAACATATTGAATTTGACTCTAACTTTAAAAAGTTGCTTGTAAGCCAGTGATTTGCAAACTAAATCGTGTTAAAGCGTGAATTACACCTGTTTTTCCTTATGGACACGGGGGGAATGTCATGAGATAGGTGATAGCTTATAAATTCTTGTGCCTTGGTATGATACGTGCTCTGAATTTTATATTGCCAAAATATAGGTGAAAGTAACGTTTGTAGAATAGATGTGCATTTTACTATTTTTGAACGGAACTTAATTTAAGAATGGACCTTTGTATAATCATGACTCATAGTGGTTTCTTTATAAAAGAGATAACTCAAGAAGCTATTTCATTTAGTCCAAATTTGTAAATCTCACAGTGAGACTAACCTCATTAATATTAAAGATCTTAATTTGTATAAGCTAAATAGCTAATTTGTTTCTAAAGAAATCTGAAGACAAAATGTATGGACTGAACCTGGACTCAAACCCGGATCTCTCACATGCCTGGTGATTATGCTAACCTTTACACCAGCGACCATCAATATTAAACAAAAATCAAATACTTGATGGAGGTGTTTTGTCTTCAATGAGGCAATTGTTACCCTATAAGGGATTTTATGAAAATATTGATATCAGGGAGTAAAGTATTATTTAAAGGTAATGTACAAATTTGTGTTGTTAAAATTTATATACATAGCAGATAATACTTGTCTAATGATCTTGCATATAGTGTTGATAGAATGGCATTTAGTTAAAAATGTTTTTATATCTCAAAACTATCCTGTTTATTTAACAAATAAAGTATTTAAAGCAATAAAATTATTCTACATCGTAAAAAAATGAAACTATAAAATTATGCTGTTCATTCTACCTTAGAATTACTTGTAATAATATAAATATTTACATACATCAAATATATAAATGAAGCTTTATATTTACACATCTTAGAGGGGACTCTATCTTACTATGGCCTGAATCCACCCCTGACTATGTTATAGATTAAAAATGTAAGGGATGTGCGAGTAGCTTAATTATTGAGTTTTTGAGTAAAAAATCCCAGTAATAGACCGATTTCAAACAAAATACTCTAAATTTTTTTGTTTTGGCTTTTTGTGATATTGATTTTGTTCAGTAATCAATAATATACTGCTGTATTGATGGTCATAAACTTGATTAATCAGCCAGCTATTTTGCAAAATATTTAAATTTGTCTAAAATGGTTATGTATAAAAATTTAAAAGTAAAAAAAACACCAAAGTCAACTGCTGAATTTAAAACACTGAATTGTTGTTTGAAAGAAATTATACCAGTAACTAAGTTGCTATTTTTCCCTATTAAGATTAAAACTGCTACCTTTTCTAACTGCTGTAACTCAAATAAAAATTATTTGAACTTCGTAATTTTCTTAAAAACTCCACTAGACTCAAAATTACTATTCCACAGTCCAAACTAATATACATACAAAATTATATTATTTTACTTAGAAAATATACCAATACTGAATCAAATTTACATAGCGGTATTATTAAATATTAATAATATGACTATGTACATTTGGCCAAAGTAGTGGTTGGAGTTTCAGTTGAGCTGTAACAATGCTGTTACTACAATACCTGAAAAATACAGAAATTAAATATTGTTTTGGGGGTTGACATTACAAGATCTACAAATATTTACGTTACTATTTTTATTTAACTTTAGATCAGTCTCACCAAGCATGTGACCGTAATAGCTTGTTTGTCCATTAAAAATCCACTAAAAGTAGGTGTTGTTAAAAAGTGCAACAGACATTTCAAATTTGCAATCCTTTTTTAACATATCCACTGCGTCAGCTGTACTGGTACTAAAACTATGACAGCATCGAATGCAATTTTCATGTTTTAACACGATTATCACAGTGAATGTGTTAAGCTGCTTATACCTACTTAAAAGTTTACCGTCTAAAAACTCAATAAAAAAACCTCTTAAAAACGATTAGTAAGGTTATTTTTTAATCTCCCATACTACCTTATTGGATTTTGTTCAAACTTAATATACATTATTGTATCTAAGACCTTCAATAGAAAAGTTACCAGCATAAGCTAACTTATCATTTCAAAATGGTGGTTGTTTATGGCATTTAGAGGCACCTTTGGGGTTCAAACTTTAATTAGTAAATAAAATAAACAGTGAGATTTACAATCAATTGTAATGGATAATATTTTGCTGTACATTTTATCATCCATCTATTGACACCAGTTTGCAAAATCAATTGAGAAATAGCAGAGCTTTAGGAAAAACTCTGGCAGAAAACAGCCAACTTTCCACATCACCTCGATTTTGCCACGGTTTCCACTACAATTATTTGGTTAGTTCTCGATCGATTTTTATTATTTTTAGTGATTGGATAAGAAATTAAATGGATCACCAAACACTATTCTTTACATTTTATTGTAAACATCATGGTTTATTCGCTAACTAAGGTGTAACACAAAAATGCCATAAAACAGCCACCATTTCAAAATGGTAATTTAGATCATGATGGTAATTTCTTCCAGAGATGGTCTTCTCTAGATAAAAATTTGTATTCAGTTTGGTGGGATTTATATTAGGGTGTAACTATTAAGTTAGTCCAATATAAGTAATGTGGGAAATAATAAATGATTTCTGAAAAACAAAATGGCAGATATATGTTAAACGTAGCGATTTTCAAAAAATTATATTCATGATTTTCTCTTTATTTTGACCCATTAAACCTAATCCTAAAGTTTGAGACACCCTTTCATGAACATCCTGTATTTCCTTTTTCTTTATTACTAAAAGCTATTTTATAGTTTAAGACTTAAAGAAGTGACGGTGTTATATCTTATTACAGTTAGCTAATGGCGTCAGCAGATTTGAAGGCAGAAATAGTTGGGCCGGATGGTGTAGTGGTTTTGCATAACCGCCCGGCAAGCGGAGACCGGGTTCAAGTCGGTTCGGTCAAACATTTTTGTCTTCACATTTCTTTAGTAATAAATTAGCTTTTTAGCGTTTATACAAATTAAGATCTATCTTTTTCTTTATTAGAAATGGAGTGAGATGGTAACCTCAAACTTGCGGTGTTTCTCTGACCTGTGCGCTAGACTTTGCCTCGCATCATTCGCCATTCTGCGACGCAATGTTTGGTCCATCCCACCGCAAGCAGATTTCTTATTACATAGGCGATGCTTATGTTTTATTTCAGATTATTTTACCACCAATGTAGTGAAATGAATTATTGTGATTCACGTTGGATAATCACTCTGATTGTAATCAAATCTGCTGACACCATTAGCTAACAGTTATACGATAAAACACCGTCACTTCTTTAGGTCTTTAACTATAAAATAATTTTTAAATAATGTATATTTAATCCCCTATAGATCAATAATAAAGTAACTAAATTAGTACTGAGCTTACTGACTTGCATCCTAACTTAAGCAACAAATTGAATCATGAATTGAATAAAGAATTATCATGTAAATCAACTACTGAAAGGCTTCTTACTTACCTAAGTTTTAAAATATTCTCCCCAGGTAAGTGGTTTCTGGTGAAAATCCTGGTATCAACTCAACAAAGCCTAGCTTGGAATAGAAGTCCACAAGGGGCCGATCTTGTGCACTTACTGCTACGTATACTCCAAAGGAACCTGAAATGTTCAAATGGATTTTAAAGTTACAAATATTTGGACATTCATAGAATTATTGTTTACATTATTTTGATACTGGGGATTATATCATACATACATAAATCAAGAACGTTTTATTACTTTGCTTCAGCTAAACACATGAACATAGCTTATGCAATGTTCAAAAATGTGACTGCTTATTTAGTAAGAATAACTATGGTATAAACTTAGTGTAAGAACACACAGAGAAGCGACTGACGTTTAATTAAACCAAGTAAATGCATTGGGCAGCGCTTTTACTAGCAGCGATCGCGGCCGACCTGACGGTAGCAATACCTCAGAACAAACTGGTTTGTTTTCTTGGTAGATGGCGATGGATGTGGAGCTGCTCATTACAGAAGTGCAAGAGATGCGATTTGGAGGAGTGACCACAAGAATCGAGGAATAATTGACAAATTGTGGGAAGAAGTAGCTGTTGTACTAATCACAACAAGTGAATACTAAATTAAATACATCAGTAGAGTTGAGTAGACCTAAAATAAAAGTGAAACAAAATCTGCGACAAACATTTTTTATTTTTATTGTACACCAAACCAGACCTATGAACTGTACATGGTTACACTCACAACAATAAATATTTGCAAGTTTCAGTCCTAGCTTTGACAGCCATTTTTACAATGTCAGCGTGCGTCTGGCATCGCTCTCTGTGTTAATAGCATGTCGCTTTTGTCGGCGCATGTAGCCATTCGCTCTCTGTGTGTTCTTACACTTAGCCCGAGTTCTTCACCTTTTGGCACCTAAATACTAATCAGAAATTTTTAAGGATTTGGCTAACCACCTATTTTTAACATTTTTCTTTTTAGCATGAATTCTATCAGCGTGATAAGCAGTTAAATTAAAAATCAGTTAGTATATTTAAGTATGGGCAGCATAAACTGGTAAAAACTGATTATTCAAAAGCTAAATATATATGCATTTCACTATTGTCAGCCAGCATTGGCTCACGTGTGTAATCTAGCCCTATTTAAAAGAATATCATGGGTAACTTAGAATAAATTATATATCAACTATATTTTAAAGAAGATATGTTAAAAGCTATTAACAAATCTCTAAGGTTAAAATATTAATATGGACATTTACCACCATTTGTTGGTAAACAAGAAGAAGGCTACCAGACAGGCCTAGAGCCACTAAGAGGAGGCTCCTAGAATATTTGCCTTAATTCTTTTACCTCTTGAGTCTTGACCATTTTTTTTCATGTTATAATTTTTGAGAAATTTCTTTAGAGTAAACATTTTATTCTTTAAAATAAAATAATATTTCATAGCCATGAAACTAGTTACTTCTTTTGTCCAAAAACCTTAAGGACCACACACAAGTTTTTGCACTTTCTTTTCCGCTCTTTACACGAACAACTGACATTAATACAAGGCCTCTTGCTCAAGGAACAACTATTTCCACTACCACCAGTTTGTAGTTTGTGCAAGATATATAGCCAATCAGTGATTGAAGATGGTACGCCACAGCTGGGATGAAATATTTCAAACTAATTATTATTCTTCAGTTACACAGACAAAATAATAGAACACAAGCTGTCTACATTAGCCATATTTTATGTAGACTTGTCTACTACTTCTATTATTTTGTCTGTGTAACTAAAGAATATTTACCGTTGGCAGTACCCTGAAATATTGAAGAAAAATATTATGATGTTTGGCATTAGTGCGAACCGGAAGAGCTAGATATGTTGAGCAAGATATGTTCAACTAGACTAACTAGTGCACTAACCGTTGGCTCTGGCTGCCAGCATGCAGATGACCAGTCTCTTGGCCACTGACTGGTCGAACGGTGAGAAGTGAACACGTCATCACTGAGGGGTGTTGTGTGTGGATCGAGTCTGGTACAGAGTCCAGCTTCATCGAGTGGAACCAGTTTATCATCTCCTGCAACGTAACATGACTATTAGTGGAAGTAAGGGGTCAGCAGGCTCTGAGGGACCAGGAAATTCCCGACAAAAATTAAAATCCCCAAAGACAAGTGAGAATCTTCTAAAATTGGAATCTTTTGGGCGGGAGGGAATTTTCAGAAAAAGATGAGATTTTCAAACAGTTGTCATTTTCAAATTATACAGGAATTTTGAGGAAAGTCGGAATTATGCAAGAGTTTTGCCCTTAAACTAGGAAATTTTGAGAAGGAAGGTGAAGAAGTTAATATTTAGTTGCAGGCCCTAAAGGGAATCAAGGAATCGCTGTGAACGGTAGTGAAAGTTTTGATTTTGTCTTGAAGCTAAGTTACGGTAGTATAGAGATCACCAATGAAAGTCGTGATTTTATCGTGATGCTAACATGCGTCTAGGCGCTAGCTCTCTGGCGACACAGGCGGGAGTAACTATCACTCTCAAGATATCATTTCAACATTTTTTTCAAATTTAAATTTGAATTGAAGCCTAATAATATTGCACTCTAGTACTAGAAATCTACAAAATGTACCCAGAAAATTCCAGGAGTTGTGAGGGAATTTTGTCCTAAACGCTGGACACCCTGTCAATATTTGGTTTGAACCGTTGCCTCCGTGTTCTAGGATATCATGCGAGGCCTGTACAAGGTGAAGTAGCTTGCATACATTGTCGTGGACGAGGCTCATTGTGTGAGTCAGTGAGGCTACGACTTCCGGCCGGACTATTTCATTATGACTAGTAAATACCAATTATTAATTCAACCCTTTTTGACATTTTAATTTTAAAACTGTCTGTAATTATTATGAGGTGATTTGACAGATAATAATATTAAATTAAAGGATAACTTTGTTGTACCATACACACTCTTTTGAAAGGGTAAATTTACTTATTTATATAAACTCTCCACACAAAATAACCTTTTCAAATTTTCAATTTTTTCTTCTTAATTTGTCATTACTATAGTTAGCTTTTCAACAACAGGATTCTAAGTTACAAATTTGTTTGTACTGTTGGTATACCTGTTGCGGAGAGGTCTTATCCTCCATCGTATTGTTGGGATACTTCTCACACATCTCTGGGAGCCAGGCCACCTGCACTTTGCTGTAGAACTGCCTCGCGTCAAGAGCAGCCAAAGCGTAACCCACCACTCCCGTCTCGTCTTCCACCACCATGCTGAACTCGGGGTTAAGTGTGACAAATGCACCTACAAGCCTGCAAACAATCTTTCTCCTTAGATTTAAGAAATAGGGCACTAGGCCAGGATATGCTATGAAAAAGGAATATAAAGGAGAGCAGGCTCATCTGGATGAAGTAGAAACACATAAAAGAACACGACTGTCAAATTTTGAGCTCTACTAGGGCCTTTGTCAAGACAAAAAGAGATGAACTTTTAAAGGAAGTCCTGGATAAAAGTATGACACAGGTTTTGCATGATTTTTGGTTGCAAGAGTAGAATCCAGATGGTTGGTTTAGAAGTTTCTCAAAATTGTAGTCAGAGAGTTTAGGGTGGACTAGGAGTTTGGTTTTTGGCCTGGTGGAAGGTGACGGTTGGGCTCTCTCTAGGAGGTCTTGGGTGTGAGGGTAGGCTTTGAAGATGTTATTTTTGGAGAAAAAAACTATTACTTGCTGCAAATATGTTTTCAATGTACTGAGATCCACAACTGGTGACATCAGGTTTGTTAAAAGTAGATTTTAAAAACTTGCCTCACGCTGTACTGGCAGGAGCAACTAGGACTCTTATAAAATAGAAAAATACCAAAAGTTAGGATTAATCTTACTGCTGACTTATTGCCTGTTCCACAACTATGTCACACTTTTGCCCAGCGTTCTGTTTTGAGGGATGCAGTAAGGGTAAAAACTAAAAACACAACTTTCAGATAATCTTACGGTTAACACTGACTCTTGCAAAGAGTGGGTAGAGTACACTTGTCTGTTGTATTCCTACGTGATATTGTAGTGTCTTCCGCAAGGATTACCTGTCAGGAATGAGGTTAGGCAGTGAAGGAGTGGAGAAGGACACGGTGCGTCTGCACACATCATACACGGCAGGCTCATCCTCTGTCAAGTACGGGCGGACAGTGTAGATCTTGTTGCAAGGCACCTCAGGAGACTTGTACACAAACAGGTCTGAGCCGGCGTCTACTGGGATTAACCGCTGTAATCATCATGCTTGAGTCATGTGACAATCACTTAAGTGTTATTAACTAGTGTAACTGTTAACAGTTGACAAATTTTAGATTAATCTAAAAAATTCAACTATTTCCAAGTTGTAAAGTTTTGAATGTGTACGCGTTGTGTAAAATTTTGAATGTGAAACTTATATAACTATAATTGGTAATTCCTAAATTTTATTTAAAAGTACTGGAAAATAAATTAATATTCTTAAATCAACTTGAAGAATCATTTTAATGTGAGAATGGATTTGTCAAATATAGAAGTTAATACTTTAAAATTGCAAATTATGAACGGTACTTTTTTTATTTGGTTCAAAGCACTAATCAAACAAAGCCAGGCAAACACACAGCTTAGTCCTAAAGTTTCGCTGATTGTGGATTCCTTAAGTACTAAAGTAAATATTTTATTTTGAAATTAAATTTCAAACATAAAGAGTGGATTTGTACAAAATACAATGAATTAATTTAGTATTTTAAATTACAAATTTTAAACATTACTGATTTTTTGCATTCGGTTCAAAGCATTAATACAATAAAATAATTAAGAAGTATGAATGGATTATGAACTAATCAATCTCATCCATGTGTAAGAATCCAAACCATTTGTTTGTTTTTAAATAAAAATACCACAAAGCTGTCATAACTCACATGTTGACAAAACTAGAAAAATTGGCAGAATAGATTCTTTTAGTGAAAATATAGAAATGGGAGCAAGGGCTGTTGAAAAACATAACTATTTAGATGAAAAAATAATATAACTAAAACCAACAAAATCAAAAATGACTAAGAACTTAAATACAAAGCAATACACCACTTACAATATCCACCATTATTATGTTTAAAATGATATTAAGTGTATAACAAAAAATACAATAAGAAAAGCCTTAAGATATTTTGTTCAACATTACTTTACTAGTAATTTTACAATAAACAGATTTGTTGTCCTGCATTTAATAATAACTAAAACTGTTTGCTTGGGTATTGGAAACTTATAAAAAAAGACTAATTGGTACCTCAACAACAAAAGTTTTGATTAAGCACATCATATTCTTAAGGATTCGGGCTTCTCTTAGTATATAGATTTTCACATGTATTTTTGTAACCAAAGAAGTTAATTTGTTTATAGTATGTTATTGTCAAATAAAAGATTTAGTTTGGATTTGGTTTTTAGGAAAGGGGTGGAAAGTGCTCTTATAACTACCTAATTGAACCTCAACATCCTTTTACCTATAAAATATAAATGAAATTTAATATCTGTTATGTTAACTTTTAAAAATATCCAATTTTCCGCTCATTTCTTTCACTAATACATTTCATTCACAAGATATAAAAATATTAAACCCATCTTCAAAATGATTTTGAATCGTGTTTGAGGATTTTTTTTCCTTAATGTTTTAGTTATTAACAATGAGAATGATACTATAAGAAAATCAAACAAACCTATCAGGAGCATTTCTTCCGCAATCGGATCTAAAACATACACAAGCATACAACAAGAGATAAAACACTAATCTAAATTCAAAGTCTGGGCGTCCTCATCTTCCTGCACTGAAGAACTTATACATGCAGCCAGCCTACATAACCAATCAGTTTTCTAACAACAAAACTCACTTTTGTAAACAATAATATTTCTAAGACATTTAAGTCACAAACACAGTTTGTTTTTTTACAACAACAAAATCAAATAGAACATAATAATATTATAGTGCTATAAAAGTGAGTGTTGTTATTAGCGCGCAGCCGCATCCCTATCTCGCTTACGCCGCGCCGCTTGCGCTACATAACGCATGCGCAGACATGGCTACCTACTTGCAAGTCAGCTGTCAGCCATACGGAATACCCAGGGCTCCTGATCTCCGGACATAAAGCTTTCCTTCCAGCCTTTAGAGAACCCTGAATCAGTTGAACACACAATCATATAACATCTGCAACAACTAGACAACACATAGTACAAAGTTTCAACAAGAAATGGGCAGATACTGGTCTCGAACACTCATATGTTCAACTAAAATGTGTAAGAATAATATAGAAATTAATTATTTGCGTTTTTATTTATGTAAGAAGTTGATCAAAACTCATTTTCAATATTAGAACATTTAAAAAATGTTTAGGAACTTTGTTAGGGATGAATAGTTTTGGCCCTGTTTGGAAAGTAATGTGTTGCAGGAGTATCCATCCACTTTGATGTCACATGTATAAGTGATTGTTTATACCTGTGATATAGATAGAAATTATAACAAGATGACAGCCAAAACAAAATATGTTTTTAACTGGTACTAGTTAATTGTTTTAAATTCACTAGTTTTTAACTTATGACCTCAAAATTTAATAAACACAAACAAATAATGATTTTTCATAGGCTATACAATTTTTAACACTTAATAACTACTTATATGTGGATTAAAATTGTAAACAAGATAGTCAAGTATCTGCCCATTGCTAATTTAACACTATGTAAAATTTAAATGCAAATTTCCTTTTATTTATAAGTTTCAACTTATATATTTTTACATATTGTTCAAACTAATATTCAATTTATAATACTTGCACTTGGTATTGCAAGTCCAAAGTCAAAAACCCTCTTCTGGCCCTAAGTCTTCTAGAATCTTAGCTTTGAACCGTTAGTACTCTACAATTCTGCATGTAGACCCCAAACTTACTACATTCTAGTGTGTTTTACAGAAAATGTTCATTTTGGCGCAACAGGTAGTTTTAGGGTCACAGTGGGATTATTTGTGAGTTTGACAATGATTAAAGTAATACTTCTAGACTGGGCTAGTTGATTGATTTATTGATGAACAAAGCTAGTTACAGGTGGGAAGATTTCTGATAATATAAATAAATTTCAAAATGTAAAAAATTAGACCAAAGGATGTACAGATAAGATGCAACAAGGTCGAGCAATGTAACCAGAAGAGGGTTAGGACTTAAGACATTTTAGGTTCTTTAATCAACATAAAACCTAGATCAATTATAATAAATTGACTGTAGAAAAATATGTTTGGCAAAGTCTAATTTATCTACAGAGATTCTGTTACATTATTTCAATGATCTCACATAACTTTGGCAACAGAGATTTAATTTTGTTAAATTATTGTTTTCAATTTTTAGTTTTCACAACCTTTGAAATTAGCAAAAAGCATTTTAAATGTTGGAAAAGTAGTTAGGAACACATTTACTTTTACAATAGCAATAACTAATGATTTTGGATTATTGATAGTATTATTCTATGAAAAAGCAGCAAATATCATAATAAAGCATATCGCTTGGCGCTAAAACTGATTTTACATGCGCCCCTAATTCAGGCGCATATTCCACATTCTAATGCTTAATGAGTATGCTGATATACAGGGTGTTTCTAAGTGATTCATTAGGTTTTGGAATCACACATTTTAGTTGCCTTCATTCAAATCACTGAAAAGAAAATGTCTTTAAGTTTTGCTATACACCCCTAAGGTTTTCTTCGAGAAAACCATTTATTATTTCAAAACTACGATTTTAAACAAAACCCACTTCAGACTTGAGGTTTTCTAATTTCATTGTGAAAACGTGATACCCAGAACACTAATATGAAGCCACTATGTAAAAATAAAGACCAAAGTAGATCTCTGGCTACAGGCATAATTATTCATTGAGTTAAACAAAGGATGGGTTTGAGGCTTACCGTAAGTTGTTTATAAAATGTGTTTGATACATATACAGTACACAAGTCTATTGTTAGGAGGACGCCCAAAGAAGAATTGGGTGACAAATTTCATTACTTCTATTCAGTGCTAGTTTAAAATTTGTTTCTTTTTCTAAACCAATCTTGGTACTACAAAACAAAACAGATCAAATTCATCTATTTTGAATGATTATAAAACTTTTGTGAAGATAAAACTGAAAAATGTGTTTATCTCAGTAGTTTCAGGTAAGTAACAAAATGAGACATGAACATGTTAAACCCGATGAATAATTTAAAAACACCCTGTATTTAATCCATTCTTAGCTTCCATCAGAGGGCCGTTGACACCTGAAAGCAGACATAAAATAAAGGGCCTCTGGAAGAAAATAAATTAATGCGCCAACAATGCTAACAGGCCTAAATGTCACATCTTTTTATTAAACATTCAACTAACTTGTCAACTAGAAAAAATTAAATAAAGAAACAGGTGGAAAAGAATACAACTTTTTAAACTAATCTATTTTTAGACAGAAAATGATAAAAATAGGAATAAGTTAATGTAAAAGTGGTTTAAGAAAACAGATGTGGCATTTAGGCTGTTTAATCAACTAGTTCATAAATCTCGCTTGCATGGCTTTAGAATCTGAGTAATACATTTCATACATTAAATCCAAAACCATTAGTTATCCTGTCATTCAATATAAAATCAGCCAAGAGTTTATATTAAATTTTAATTAGCTCATTTATATTAATCAGCATAAATCTAGAAAAGTTCAGATTAAAATGGCTCGTTACAGGTGTAATTTCCAAGTGTAAAGCTGGTCACCGACTGGGGAAGTGGCGCTGGCTGAAAAAACAAACCCACAGTTCATTAATAATCATGTTCAAGTTAGTGGGGGATAGAGGATTGATTCAAAGAGAGAGGAAAGGTAGAGGGAATGTAATATCTCTCAGCTTAGTCACTCCTTCTTCTTGAAAGTGACTGTTAATCCACATTTACAATTAATTGTATGAGTTGAACAATTTTTTACGGTTGTAATATTGTTTGTAATGTCATATAAAACAACATCACTCTCTAAAAGGTTATACATTTAAAACAAGTTCCCTGTCACATTACGGCTGTATAGTAGTGGTCACTGTTTTCTTGTAGAGGTGGACGAGACCCAAAAATAGGGAATATCCCAAAAAATTAAAATCAGGCAGGAATTCCCTAAAACGGGATTTTTCAAGTGGGAGGGTTTTGAAGTTTTTGAGCTGAGTTTTTTTTGAATTTTTGAGACAGGAGGGATTTTTTTGGGAAATTTTTGAGAGGGTGGATTTTTGGTGAAAATGAAAGCTTCAGAATTTTTGCAAATCTTATAACTTAAGAGAATTCTAAACAATCTTATATTTTTGTCATTTTACTCACATATTGATAATAAGCTTTTTAGGAGAATTCCCATTGAAAATTCCTACAATTAAAATTATGTTTGAATATTTACATCTTGTTAAAGAGTAAATGGGTTATTATTTTAACCTTTTTTGACATTTTAACGTTTATGTTCACAATTTCTTGTAATTATTACAAAGTTTAATTATATAGCAATATTACTAATACAATCCATAATGATATTAAATCAAAGAACAATCATGCTGCACCATATATATATATATATCTTTTAAAACTCACAAAAGGAACACAATATTGGGATTTGTAGGGTAAACATACTTTCTTTTACTGTAAAAAAACCTGTTTCAATTTTATGACCTTTTCTTTTTAATTTGTGATCACTGAAATAAACTTTTAATCCCGCCCAAAGATTTTCCCAATATCAAGCAAGAAAAAATGTTTCTCGCCCGATTCCCGGCCGAAGGAAAAATCCAATCCCGTCCACCCCTATTTTCTTGGAATCCTAAACAAATGGTTCAACTTCAATTTCTATGAAGACCGGATCAAAAAGCAAAACTATAACAGATATTAGGACTTGAAAAAGCAGCAGGCTTACACATATAAAAATGGTTGCGAGGGCACACCCCCCTCCCCTTGAATCTCCCACTGATGTTAATGTTAAGGCCAGGTTCTACCTACGCCACTTTGGATTTATATTTTATTTTCATAAACACAATGTCAACCGTACTGATTTTGTCTTTATTAGTTGACCGATTATTAGTGGTCTTTATTGCTTCAAACTAATGTATTTGAAAATAGCACAATTTAGAATGTTTTGTTGAACAATGAGATAGAACTAATGTTCTTATAACAGTTTTACTGATTTGAAAGGTGACTAATTTTGTGGCTTTGACTCTTTTAGCATAAACAAAAATGACATAATATGTCTATATTTAATTAGTAAATAACATAGTGGGTTTGACACCCTTTGATATAAAAATACAGGGTTAAATAAACAAGAGTAGTGCAAGCCATATAACTGCTTGGGCAACGCTCAAGGTCACCCAGGCAGAGCAAATCATTTAAAAACATTAAATTATAAAACCTAATAATTTAACAGCCAAAGCCACAGTTTGCATTAAAATAATATTACCCTTAATTCTAAGAGTCAATAAGCCAGAACAACTTTAAAAATTTCAAACTCATATTAGCGTTTTGATAAGGTTCTAAAAGCTATGTGTCGAAATGTATGTCCATTTTGTTCACATTGAAAGCAAGGTACACACACTAACAATTTTAATTAAAATTATTAATACATTCAAATAAAATAAGTTACAATTGAAATTATTTGTATTTGTACCCTGCTTAATTGCACGAAAGCAATAGATAAAATGAAGGCAAACCAGGAGGGACAAAATGGTCTCTGCTGAAATGAGACCTGGAATGGATGTACTAGAAAACCAGGATCTCATTCAGCTCTACATTGAAATTACTCAACCTCACCCTTAAAGTCATCATTATAGTTAGTTTGCTAAAAATAGTCTGTAATGCCCATATAAAATAGGAATTCTTGTAAAATATGGCACTTAGCAGCTTTGTCACTGCAAAAGTTGAAAATAATGAGAAATTACCCAGCCATTTTATGTAGGAGTTCAATAGGGACACAACACCCCTCATGTCCCACATACGGATACAAATCATACAGAAGTTCTCTGTTGTTACAATATGTCAGTCTTTGGAAAAGCGATTCAAGTTTTGACTTAATTCTTCTAATTTTGCTGCCCTCTCATGCCACTCTTGAACCTGAAAGAAAACAAATGTATTAAATTTGATTGCAATATGAAACAAGTATCAAACAAGACGTATTGAATGGAAAATAAACATTACTGTATTTTAATTTGACTTTGAAGTAACTAATACGTAATAAGTATTCTATTCTAGCTAAAACTGTAATTTTAGCCTTAAGTTAACAACCTATAGTTCTCACAGTACAGCAAATACAGTAGAACCTATCTTGAGAACCTGCATATAGAGTAGTATACAGTTTTCTTCCATGTACTTTTATTTTTTTTTTTAATAAATTGATAATGTGTATTAGTGGTCTACTCATCAAGGGCACTTACTTGCTCGACGTCCATTCAAGAAAAGTAATTAATTGCTGAACTGGCATATGTTTCAAATCTACCAAAGAGTGGGCCTTAAAAACTTATGTTTACCCAGAGGAACTGTCTGAAAGCGTTCAATCGTTTAAAGAATAAATAAGTGTTGTTTAGAATAAAGTTGAATATTTATTAAAATCTAATCTTTTCAATCTTAGAAAATACGTTATCAAAAAGGAATAGAAAGGTAAGCAGGCTCACCTGAATAAAGTAGAAACACAGAAGAGAATCAAATTTTTAGCCCTACTAGGGCCTTTGTCAAGACTAAAAGAGATCACTTGAATCTTGAGTGCAGTGTTTTCCTTTAGTAGGGCTGAAAATTTGACAGTTTGTGTTCTATTGTGTATTTCTACTTTATCCAGGTGAACCTGGAAGTGTTCTATTTCCTAAATCTAATCTTAGAAACTAGCTAGACACTAATAAACAATGAGTCTAAATATCTAGGCTTACTTCAGGAGTCTTTTCTGCATCATTCGACTCTGAAGAGTGATCAAGTGTGCGTTGGACTTGAGCCAGTTGAACTCTTGCAACAGATGGATTCCTTGAGTCCCGTGCTGAGCGGAAGATAGAACAAGTCACACATGAGTGACAAGTCTTCCTCTGTCAGCTCTTTGTCAACATCTCTTGGCCTAAAGCATACATATCCTGCTTGTACATATCAGTACTGTCAGAAGTAAAAGTGTAGATGTTTGTTAGACTAATAATTAAACAATAAATGTCCAAGCAAATTCTTGAACTAGATAAGGTTTAGGAAAGAAATTACATATGACTGTGTTATTGTTGAACCCCTTAAGTAATGTCCCATTCTTTAGCCAGGTGGAAGCAACATTGCTGAATTGTTCAATCCATCAGTGTAATTTAGATCTAGGTAGTCAGGTCCTCCACTGAACATTTTGGGAGAAGAATTAAAAATACAAAAAAGTTGAAGTGTGAAAAGTAAAAAAAAGATGTACAAAAATCAATTTTATCTGAGCCCTTTTCTGCTGGTTGCCAACTGAACTTTCACTTGTTTATTTCATTTAACGACCACCCCAACCTATATGTTGTGAAATCAAATCTTGGCAAACAAACTTTTCCAAGTTGGAGGATTCAATTACATTCACTTCTTAAGTTGGAAAGTTACAAGTGTATTAAATTTCATTCGACTTTAATTTGTTGCATGTCAAAGAATAACTTTGTTTTGATTATTGATTTTTGATTGTTTCATTTTAATGGTGCTTAGTTGCTTATCATAACAAATCAATTGTTAATAAACTTTGTTAGTTTTGATTGTTTACAGTTGCATCATGGAGATTGCTAAAACAATCAATTTTACCTTCAGGGTAGTTTCAGGTGTTTCTACTTGCATTGTCATACTGCTTGAGTTGCTCAATGCACCAGAACTCTGTAAAAATTCAAGCGGAAAAACTTAAACAAATATTTAAAAAAATGAATTAATAAATACAGTAAACAAAGCCACCCTCTAGAGTTAGTTTAAACAACTTTCTCTTGAGATGCTATTTTCTCTCAAATTTGTCAGGTTTTAAAGGTTTTGGGTTTTATCTTTTAGTAAGTTGAATTGCATTGAAGTATTTATTTAATAAATATATATTAAAAACACAACTGGGCTTGTTTGAAAACAGAATTTCAATAAGGTGGTTTGGAGCAATTCACACAAAAACACATAAATGATTAATTTCAGTTCAACAAGTTCAGAACGAAGTACAGCCAACGAAGATTTTCAGGTAGATCTAAAGAAATAATATGATACATATTTTCCCTTTTTGTATTCTACAAAAGTTTTAGTTTATTTTCTACCTTACACAACAAACTATAGCAATGGTTAATTACCGAATCTCTATCCTCAATCGTGGGTGTGACATGAGCAGGAGAATCAGTAGGAGTGGAGTTGCAGTCCATTGGTTCCGTTGTCAAAACCTTACTTTCTGACACAAGAGAGTTCATCACTGGTGGATTGGACACAGGCTGGAGAAAACTTTCATTCACCTAGGAACCATTAAAAACTAAATTATTTAACTTTATTAACACCAGTAAAAATGTGTTCATCTAACAATAGATAGTAAAAACCAATCATCACTCATTGATGTTGAATTTTAAATTCTCTATCATGAACGCTAGTGCCACATACTGTACCAGTAATGGCTTGTCAGGTACAGTCCAGCGTATCTGTAGTACTGTGCTTAGTAATATCTCAAAATTGCTGAAGTCACATTTTAATGTCCAATAATGACAACTTTCAAAAATCAAAGTAGTGTTTAGCTCTGAAATCACGAACTCCGCCATTCATAATCTCTAAACATACGGTAACAACAAACAAATTCAGGTACAGCCAAAGCCGAGTCAGTGAAATTGGGCTGTACCTTTAAGTCGGTTGCCAATATAACAGTGGCGTACCTATCAAAGTCGTGATTTTGTCATGTGTGTGTTTTGCTTGTGAGGGCAAGAGATTGCGTGAACTTCAGCACTTGGCTTCTGGTGTTGTTACAGTTTTTTATAAATCAAAATTTGATAAACCTTATTTAGAACACTTTTTTCATAACAATTTTTTATATTTTTCAAGGATGCCATATTTTATGAATACCTATTTTAGGACTATGAAGTACAACTTAACCTAAACCTTAGCTACCGTTATGGTCTTTTATGACTTAATAAAATGTTACATGTGAGATTCAAACCCACAATGTCCAGAGCATCAATTATTGCATACATAGATGTCGTAAATGTCAAAGTAGTTAAAACTATTTTAGAACTGTAAGCATTTTGAACATTTCAGTCAAAATCAAGTTGAGTTGAGAACTGTGATATTCAACTTGAAAAACTAGAAGCAAGCTCCTCGTTCTTCCTACAAAACATGGTCAACTCTGCGTCTCCATGAATTAAAATAATATTATAAATTTTGTATTTGTAGTGATGCAAGTAAATAAGATGCAAAATGCATACCTGGGGTGCACTATTGGCGGCAGTGTTGGTGGTGGTGGTGACACTCATGCAGGTATTGACCGAGGGATGATGACAGGCACAGGCAGAGGGATGGGGATGGGTAGAGTAGGCTGTGGCTTGGTGATGGGGCCCCAGGCTTGCTTCACTCTAGAGAACTCCGGTAGCCACGCAGTGATGGCGTTGAGCAGAGCTCGTCTCGGGTGATACATGTTCGCAGGCAGCGACGTCGGCACATCTTCTCCTACCCACCGTCTTCTGTCTCTGTCTCCAGCTTTATGTCTGCAGACACACTGTCATCTACGCACAGAACATATATGGCGTTTGTGTACCAATTGACGCATCAGGGTAACAAAATAATTAATTACTTTTCAAAGCATATAGCTTAAATGGCTGAACACAGTGTTGACACAGCGGATGAACAAATGATGCTCTCTGAGTTTTAAGAGCATATTTTCCTATTTCCTAAGACATCCATCGAAATCATAAGAGTTTTCAGCTTAAAATTAATGGGATCTGTCCCCTTCCCCTTCAGATAAAAATGTGTGTTATTTGTAGTTTGACCTCTTTGTTTTTGACTTGTTGAAATAGATTAAGAAAAAACGTTTCCAGTACTGCTAATTTAAGACCTCAACAAATTACAAACATTTAGGTAAGTAATCACCACACTGCTAAAGTTACACAAAAGATTGTGTTATTAATCACACATAAGCTCAACACTTACTTATTTCTCGTTTTCCATCAAAGTTACACCGAGACCACTGAGCCAGGGTGTGAATTGCTACGAAGTTGGCTCCAAACTCACAGTTCGGGTTAGTCAACACTCCTCTCAGTCTGGGTATCAGATCGGAGATCGAGTCTTGAGTGCGGCGAGAAACACTTCGCTTTTGATCGTAATCATTGGCGTGAATGTTGTCCCAAATTAATGGCGGCCTCTTTAAAACTTCTGTTATTTCTTCTATGGATTCCACACTAATGTTGCGAGAGATGACTTTGTTCCCTGAAAGGAAATGTAAGTTTCTTATCAAGTTGAGAGCAATGAATCATTTTTAGATGAGGTGTGTGCTCTTTTCTAAGTATGAAAATTAAAACAAACATTTACTGTTGTTATAAGACGTTCAAATCATTTTCCTTAACTCTGTATAAACTAAATTTTATTTGCAATGAAAACCCATAAAACAGAGTTTTAACCATACATACACCATTTTAACCAAAGTATAATTTGGCCAGTACAACCATAAGTTCACCAACAAACGAAAAAAAAAGCTTCCTGGTAAATGTTTGGGTTACCATAGGGTTGCCCAGTGTCCACTCAACCCTAAAAATACAATTCACAGGTTTTTTTTGGCTTCTCACAGCCTACAAGAATAGATTTTAAGATTAAAATAGAGAAAAGTTTAGGTATTTTTAAATAGTAATAATATGTTCTTTATCCTTGATATGTCTCAATTTCCATTTTACTCTTGATAATGTCCAAGCCCTGTTTTTCTCCTCAATTATTTCCCAGTGTCATTAAAAACCATTTATTTCTGAAAACCATTGCGCCTATTATACATTCCTAGCTCAGATTAATTCTTACTTTAACTTTCGGTTTACTCTCAAATAATTTCTGAGCACAATTCCACATTCTGATATATTCTTGTCTTTTAAGCTTAATAGGTTGGTCGTTTAATCTAGTTTTACAGGAGCTTTGTAGTCTGCAATAGAGTTCAATTCACTATTCTTTATATAATTACTGAGTGTCCTTTTACACTTGCAATAGTTTGAGTGTAGTTATATCGTTTAATCTAACTTTTCAAACAAGGGCTGTTGTAGTCCTGCAATGTAACTAGTTATGTTGATACTCCCATCATACTTCTTTACCGTAGTCATCTCAGCTACTTCCTGAAAGGCAGGAGTAACAATGACTCTTGCAAGGTGAGGTAGCTATGAGAAGGTTGTTCAGAAGTAACATTAGAACCTGGTACAAATAGATTACCTTGAAATGCCTAGCTCACTTGAAACTTACCAGTCCACATAATGTCAATATCTTGTGACAGTTTGGAGCCTAGAGTCTTGAGATATTCCGAGTTGGACACATTAGGTACAGCTCTCGCACTACAATACTGGGTGGGGCAGACAATAAACTTCACAGACCCCAGGTGTTGGTACACTTCGTTTGTTACAGACACCTGCAATAGTATTTACAAACAAAAAATTAGTGCAATTTCCTAAACTAGTCTAACATTAGTGTTTCACCGTGAAATCTGATCCCATACAAATATGTGCATGATAAATCCAAAAATATTTACTGTACCATCAGATGCTCATCAATACTTCCAGATGAAATTAAAAAAAAATACTTTATTAAAATTTATAACTTTTACTTCAACACAAAATGAGTTCTACAAAATATTGGTAGAATGTATAGTCCTAGAAACACCTAATCATTTTAAACCAATAAACATATGGGCCTTACTGAAATTTACAAAAACTTAAATTATGTACGCGATTGGGTGCTTAACTGCTCATGGAGGTTTTCTCTGGATAAATATCCAGTTTTAAGACTCATCCTGGCGGTAGGTTTAACGGCAAATTGTAGATGAATAACAGAGAGGTATTCTGACGGTTAGACCGCTACTTAAAAGATTGATTTATTAATTTAATAAAAAGACAAAAAAGAAGAAAATTTCCGTGAAGCACCCAATGCAGAATCAACAGTCACCTGATAAACAGGATTTGCTTGTTGTTAACTCATTTTTATAGTAATTGCTTCAACTAGCCACAAGTAAGAATTTCACTACCCAGTACAACACTTTTTTTAGTTTAATAGTGTATTACGATCTTGTTAACACAAATGATTCCATCACTGAACTGACCTGTGCGTGAGCAAACGACTGAAACACTTCCTTATCTGCTTCTGACATCTCTGGTTCAATGTCATCAAAGAGCAGAGCAAAAGCTGAGCAGCCGAACTGGGAAACCTGCTCGAGCTTGCGCTTCAGAGCGGCTACCTCCTTGACACTCGAGTATGTGATATCCAGTCCCGGCGACAACGCGTAGTAGAAGTTGATGCCATTCTCCTTGGCTGCACTTATCAATCCTGAATACCAATTCAACAAAGTTCTTCAAGTTAAATAAAGTTCAAAATTCCTATTTCAGAGTTCATACTCATCTATCCTCAATTATCTTAAGGAATCAACATGAAAGGATTAAATTCAGGAGAATCTTGCAAATTGTTATTTAGAGAACTACATTACATAGTTTTATAACCCCCTTCTATATAATATTTACTAGCAGTTGCAGTTTTTTTTTCAAAATTCAAAGTCTAAATTAAGTTTAGGTTCTGATATTCACAACCTTTTAACACCACCTGAACTACAGGAACACTGAACATAGCACAAAACTACTTGAAACTTCTCCAAATGAAATCAGAGCCAAGTGTTAAATAAACTACCTAGTCAAATTAAAAATAAAATTTACTATTTTGAAGAAAATTAAAAATTACTTACTGTTAGATAATTTGTATGACCAAAGAGTTTTAAAGAAAATAGTTAGTAAACAAATTCTTAAAAAAGGTGATTGAAGGGGCTTTGATAACATAAGATAGTTAACTCTCTTAAGTACCGTTTAATGATACACTCATGTAATTGTATTGTAATAAAGAATTATTAATATTATTACTAATGTATGTTTCACCCCAATAGCAATCAAAGTATTTTGGGGTTTCAACTTACAAATTTTGTATTAGAATTGTGTAATTTGAAGATTAATCAGCCTAGGGAGCAAGGAATGTGTGTTTACCTGTCAGGTGTTCAGCTTCTTCTACAGTATAAAGCTCTCGCCAGTAAGCACGGTGTTTGTAATCATCTTTGGGAGTACAGGTAAGAATCCATACCCCATTTTTCAATCTATAAACACAAACTACATTTATCCTAATTCGTGTCTACTACTGCTATTAGGACAACACTGTCGAGGACCTTGAGAAGACAGTTTCAACACATAATGTTACAAATGACATGGCTGAGGATGACCTCTTACAACTATCTGCTGAAATTGGAACGAGGCTTCTGAATCAAAATAAGGAACTAAAAAGGAACCGAAAAAAGTTTTCAATTACTCAGTAAGAAAGCAGAAATAGAACATTTTTGAGCCACAATAAATAATTTGAAAGAAAAACGAGAAGTTTTTCTTACCAAGTTGAATGAGTTGGAAAAACAAATACAGAGTGAAAAATAGTTAAGGCA
Organism: Matsumurasca onukii; assembly: GCA_018831715.1. NCBI lineage: Eukaryota > Metazoa > Arthropoda > Insecta > Hemiptera > Cicadellidae > Matsumurasca > Matsumurasca onukii. The sequence goes on along the minus strand of CM032062.1, from coordinate 21,705,233 downwards.
GGAAATGCAGACATATTTTGAGGAGCAAGATTTAGAGCAGCATCAGGTTATTACTCATTTGAGCTTAAAGTGAAGGATCTGTAAAAGGAGATTTCTTTCCTTATGAATCAGAAGAATGTGTCTCAATTTGTAAAAGAAAAGCCGAAAGTTTGTCATAGGGACTCTTGGACAATGAACCTGCCGAACAAAGTATGCAACAGTCAATGCCGGTAGACGAGATAAATTCAATAAAAGGCAGACTAGATTAACAATTCTAGAAAACACGCTTTTAACTAGGAATAGCAAACTACAAGTCAATAGGGCTGATCTAGAATTGTTATCCAACAATGGACTTTTATTTAACCTACAGTATTCATGTAGGCCTATCCAGAGGAAACCAAGAATAGTGATATGAACCTCATTCCAGCTCAATGGCCAGTAAATCTCATATAAGTTTAGAAGATGGAACAAACAGGTGGTGCAGTTTTGGCTGACTTGGAATCAAATTGAACCGATCTGAAACTTCATCATGTACACCTTGCATGTTTCTGAAAATCTTCCTTTTAGAATTAAATCGGAAGAAGAAGCCCAAATGGAAAGCCCAACACCGAAGAATATTCGTAAATCAGACACGGAGAAAACTAGATGTTTAACTGTGTTGCATCAAAATGTAGACCGCATACAGAATAACATTGAAAGACTTGAATAATACTCTTCAATCCCTCAATTCAGAAATTGTGGTCATAACTGAGCTTGGGCAGTCACCAGAAGAAATAAAAAATACAAGAATCATCAACAACAAACTACTGGGTGCTTTTGGCAAGGAGAGTAATTGATGAGGAACTTAACACAATTGCTGCTGGAGATGTGTCCATTCTCCTGATAGGTGATGTCAACATCAACAACTTGTACCTTCAGCAACTATACAAGACTATGTTCGATGAACTCCTTACATCATTTGACATCAGAAGGGTACAACTACCGGCAACAAGAATAGCTGTCACCGTCCGGAATCAAATTGATGGAATAATCTCTGCAACTTCAATCGAGCAATCTGCAAAATCTAAATCCTGATCCTGTAGTATCTCCGATCACACCGCACAATTTGGCTTGTTGACCTTACCCATTTTCTGTGCTGATTTGACAGTCACAACTAGACAAAATCTTAATTCCAACAATCATCTGCAACTAAAACAAGCATTCTCTGATCATTGTTACTAAAGGGTACTCTGGGAAGGGTACTAAAGAGTAACAACATTGAAGCGTACAACAATTTTACCATATGCCAGGATATATAATGTCCTCTGATAGTGTTTCATGTCAATTCCTTACAGAGGATGGAGTGGAGGTAGAATCCATGTCGAGTGGCTGTTTTTTTAATCAACTTTTTACAACCATAGCGGATAGCACTTTAAAGGCCAGGGACACACATATCCGGCAAACCGAAACAAGCATTATCTGGCGGAGTCATTGACGGACAACTGTTAGTGGCGGGTAGGAGAACAAACTTGCCCGACGCCGGCTACGAGCCGCGACAGCAATTTTACAACCCTTCTCAGCATAGTGTGTGTTTAAGCTGTCGCGATCTTGTTTTCCAGAATTTGAAACGATTTGACAATGATAGCCTTGGCTCTAGAAGAGGAAGAGAGCACGAGTCACGAAGAATTTGATGGACAGTGCATGGAAATCAGACCCATTGAGGAATTGTGCAGCTGTTCCTGAGTCTAAGTGGATGGTGAATCGCAAGTTCTTCTTCTACAACTCTTCAATAAGTTTTTAGCCATCCATGTTGGCCGAGAGTGCAGTCACATGATAAAGTAAGCTGAACTAATTACGGTGAAGCCCAGGGACGCGGTAGCAGTCGCGCTCTAAGCAGCAAACGGTGCTGGCAGTATGTTTGTCCCTACACATTAAAATGCTTGAGTTTTCTGTACCGAAGTATCCACGGCCAACTTCGACGTGTGTCGGTAGCAACTACGGTAGCGGATATGCACTTTAAAAGCTTAACTCACCAAGACCTTTCTCACCTACAAATAACAATGAAAACAATGAGCATCTCACTTAGCTTGAGGGGTTTCTGCCAATATCAGACCATGAACTGAAAAGATTATCGGGTCTCTGAAAATTGTCAAGGTCTGTTCTGAAGAGCTCAGGAAACCTCTACTCCACATATCAACCTTTCACTAAAGCAAAAATCTTTCAAAGAGCATGAAGATTCCAAAAAGTAATGCACCACTACCAGGCGAGGAGGAAGAAAGGACATCAGACTATAGACCAATCTTCGTTACTCCCTACCTTTTCAAAGTTGTCAAAGAGAGCAGTCTTGGATTTGGTTACTACGTCACCAGAGAGTAAATTAACTTCTTACCAAAAGTCAACGGTTTTGTAAAGGGTAGTCAATATTAAAACATTGGTAAAATTGTTGAACATCTTAGTGGCAAGATGGAAGAGGGCAATAATGTGACTGGTGTATTACTGGACCTTAGTAAAACATTCCATTGCTTGGATCATGATCTCATCATACTTAAGCTTTGCGTCACTGGGAATCGAGACAGCTAGGGTGATTATCTAGCTATTTAACAGACAGGCACTAGGTTGTTGAAGTTCAGAATGTTACCAGAAAGGAAATCACTTGCATAAGATCAAGCCAACATCCTATATATCAAAGTGTTCCCCAGGGTTCACTCCTCAACCTGTGATCTTCATCATTTTTCACAATGATCTACCTTCCATCAGCCGATATGTACCTTTCACGTTCATGTATGCCTCCCTCACTGAGTAAAATTCATGTAACACTCCATCATCGTTTCAGCCAGCAAATCTGTGGAGTGTTTGGACTTTGATTCATTTACAGCATTAAATTCAGCTTTTCAATACTGCCATAGTAATGGTCTGGTTTTGTAAGGGACAAAGCAGAAACAACTAATGTTTGGAAAGCCGGACATGACATCACAGAATGCCCAATCTTTTAATTATGAGCTTTATCTCACATCTTAATGTGATGATCGATGAAGTCAAAATTAAAGTAATCTTTATTGCATAAAACATATGTAAACTGATGCATTGTCATGGATATACAGTAAATAATATACATTATAGCAATAATAATATAATATACAAAATAATATACATGATGAAGACCTGACTTGGCGAGAACACGAGGACTCCCTCTGAAAAAAAAAAACTCAGCAGCTCTATTTATGCAGTAAGAAGAACATAGGCAATAGGTACTCTTGAGGCTGTGCTGGTTGCTTAACATGCAAAGTTTTAAGAGTAGTATGAGGTATGGGATTGTGTTGTGGGAGCTCCTCAATTTACAACAGATAGTGTTGATTTTACAGAAGAGAGTTCTAGGATCATGGACTGAAGATAGAAAGCTGCAGGGTAACTTTCCAGAAAAGACCTAACGGTAGTGTCACTGTTTGTTCTGAGACTGTGCTAGTGGCTATGCAAAGAATATCAGCAATGTTCATGGTGCAGCACAAGATTTAACCACAACTACAACCTACCTTAACATGCGGTACAGGTGATGTTTTGGAAGAAACCATCATACCTCGAGCTAAATTCTTCAGCAGCTGCCTAAGGACCTCAAAAATTGGCTGATCAAGTGAAACTAAAAACTCCTTTGAAAATGTGGCTGTCTACAAGACCATTTTACTCAGTTGCAGAGTTCCTGGGCTGGAGAGACTTTGATATTGATGACTTCTAGAACTTTGTTAATTCTTTCTGATATTTTTATATTTGTAACTTTGACACCATTTCAAATCTTAACGATTTTGTAATAAAGATATTCTCTCTCTCTCCCTTCATAGTATATATCTAACATGTCAATACTCAAACATATGAAAGTTTTTTACAGCTAATATTCCTTTTCTAATAGGCCTGCAAAAGTTAGCAATTACAAAGAACAGATCTAACATGAGATATTATAACAACTTGTATAACCTCCTCGTTTCTCTTAAATGGTTAAAACATTGAAAAATTAAACACAACTTTGTTTTTATTACATATAAATTTTAAAGCACTTACTTTAAATGGTGGTAAGAGTTTTCCATAACTCTGTACATTGCCTGCAATAAATATAATCCTACAAAGTACACCATATGTACAATACTTAAAGAATGTAGAAATGTATACTCTAAAAGTGCATTCTACAGGTTACTCACTTTTGAAACAGATCTTTCCTTTGATCTGTAGTCCATGGCCTCCCATAGAAACCTGAAAGGTGACAAAAAACAAGTCAAACCTCACAGTTTTATAATATTAAAAACCTTATTAGAATACACAATACAACATAGAAGTACCCTTAAACATTTTAATTTCACTAGTTTTAGAATGTAGTGGGAAACCCATCATCGTGGGGAAGTTGAGGGGCTCGGCTGGCTCAGCAAGAATGGTTGAAAATAGGACCCCACTAAACCAGCTGCACTGCAGTTCTAACCAAACTTTACCTACCTAAACCAACGGGCTTCAAACATTATTAAAAAAGTCTCCTACTATTAAAAAAAAACATTAAAAAAAGTTTAAATTGAAAGTGTTGTTTTGTTACAAACTGGAGCCGACTGCTCCCAGATTGGGATATTAGTTAATAGTCCACAGCCATTGGAATAGACAAAAGTCTCAGCGAGACTTCCAAACCACGGGGAGTAGCCATAGGAAACAGTTGTACCACTGAGCTACGGCTACCCTAAATAAATATTCAAAAAATACATTAAATAAGAATGGTAGATGGTAAGTTATATTCAATATTAACCATGCTTTTTAAGTTTATCCCAACACTAACATCATCTTTCGTCCTAAAACTGCCTATAACGGCAATCAGTAAATCTACGATGCTTTAATGGTTAATTGTAACATAAATGTAATTTGATACTACAAATAAAAATACAACAATGATTATTGTTGTAACTTACTATAATCAGTTAGTGTTTCAATTTAACTTCCAAAAGTCACAACTTAATCTGCTTTGAAGCTAGGACCTAGTTCATTAGGTTAACATAAATCAACTTATGTCTACCACCTACCTTCAACTACACCACAGATGAAATTCCCATTTTTAGTGTTCAAATTATCGGTGGGATTATCTTGCGCCATTTGCTCTCCAACTAATAGACAAGAACACTGGGACTCTGATCCCAAGAATCTACTACAGTGTCGAAGAAATAAATAGGATTGAATTAATAAGATGTTCAGTGAACAGCGGATGAAAATTAATCCTTTCCTAATATTGTTCACAACTAACACTTGTAACTGCCGCCGTAAAAAGTTGGAATCTAGACAAAGTACACTCATAAAACAATTTATTGTAGCCTACTCAGAGGAGGCAAGAATCTATCAACAAAATGCAACTCTGGCAACACTGCAATCTGAGTCTGTTCTGCTTCGCATGAACAAACCGAAACTCATAAAGTTATCCGAATGAGAGACGACGGTGAGTAAAGAATGGTATTGTAATATTTAATAATTATAATGATTTGATTTGGTTGAAATAGTATGTTTATTGAAATGAACTAAACAGGGACCACT
>CM032062.1:21641064-21699628 GCA_018831715.1 Matsumurasca onukii | reverse complement strand
TTAAGGATAACATGTAAAAAAGATTTTAACTATTTAAAGGAAAAATATGTTACATTTTATGCTTTCAAAAGGAATAGAAAGGAGAACAGGCTCACCTGGGTAGAAACTAGAAACACAAAAAGAACACAGACTGTCAAATTTTCAGCCCTACTAGGGCTTTTGTCAGGACAAAAGAGATAACTTAGAAGAGTAAGTAAACTAAACAAGCTAAGAAAAGGAAGCAGTGTTACCAACAATAGTAAAAAAAATAATAAAAAAATTTGAACATTTGACAGTTTGTGTTCTTTTTTGTGTTTCTACTTTATCCAGGTGAGCCTGCTCTTTCTATTCCTTTTAGATTGCATATCCTGGCCTGTTGCCCTATTTCCAAAATCGATGCTACATTTTTAGTTAGGCCTAAAAATTGTTAAGTTTAGAATTTACATATTTTGAATCTCATATTTTAAGTAACTCTAATTAACACCTGCAAAATGGACCTATCGACAGTGCCCTTACATTATGTTAAAGCACCAAGCTGCCTCACAATGCTAGGAGAAACTTACCTGGTTAGTGTCTCCGAGGAGGAAAAGCTGACAAAGGACTTGAGGCCGACACGAGCAGAGATGCGGAGACGCGACTACTACTGCCCTACAGGCACAAACATGCACTAGCTTCAAGCGCAAAACACACACAAGCCACCATCACCAATCTGAATCTCACATCGGCAAACCAACATCATTGAGTTGGGTAAATTTCAAAATTACTGGATTTGTTGTGAAGTTTTTCATGGGACAAGAAAAAGATTTGATGGCACATGTAACTCTAATCCAAAAATAATGTGAAGTGGAAAAAATCATCTACTTAAGGAGTGGATAGTTACCCCCATTGTTAATTAGTAATAGTATCCTAATCTGAGCTCAAAATATTATTGCAGACATTTTCCATCGGTTTTAGTATTCTTATTGTTCAGTAGAAAATAATGGAAAACGACACAATAATATATCAACCTTAGAAACAATATTATCATTTAGAACAAACTTTAAACAAAGGAGTCTCCCAATGTTTTTGTTGATGGATCAAATTATTTGAATTTGTTTAACTAGCTTCAATAACTCATCTTGAATTAGAAAAGAACCATTTTGATATTGAATGGTCAAAACTATTAAGGGTGAATGTCTAAAATAACAAACAACCTGCAACTTAATGATGAGTTAATCACATGAAAACATAAAATTTCATTTATAGGATGCAGTGTTATATGTGAAATAAATAGTGATTTCTGAACTGTTTTGGAAATATTGTGCAGTTGACATAGAGTTAAAAAAGCAAATTGGTGTCAAACAAAGCTAACAAGCAACAGCCGATTCCATGCTTTTTCATCTTGCTGAGCTTTTAAAAAACTGTCATAAACTAAACACAATTTTGAAAATTTCATAACTTGAACAATAGTAGCTAAACTGAAACAAAAAGACATCTTGTAACTCCAAAATATCTAAGATTGTGTGGTGACTGGTGAGTGTGTAACTTACTCAGAAGAGCAAGCTGGTGCCGAAAGACGGTTGGATTCATTGCCTATCGCCGCGGTCGCTCACTTGACGCCTCAGAGTCACCGCTCAAACTTGAGATCACATGTCTGTAAAAGCAAAGTATTCAATTCAAACTAGCTATAATATTCAGCTGCATCAAAATCTGTTATTGCATTCTCATGTGAAAAATAACTTGAATTTACCTAGGAGCCTCATTAAATTTGAAAATAATAACATAATACATTGCCACAAGTGCTACCAGGAATCCTAGTGAATTTGCTATAACACAGCAAAAAATTACACCGAAGTGCCCTTTGGACCCTGTGACTACTCAACAAAAACATTATTTGTCCAATTGTCAAGAAATTCTACAAATGTTCTTTCTAAAACGCCTACGAAGTTTGTTAACAAGCAAAATCGGTTAACCGGAAGTGACCTTTAGAGGGAGTGTTTCAAAAAGGGTTTTGTTGCTATAAAAATATGTATTTATGATCCAATTTTGATTTAATTTTGAATACTAAAATCAACTAAATCTTGTGAAGCTAGACCAAGATGGCGGTGAAAATTTGTTTTTGATCTGGCTGGCTTGGATTTGGCTGATACAATTTTTTTAAGTTCTTTTATATATATATGTACAAATATTAAGTTTTGCCATTTGGAAAAAACCTTGCAAATATTGGGAAGCTCAAAACTGCAAACGTTTTGTCCTACGATGTTCAACAAGACAAGTACTATTTGCCATGTACAGACTCCATGTACTATATGAGTATGTCAATAAAGATTACTGTCATTGTCATTAGTTCTGTCGGCGATGGAAATGAAAAGCTATATTTCCAAGAGAAGCTCAATAATAGCAACACAGTTTTTATTGGAGAAAATATTACCAAAATTATGGACTCACCTTTTTGCCGTACTTTGGCCTCGACGCGGCGCTCTCATGTCGAGAAGCAAGTCTCGAGGCTGTTGCAGAGGCAGCAGGAGGGCGAGCCGCCACCATGCAGTCTGATCCCACCTCCAGCAGTGGGATCTGCTGAGCTATCAGGTCCTTCAGTTCTGCACCAACGCATCCTCCGGGTGTCGTCTCAGGTAGTCCTCGCTGAAGAATGCCTAAACAGGGGAAAAGTAAACTGATAGATTAAGGAAGCTACAGTATGTTTCACTTTCAGTTGGTAGTGTGGAAACACCACATACCATAGGAATTAGGTGTTTTAAATGGGAGTGTGGACTGTACTATCCACCAGAGAATCTCGGCTCCCTTCTGTTCCTCTTTTATCCAGACTACTCTTTTATAGGGGCGTACAAGTACTCGATTATCGAGTCCGAATATTTACCGATACCTTAACTCGGCTCGAGCTGATCGGTAAAGCTCGAAATTTGGCGAGTAATTTGCCACAAACGCTATCGTCGTGATTTCATTGCGGGCTTTAGCGAGAGCCCAGAGATCGCCGCGAACGGTATCGAAGTGATTTCACCGCGGAGCGAGAGTCAAGAGATCGGCGCGAACAGTATCGATGTCATGATTTCACTACGAGCGTTAGCGAGATTCAAGATCGCCGCGAACAATATCAAGTCGTGATTTCACCGCCGGCCACCAGAGAATCTGGCTCCCCTTCTGTTCCTCTTTTATCAGACTACTCTTTTTATAGGAGTACAAGTACTGATTATCGAGTCGAATATTTACCGATACTTTGCTTCGGCTCGAGCTGATGCGGTAAAGCTTCGAATTTAGCGGTAATTTGCCCTAAGCGCTATCATCGTGATTTCATTGCGGGCTTTAGCGAGGCAGAGATCGCCAGCGAGCGGTGTCAGTCGTGATTTCACCCTTGGGAGTTAGCGAGTCAAGAGAGAGATCGTATGAACAATATCGATGTCATGATTTCCTCTGGCGTTAAAGAGCAAGAGATGAACGCGAACAATATCCCAGTCGTGATTTCACCCCCGGCGTTAAAGGTCAAGAGATTGCATAAGCGGTAATGAAGTCTTGATTTTAAAATAAAAGTTTTGCCGGAAACAAATACTGCTCTAAGGGATAAAACTGCAGAAATTATAGAAAGTTATAAAGTTCATAAGTCAAGTTTTGTGTATTTTATTTATTGTTTTATTTGGTTTTGTTTAGATTTTACTGTTTGTTTAAGCGGTATGAAGTCTTTATTTAGTGTGGATTTTATGTGATATATTTAATGTATGTGTTCATATTTAATCAATTTAAATTTGATTAGTAAAATTTGTCAAGAAAACAAAATGGGCTAATTTTTCATTGTGATACGATAATACTCATTTCGAAACTCAAGCTTTTTCTTAACAAACTTCGACTTGACTCGAACTAAAAAATGATACTACGCACACCTCTTTAATGTTTTTAATTTTATATTTTTAATTTCTCAGAATTTCCCTTCATTTTAATAATTTTCAGTTGTAAAATCAGAATAATACGTTTAAAGGCTGTATGAAAATCAACAGCTGTAATTAATAAATAAAGAAGAATGCAAGTTTTTAAAAAATAAAAATAAATACAAGTTAAATTTATAATACTGTTCTTCAGTGACCAGATTCCAGAAATTGTTCAACTTGTCAGCAGCAAAAGAATAAATAAAAATCACAGAGCTACAAGCTTTAGTTTAAGAACTTGTAGATCTGTCACCAATCATTTATTTTATCTAATTTTGAATTAAAGCGTAACATTTTAGTAGGGATGGGTCGGTTCGGTTCTCGGTTATCGGTTCCACGGTTCTTGCCGGAACCGATAAATGATCGACAAGACTAAACATCGGTTCCTAGAACCGATGATTACGATATTTTTGGTACAGGTTTGACTTAATTCGTGATTTTTCTATCCAGAAAGCAGTACTCAAAAGTCGGCCGGACCTAATTTGAAGAGTTACAAAAACCCTCAAAACATCGACAAAAACATTTAGATAGGCCACGAGAGGTAGGAAACACAACAGGGTTGCTATTGCATCGCCTGTTTTGAAGAGTGGAATGAAAGAATTTTTGTGACTAGAGGGACTCAAATTGCTTCTTATTGCATTCGTCATGTTCTCCATCCTTCTTCCCTTCCCTCCTTGTCTGTAGGTTGGTGGGGGAAAGAAGTAAGAGAGGGAAGCAGTAGCACACAAGAAGCATCTGTTCAAACTTCAAAGCAACTGACTTGTTTGTAAATCTCTCACTTGGTCTAGAATCACCGTGCGAAGGGTGAGATCTGAAAGCGTGTGGCGGCATTGACTGGAAATACACAGAATGCCTGGTAGCGGGTAGAAGTGAGCTAGAACCGTTCTTTCAAGCCAAAAGTGGCATAACTCATTCTCCTCACTACCTCTTCTAGCTGGGTTTGGAGCGGCGAGAAAAGAAAGCGAAACTCTGAACATCATTCACTCTGAAAAAAATGTTCTCTAAATAGTTCATTTGTTGTTGATGAAATCAATTGTTTAACATTGGTTGAGTTTCACTTAAGTTTAAATAACAACTAAACTCAGTCATTCAACAAGTTTATCAATCAAAATAGATTTTTAACTGTTTAGTGTTTATTTAGGTAAAAAATGATACTTTGGTGTTTTCCTTGGCAAAATGCTTTAATGTTTTGATTAAGTTAACAGTCAAAATACACATCTCTTGGGAAGAGTTTAGGATATGTAAATAATTTACTGGGTGCATGGGTAAATAAATTGTAGGTTCAATCATAGATTTTTAAATAATGACATAAACAAGTGGATCCAAACCAGATGTATTAGGGTGGTCTTAGCTCAGTGAAATTGATGCGTGCCGGAATTTAAATCATCCAAATAATTCAGGCTCGGGCATCTTTCACAACTGTTCATTAAACCCTCTTGGGAAGTCTACGTTAAGCGTTGGGTTGTTCATTGGTCGTTGAATATTAATGAATGACTAAATCTAGAGGGAATGATGGGCTTTCTAGTTTGTCTCAAGATTACACCTCATCATCCATCAAAAAAAAAAAAAACACTCATCACACTCTGATTATCCCATATTCATCTTAAAATACCCTCGAAGTGTGATTGTTCTCAAATAATGTTTTTATACAGCTAGTTTTGAATTACAGTAAATTGCAAGGTTTTAGTACAATAAAAATACGATATTGCAAAACAAAATGGATGTTTGGTTCTGTCTGAGATCGTTATCAGCAAAACTGACAGTGGCTGCCGGCCTCCATTGAAAATGCACTCAGAATGAAGTAAGGGGGAGAGGTGTTATTTATTTGAAATTTATCACCACTAGTTCTTTATCTCATCTTCACCGGAAGTACACACTATACCAGGTACAAAACACTAGTGGAAAAACACCAGCAGTTTTTACTTCCCGTGAAGCGGCCTCCCCTCTGGAAGGTAAATGGACCGGTCCGATTTCGTAATAGAACAGGAGCTGTATTGCGTTGCCTGTTTTGAAGAGTGAAATGGAAGAATAGTTGACAAACAGATAAAGTGATCAAAGGGGACTCAGAGTTGCTTCTTACTGCGTTCGTTCTCTTTCCTTCTCTCCCACCCCCCTTGTCTGCAGGTGGGCGGGTTGAAAGAAGAGAAGGGATGCAGTAGCATAGAAGAGGGTGATGCACATATATTGCAAATCAAACACTAGCACTTGGAAATATGTGTAAATCACCAGGGGCAAAAACATGAACTACAAAAAATAGTCCCTCGCCGGCCCTTTCTCTACCTGCCTTCCCCTCACTGCCGACCCTTGTTTGCTAATTTGATAATGAATTCAAACCCAACATTTTTTGTGCTGCGGGAGGGGCGTAGTGAAGGACATAGCAGGGCGGCGGATGGGGATGGGAGAGGGAAGGCATGCGTGATGCATTCTTTGTTCTGCTTTTACCTCTCAACAGCTGGCAATTACGTCACTTTTTTAGATATGAATCAGTATCAGGAAAGAACCGATGGAACCGATAACCGAAATGGCTAGAGAACCGATAACCGGCAAAAAATTGGAACCGACCCATCCCTAATTTTTTTAGTTAAGATTAATAGAAAAGGATTTTAGAAGGGCAAGTTTGCATGTCATACTCTCAAAAGCAGAGCTAATAAGTTGGAAAAATGGTCTTGTTTTTTTTTCATAAGTAAAGCCTGGTTTTACATTAGTTGAGGTTAAAGCGAGTTGACAGGCTGAGCTAGCTAGGCCAGTTCTTGGTCAAGTTCTACTAAGCCGGTTTAGAACAATAGTTCACACAGCAGATTAAATCAACGCTTTTTTAGGCGAGTCTACAGTTGTAAAAATGGCGCGTGTTGAGCTCAGAGAAACTTCGTAGAAAATGTATAAAATAAGTGTATGACTTGTTAGAAGAGGTTGATAGACCCTGTGAGAAGAAAGAATAAGAAACTTATTTGGGTGAGAGGGTGGATTCAGAGAAGAAATACTGGTGGGGCATCTGTTTTGTTACTATTAGAGCTGGTAGTCAAAGATACAAAGGAGTACAAGTCTTTTCTTAGATTAACTCAGGGGTCTCTATTAAATTAGTATGTTAGTTTGAAAGTTCATAATAGTGGGGAGAGCAATTTAGTAAAGGAAAGAAACAGACTTTTAACTACCAAGCGTTAGGCGGTTTTTTTTATGCATGGGAGGCGTTACTGGAAACTTGCTCTGACAAGTCAGCGTGAAATTTCGGTCATCGAGAGGGGGCCCAGCGTCGAAAGTGTTTTCTAGCCGTTGTTTTAATCCATTTTGACTCAGTTGCACAAGAGTAAGTGCGGAGGATGGACCCGGTTCATGTGTACTGTTTGTATAAGTTGGTGCAAAAGCAGAAAGAAAAGGGAGATGGGCGTTCACCCCATTAGCAAACTGCGTGCAATCCGCGGAGTGTTTTCTTGCTGTATTTCACAGCTCTTATCTTTGTATGGATTAAGTTCGTTATCAGATTATCAAATGTACAGTATTATAATACTTATTCTGCCAAACACATATTTTCGAATAACTTATCATTCAATGAAGCTTAGAAATGTACCTTAAGGATTTGATCATAATTTTTTAGTAAGTTAAGCGTTAAATTACTGCTTATGGACACTTTAAACTATAAATTACTGTTCGGTGTTTGGGAAAAATAATTTATATTTCATCACAACAAACCTATTAATTGACTTACATGAAATAAACACGATTACAACACATTTCAACAATTGAAGTGGTCTATAGAACACCACGGGTGTCTCATGGCGTCACGACGTCGTAGCGTCCTAACTGGTAATCGTCCATTTGAACCAATGGACCTAGAAACGGCGTCAAGGTAATGACGTCGCCCGTCAGTGGCGCCAATGCATAAAAAAACCGGCCTTAGGGTTTTCTCAGTGGCAGGGAAAAGTCCGTTTCTTTCCTTTTACTAGAATTAGTAGGTCCTAAAGTTTCTAAAATGACACTCAGGATGAGATACTAAACTGTGAAGTTAAAATTAGAAATAACTTTGTCTTTCCTGGCTTCTGGAAACAGCTTTAGATCTCTTCAACATATGTTCAGAGTTTCAAAGGCAGCAATAACGAAATTCATCCCAAAATTTAAATTTAACAGTTTCTTCCTCTGACCACTTCATTCTTAAAAAATTAAAACTGTAGAATATGCAAAGTCCAGTGGTGCAAGACAAGTTACACGCCTCTGTCACTTGCTTGACTGTTCACTGAGGGTGAATAGTTGGGGAGTGGTATCAGGGAGTGGTGGAAGCCAGTACTGGCTGGGCCTAGTGGCTGTCTCCTCGGGACAGCTCTTTCTTCTCTCCAGCTGACCTGACAGTTCTACTGCGCCCATTTGTCTATTGAGATGTGTAGTGACCGGTACTAACTTCGCCTCTTACACTTTCGCCTTCCAGCCTTCAATTCATGCTCGACAAAATCTTACCATTTATTTTATCCAACAATAAAATATTGTATTTATAGTGTATAATGTTTCTCAGAATTCAAATAATACATATTATTAATTTTCTTTAAGAGAATTTTATTGATAATGATCAAATCCTGCCATTGACACTATAAGCTGCCGTAACTCTCTGTATTAAATACAAAAACATTTAAAAACAAAACTATAATTTTGATTTCTTATTTTTTATATAATGTATAGTGTATGTAACATTTAGGCAATATATTTCTGTGTAAAACACTGAAAATCCCTTTATGATATGATTTTTTTACCAAAGATATGAAGTTTTTACTAAAAGCTCCAAATTTCCAACGTTTTTGTAAATTAGAAATAACTTTTCATATCAACTCTATTTGTCAAAATAATCAAAATAAAAGATATATCAAGCTAAAGATGACTCTTTTTGTAAGAAAATAAAAATACCATTCTGAATAATAATTTGTTTTGCAATAGTTGCGATTTGTTGTCTGACTAACTATAAGTTACCAAAAGACAGGCCAGTAAGAACTCAAATTTGTATAGACAAAGAAAATATTTACACACTTATAAATTGTTTACATATACTGTTGTATACCATAGTAGTCAACACATCACTAAACACTTCAAATATGTCCAAAAGTTGAAGAAATGTCAACAAACACAGTCCACTGCAACAAACTGACAACTGAGGTGTATACGCGACGAGACGCTAAATGGCGGATCGGCAGTGTGTGCCTGCCGTGACCGAACAACTTTCACTTCTTTCAGAACAAAATCAATAACCGGTTTATATTCCAAACGCTCTAATATTCACATCTAACCAGCGCCTGCTCCAGTCGAATAGTACCAAACACTACTACCAAAACATCGATATAGTTTATAGAACAATGGAAACCAATGGCACCATTGGTCATCGCTGCCAGTATAGGAAACTCGAAAGAGATCAAGTTGAAAAAATCACTACTATGTAGTGGAAGAAGCCACAGAGTAGAACAAATATATCCTTGTAGACAAAGAAACGAGCACAGTGATACCAACTGTTTGTTTTAGGACGAAATTTACCAGTAGAAATCTGAGGGTAAAGTCGGGAGTTTGAGGGAAATTCTACGTCAGCTGAGTTGCAGCGAAAGGCTGCATCTGTCATGACACTTTGAAAATTGCCACGATTTATTACGCAGTATTTGTAAATGACAATTATATCATCAAAGAAACTGCAATGTTTCTGAGTAAAACAGTATTAATACCGGCGATTAAACAAGTTTACTATTTATAACCCCGCTTTGAAAAAATGTTTGTTCATCGAACATTAAATCAGCTTTTGCCAGTGGGTGACACTTTTAAGCAACGCTGAATCGCCGCTTGCCAGGTAGAGGGTTAACTACCCGAACGTTAGGCCGGGTTTTATGCATGTGGCTGCTATTTCGACGCGTTAATTTCATCGCACTATTAGAGTCGCTGGAAATTTGGTCATCAGAGGGACGCACAATAAAAGTGTTTTCTCGCCTTTCTCTGTTTTAATCCATTTTTGACTCAGCTGCACAAGAGTAAGCGGAGGGATGGACCGGGTTCATGTGTACTCGTTTGTATAAGTTGGTGCAAAAACGCAGAAAGAAAAAGGAGATGGGCCGTTCACCCCATTAGCAAACCGCGGCCAATCACGGAGTGTTTTCTTGCTGTATTTCACAGCTCTTATCTTTGTATGGATTAAGTTCATATCAGATTATCAAATGTACAGTATTATAATTACTTATTCTGTCCAAACACATATTTTCCGGAATAACTTATCATTCAATGAAGCTTAGAGAAATGTACCTTAAGGATTTGATCATAGATTTTAAATAATGACATAAACAAGTGGATCCAAACCAGATGTATGAAAGAAATCAAAGGAATTCTCCAACTGCATAACCACATAATATGTTTTTGACTGTTACATGTACCATAATAAGTCATTAAACCATCTCATCACCGGAATCTAGATGCTTTTGGACAATTGGCTCATAAACTGAAAGACTAAAAATGAATGAACTCACTGGTGGTATCTCAAGATTTGATCACTTATGGGCTTTCCAGAAAGTCTTTTCTTCCGATAGTCCATAACTGGTTCCACATGGTTAATCTGTACAACTGGAAAAAACAAGGTTGCGTTTGAAATGCATTTCTAAATAGATACTGAAATTAAAACCTATGTACAAACTATGCTAATGCTTGATAATAAAATATTCTTTAGGCGGCAAAACAAAAAAAAAAACCAGCAATACAGACGAATTTGTCCAGCATGAGTTCATTTAGGATAGACTTGGGTAGACAGAAGAGCATTGCTGTTAGAAATGATAGCCGGCCTTCACCTGAGCAGAACCGTATGTTTCTGCATCTGTACTTACAGTGCAGATGTGGTTCAATCCTCAAGAGAGATTACTCAATCATCAATCCATAAAATCTGTATTTATCTATACTATTAGTATTTTGGTTAGGGTTGTCCGAGGTGTTGAGATCGGAGTCTGGGAGGTAATTCAGAATTTTTTGAATAGAAATAGTCCTTAGTGTGTGTGGAGGGTGAAACGAATAAAATTATATAGATTTTTTTATTTTATGGGGTTTTGAGGTCCCCAATTCCCCATGTTATATTTCTATTTTTAATAAATATTTATTAGTAAATATCAACGGTTTGTTTGAAACTGACACATAGTTGTATACCATTAGCCCAAAGACCCTACTGATTTTGGGGTTGGGGCTAATATATGGATTTGGGGGTTAAAGGGGGAAATAAAAAGAATCATAAAAATGATGTGGGTATCAAAAAAAGGGAATATTATGCTGATTTCAAAATATATTTTGTCTAAAATTGTTTGGGGAGGAAGGGGGGGGTTAAAAGTGAAACATCGGGATGGCAGAGTTTTACAAAGCGGGCACTGAGACCGTTTGGCTCCGGCGTGCCAGGGGTCTGGGGCAAAGCCCCAACTTTAACTAGTAATTTCTTAAGAGAATTCTAGTCGCGTCATAAGCATGACACATCTAGGAATTTGTTATTTAGCAGTGTCATTCTTAAGTAGTTAAAAAAGTCTAGATTTGTCATTTTCAGATTCTGAAACAAAGTGACCTAAGATTACAAGTAGAGGTTTGCTTTGAGAAATTCCGATGAACTTTAATTGTGGCTCTTTTTCCTTTGATGCGGAAGCAAACACAACAAAACGCGTTTTTACCTATGGACAAAACAATAGCGATTCACTTCCAGGAACCTGCCTTATGTATGAGTTAAGCGTTTGTTGTTTACCCACCAAGTGGATTTCCTTTACCTGTAATGTCTTGCACCTTTAAATTTCCCTTGGCCTACCTTCAGACCGGCATTTTTTCTGACTGGTTTATTGCTGGCCTTCAATAAGTAACACTAATGACTAACACATCCTTTATGCGAATAACCAATAACATATGGTTGAGTACTGAATATTTAAACATTTACTACTTGATGTGAAGAAATTACTAATAATGATTAAAAGTGTTTAAACACAGCTCACTCTTCTAAAGTTAACTTAACTAGCACTTACATTGATGTGGAGATTCCATTATATCCTCAGAGGGTGGGGTTAAAGTTTTCATGAATTCTGCATTTGGTAACTGATTCAAAGTCCGACTTATGAAGTCACTTAGTCTTTCAAACTCCTTTCCACGATAAATGAACATCTGCAAGCATTTAAATTTTAAAACATGGTTTTATATATTTATTTTTTTAACGTCTTTTTAACAAGGTCATTAAAATTATTCTAAGTTGGTAATTTATTTCACAACAGCTTTTCAGGTCTCAAATACATATCTTGACGGGGTGGACAGGACTGGATTTTTTTTGAGGGGAGACAAAAAGCCAATTTTCTAGTTTTGTTTTGGGAATTTTCAAGCAAGACTAAAAGCTACAAATTAAATGGAATTAAAGAAATGAAAAGGTCATAAATAGGTGCATCTTCCTATAAATACCACATTTTAATTTTTATTCAATTTGTGAGTTTTTTGAAAATGTGTGTGTTAAGCGCATGATTATCCATTTAACAGATATTACCTATCAAATTACACCACATTTACAAAGCTTGGTAATAATTACAAACAATTGTTACTAATATTAATGGTGTCAAATAAGGTTGAAAAAAATTATTGAATTCTCTTTTAATGAACAAAAAAAATTTAAACATAATTTAAAATTGTTGTATTTAGTTTGTTTAGTGATTAAGAGTAGAATATTTTTTAACAGTATTTTGCCTCAAAAAACTGATCATATTTCAAATCAATATATTTTATAAAATAGATATGAAGCTGTATTTCCTAAGGATAACTCAACAGCCCTGAGACCAATTTTCAAATCTTTTTTTTAAAATTTCGTTTGGGTTCAAGGATGGTTTTCTGGCCTAAATTCGAAAAATTGCGGGAACCCCCCTTTAAACACCCTTTTCTTTCTTACCCAGCCTAAGCGTGTTTAATAAAGCGTAAACAATTTGGAGCTTTATTGCTATTACGATGCCAGCTGATATCTATTTTATAAAAGCGTATGTACAGTAAAAAAACAAAATAAACTGTTTCATTACAAATTTTTTTAACAGGACGAAGTCTGTGATCAACTATATTACAAAAAAAATGACAGATTTTTTTGAAAATCTCTAAATTATCATATCTGCCAAAAGTTACCTTTGAAGCAAAATTCCTCATTAAATTAATTTGTTTACCAAAATCCTACTGTTGGAAAAAGTCCTGTTTTCTGAATTCCTGCTCAACTTTCAGTTTTAATTTTTATTGGGAATATCCAGATTCCCTAGGACTTGGCAAACCCTAATTTTAGTTAGTATTTTACAAAGCTTTGTTTGTTTGGGTCTTAAATCAACTTGTCTTCTTTCTTACTTGCTGTGCTTTTGTTTACCTTGTTTTTTCAGGAAAGCTGGGAAGCCTCTGTCCGTGGTAAGCCACCCTGAAGTACTCTGGATTGGGTCATCTGCTTCATGATGCTGTCACTTAGAAGGCGGCCATTTTCCTCAGCAGCTCACTCAGTTGATTAGTCATAGATCTCACTCCCTCAAACTGTTTCACCAGCTCTTTGCACAGCCAGTCTGCATTCCACATCAACAATAAACAGTAGTAGCAATGTCCCAGATGGTTGTTGAGTCTCATTTGAAATGAAATTTTTAGGCCATTAAAAGAAACCTTGGAGTCATCAATCTAGTATTATTTAAAGCATGGTCCTCCTGCGGTCTATTCTTGCTTCCTTTGTTTCTGAGTGAGACTACAAAACTGACTCATGAATAATTGGGTAAATTTCACAAAATTTCCTGGTTTTGGAGTACTGGCTTGAAATCACATTTAAATGTTCAAAACGCTATATATTTTTTTGTTTTGCTGCATTAAGCACTTTTTCTATCTGGGTCTTATGTGTGTATTTTTCTTACTATCTTGACTTTACAAAGTTGTTTGTAATTTCGTTCTGAACATACCAGAGTCATAGAGATTTTAAGAGTCATATTCCCTCTCACTCCCGCCCATTTCGACTCTCGTTGCGGGGATCCCTAAACTGCCGTCAGCGCCCCATGATAAGATAACGACTTTTGTTACCGTTCACAGTGGTCTCTAGACGGGTGTTAGCGTTGACGACGAAATCACAACTTTCGCACTCACCCTTGTCAAAATTTCACAGTTTAGGGACAAAATCCCTGACTTTTCCCGTGTATTGAAAACTCCTGTATAATTCTTGGTTTTCCCGTAAGCTGGGCACTCTGAATAAGTAAAAGGAGGAAGATAACCATAAAATGTGTCCTTTAAACTCCGTACCTTTCCTTTGTCAAAGTAATTAATCATGTCCAGGTAGAGAGCCTCCTTGAGCTGCCGATGGGTCTGACACAGTGGATACTTGTGACTGCGCAGCAGCGGGGGCAACAAGTTGTCCGACCAGTTGAGCAGCTTGCTGTGCAACCGCAGTGTGAAGCCAGCCTCTGTGAAGTTGTCAGCGTCAGGTGCAAGTCACACATTTTACGTTACGGATGTACATCTCCTTGCGATTTATCTCACTGTAGAAGTCCTACAAAAAAACACATTATGTAAGTTGAGTGTGACCAGAGTGAGTGTGAATAGCAGTAGCACCAGAACGTAATTTATCTGGTTGAAACTCCCTATACAGGTGTACTGTTTCTAGTTATATTAGCTATTAGGAATGGATGGGGGTTCAGGTTTTCCTTTGGGGCGGGGAGAGGGAGCTGATAATTTTTTTGCTTGATTATGGTCAGGAATAAATGCTAATTTTAGTCATTAAAAATTCAAAGTCGAGCTTGAAAATTGCCGTTTACAGAACAAAACTAATTAAAAAAACTATGATAAGGTGTCAAAAATTAAACATGATTTAAATTAAGAATGTGAGATAATATGAGATGTTTAAGTAAAGAAATAATTTTGTACATACAAAAACACACTTGGTTAAAAGTAATGTGTATAAACTTTAAAAATAATTAATTAACATTATTGTTTATTAAGGGATTTTTTTAAACATTATTTTTGTATAAACAAATTTATTTAATTATATAAATTATAATTTTAACTTTGAGTTGTTTAGTGATTAGAGTGATTTTTAAATGGAATTAGCCTTGAAAACAGGTTAGTTATCACAGTCAAATTACGAAATGGCAGATTGTTTAGAAATCTCTAAATTACCATACATACCAAAAATTAAAAGCCCTTTCTGCCAAAATTCTCAATCTCTCCCACCCAAAAATCTTATTTATAGGAAATCGGCATTCAACTCTCAGGATTTTAATTTTTGTGGTGGAACCAATTCCTTGGTATTTGTTGACTCCAAATTACTATCTTTTGAACTAGGTAGTAAAGAGAACAGATTATAAAATATGTATACATAAGTTTGATAGGTTTTGTTTACTCACCAACAAGTTGACTGTGCAGCTCATTCTATTTTCCTTATTATCATCAGTTATGATGGATCGATATTCCAGCAATCTCTCCATCAACCTCGTAACAATCTTGACAAATCTAACTCCCTAAAAATTGAATCATGAAAGTTAGTTTTCTAAATGAAAATGGTAATTGTGAAAAACTTAAATGCTATTATACATTTATCAAGAATCCCATACTTTTAAAAACTGATGAATGCTTTTAAAAAACTACAACAACTTGGAACTGTCTGGTCCATTATGTACCCAAAGAGGACTTCTGGGTCCAAGAAGGCAAGAGTCTTCTAATCTTGTTTCCAATGCTCTGTTCTTAAACCAAAACTGCAGTGGTGAATAAAAAATGGCAGAGTGAAAACTTAGCAAAGTTTTTTAAGCACAACTTTTAGGACATATACATCTCAATTAGTATTTTTTAAATAAGTTGTTAACTTGGTTTATATAGTTTAATGGTCTCATCCATAGTTCCAATAATTATATTGTAACTAGCTTATATCTTAGCAAAACAATTACCTGCTCCTTCATAGTTGAGTGGTTTTCACATAGATTCATCATTATCTCAAAAATAGGTCTTTGTAGTGCTCATCTCCTCTTCCAGCTTCAACTAGATTGTCTAACTTTGCTATCATTTCATTTTCAAACTAAAAAACAAATACATTTAGAATAAAATCATGGTTTGAGAATGGATTATTTACACATAAAAGAAAGATCTTATAAAATTGCCCCATTTAAAACATAAAGAGTAAAACTATCTGGCTGTCTAACTAACTAGGCTGTCTTATCTAGTTAACATTTTGCAGATATGTTTTACTCAAATAATCATGTAAAATACTAAAAATAGTTTTGGTTAGAAAAAACTTAATAGGGCCGTCTAACCAAAATATTAGGACCACGACACTTACTAGATGATAAATTGCTAACAAGAGGCCTCAACAGGAATAATTTCAGTATTTATATTTGCATTGCTTGCAATGATGAAGAAAGTGTTGCTTTTAAAGATCTCAATAATCAAAACCAAGTTTAATATTTGCTGTTGAAGTTTTAAAACTGTATTATATATTTGTAATTTTACGGTTTGTTTGGAAATTTTATTGGTAGTCTAAAATGTTGAAGGATTTGGACTTGTATTTTGTCATTTGTTTTTTTACATAATATTTTTAATTTAGATGATTTTTCCTTCAGTTTGTGTTCCTCTTTGAAGATAAATGTATTTAAAAGGCCTCAAGTTATTAGAAAATGTTAAGTCATTTCTAAATTATTTAAAACATTGTTTGAGTAGAGAAATAGAAAGTTGATTACCTCATTGAAATTGGCTTTGATGTGATCCCTCTTGATTTCGATGGATCCCTGGGTGAGTAAAACTTCACTGCATCATATCGAGAAGAAAATAGGAATAGTTGCCCTCCGCAGTTCTGTCTCAGGAATCAGAGTCATTTCCAGGTAGAGAGCCTCCTTGAGCTGCCGGGGTCTGACATAGTGGGTACTTGTGACTCAAGAGCAGCGGGGCAACAAGTTGTCCGACCAGTTCAGCAGCTTGCTGTGCAACCGCAGTGTGAAGCCAGCCTCTGTGAAGTTGTCAGCGCCAAGGTGGTCACACAGCTTGTTCACATACCGATGTACATCTCCTTGCGATTTATCTCACTGTAGAAGTCCTACAAAAAACACATTATGTAAGTTGGATGTGATCTGAGTAAGTCTGAATAGTGGTAGCACTAGAGAACATAATTTATCTGGTTGAAATTCCTATACAGGTGTACTGTTTCTAGTTATATTAGCTATTAGGGGTGAATGGGGTTCAAGTTTTCCTTTGGGACGGGGAGGGGGCTGATAATTTTTTGCGATTATGGTCAGGAATAAATGCTAATTTTAAAATTAAAAATTTAAATCCCTCTAAATTACCATACATGCCAAAAGTTAAAAGCCCTTTCTGCCAAAAATTCCTTTTGCCAAAATTCTCCAAAATCCCTCTCATCCAAAAAAACCTTATTTATAGGAAATCAACGCTCAATTTTCAGGATTTTAATTTTTGTCGTGAATTTTCGACTCTGTAACGGTTGATTCCAAATTATAATCTTTTGAACTAGGTAGTAAAAAGAGAACAGATTATAAAATATGTATACATAAGTTTGATAGATTTTGTTTACTCACCAACAAGTTGACTGTGCAGCTCATTCTATTTTCCTTATTATCATCAGTTATGATGGATCGATATTCCAGCAATCTCTCCATCAACCAATCTTGACAAATCTAACTCCCAAAAATTGAATCATGAAAGTTGTTAGTATTCTAAATGAAAATGATCATTGTGAAAAACTTAAATGCTATTATACATTTATCAAGAATCCCATACAGTACTTTTTAAAACTGATGAATGCTTTTAAAACTACAACAACCTGGAACTGTCTGGTCCATTATGTACCAAAAAGGACTTCTGGGTCCAAGAAGGCAAGAATCTTTTAATCTTGTGAAGAGGTAAATTAACAGTGATGACACAGCTCTTTGCTATGTCAAAGAGTCGGAATGCAACGTAAACAGCAATGATTGAAGATTTGGAGGCTTTGCAATGGTGGTTTACCTGCAATAAAATGTTATCGAAAGTGCGAAAAAACTAAATTTATACACTTCAATCTAAGAAAGAATATAGGGTTAAATGTATTTAGCAAATTAAAATACAAATATGCTTACTGTTTAATAAACCCAACTCAAACTATATGCAATTCAAGTAAATGTGCTGAGATAGAAAACAGCTGTAATAAAATACCTAGAATTCACGTGGATAGTGAGGTAAATTGGAAATTTCACATAAGTAAGCTGAAAAGTAAAATTAGCAGTGTAATAAGATTAGTTTATTTTTGAAATGTATGGTGAATCAACCGATAATGCTTTGTTATATTTTTTCTTTAGTGCAAAGTAGAATTGAGTATGGAATTGTAATTTGGGGAAATGCTTATAGTACTTACCTAGATTCCATATTTGTTCAGCAAAAGCACATAGTTAGAATTATTACTAAGAAAGGGAAATTCGAACATTCAACTCCACTATTTAATCAGTTAAATATTTACCCTTTAAGATATTTATTTATCTACAATGTCCTTAAACTCTTTTTTGAAAAAAAGTAAACTTTGCTAAAATTGAAAATAATTACCAGTATTCAAGAAATCAATGTCCCTTTTCAGTACCAAAACCCAATAATGCCTTTTTCACTAGGTCATACCATAGCCCCTAGAACTTTCAATAGATTACCTGTAGAAATTAGATCAATTAGTGTAAAAACTTATTTTGAAAAGGTTAAAAGTGTGGTTGTGGCAATTAGAAAATACCGATGATTTACTTAAGGTACAACAATAACAAAAAATTAGGCTAGTCTTTATTTTCAGCAAGGTAATAATGCAGTGTCTGCTGATTATACCTTATATTAATTCTTATGTCTTTGTATTAATTTCTGCTATCATCAAAGCACTGTTTTATTAAAAGTAAGGTGGAAACTGATGTAAGTGTAAAATCTTATTTTTCTTTTCTGTTCTGTACATAGAGCAAAAAGGGCCCCAAATTTTCTTAAGTTAGCTGCATAATAAAAATATTTTTGTTCTGTAAATAATTTAAAACATTGTTTGAGTAGAGAAATAGAAAGTTGATTACCTCATTGAAATTGGCTTTGATGTGATCCCTCTTGATTTCGATGGATCCCTGGGTGAGTAAAACTTCACTGCATCATATCGAGAAGAAAATAGGAATAGTTGCCCTCCGCAGTTCTGTCTCAGGAATCAGAGTCATTTCCAAGAAGATCCAACCAAGCTCGGTACAAACTGAATCTTGTGCTGGCCTTCAAAATTAAGATGAAGAAATAATGTTAATAAGAGCTACTTTGAAGACGAGTCATCAAAACATTACACTACACTTTTGAGTATTTTAGTAGTAACTACTGTTTAGAGCTGTTGTCAAATGACATTGTAACTTCAATGTCTTCTCAATTTGAGAAAATCCAATTAATAATTGCAAAAATGCCTTAACCCCATTGCATTTTTCAATTCATTCCTCTAAACAGTCAGGCACTGGAGCTCGAACAGGTGGATTCCAGGTTCTAATAGTCAAAGTGCAATTGTCACTACACTAGCACTCCTGGTAGGAAAGCGACCAATACCCTACACTGGAAGAAAAAAGGCTGCAATGACCCACAAGAAGTCACTGAAGAGCATATTAGCTCAGTTCTTGGTGAGGTGATATATATTCTGCACTTAACTCTCTCAGGTCACAATCCCGTGGCTCTACTGGACTCAATACATTCGAAGCACAATTACAAGATCATAAAATAAACAACATCTGGATACTTTGTAAAAACAGAGTTCATTTTTGAGACAGCGTCTGTGTTGGTCCCCAGCCCAGGAACGCATGGGTGCCTTGGTCGGGGAGGTGGGCTCGGAGAGGTGCTATTTTTATTTTGTTTACCTTTTATTAGTCTATTGATTTTTGTGCTTCAAACATATTTATTATATTTGTAACCTATTATGTGTATTACATGTATTATATTTGTAACTTGCTAACGTATTTATTATATTTATATATGACTATGGCAGTTAATTTGCTGTACAATTGACATTGTCTGTGTATGTATATTACCAAACGACAAATAAACACATAATATTATTATTAAATATTAAAATAGAAAAGTTGATGGTATCAAGTATCTGATGTAGTCTGGAATTCAGAACTGACGCCACATATTATTCTCTATTAATATATCAATAAAGATAGTTGTCATTGTCTCATTATCAAATAAGCGGAAGAGGATCATAAATTTGGATTCTGTCATGGGAATCCAGTCATTTTGGTGTTTCAATGCTTAGGGCAGAGAGGAAAATTGTACTAAAGTTTTATTTGTTAGACCTAACGCAACATTTATTTTATAACACATTTAAATTGAGTGGAAAAAGAGAACCAATTGTTACACTGAAAATTATCACTATAAAATATAAAATAGTCAGCAAAAGCACAAAATTAACCTAAATTGAACCACATGCTCCTGATCTCAAAGCCGGTCTCTCTGCGCATGTCCTTGTATCTGGAGACCAGCCTCCAGCGCTTGGTCGCGGAGAAGTTGTCCAGCTGTAGAGCCGGCTGGGTGAGGAACGCAATGGCACAGTGGAAGAAGTTGTTCCACGCCTGGTGCTCAAACTTGGTGAAGAAGAAGTCCCTTATTGTGTGTGAGAAGTGGCGCAAAGATTTTAGAATCACGCTGGAAATCAAATAAACATTTTTAATCCATGTTTCACCATTAAATGTCTCTGTCATGCCTTCTTTCTTGAAATTGGCTAACTTTCCAAGTTTCTGCTAGGTTTAAACAAATTTGTATTTTACACTAGTTTCTAGACAATTACGACTTTGAATTGAGTGTTTACAATTAATAACTAAGAAAGCATATAATATAAAAACGTGTATACAGGTAATACTACAGTAGTTTCCTTAAAAAACAATACTTTAAAAGTATATGTATTTGGATTTAAAAAATTTATTGATAACAAACAAAAAAATCTTGCTTTACCTATTTTGTAACATGATCATTTCACTCCAATCGTTTAGATAAACTGGCCTGGATACCAAATCTTTGAAAACCAGAAGGATTTCCATGAGGAAGTCAAGAAGATCGGTTGGAGTGGGAAAATGTCTGATATAGACATCAAAGTGATGAGCTGTCATCTGACGAAACACTGATATCATCACAGCGACAAGGCCTCCCTGCAGACAGAGGTGAATTGAAAATCAAAACAGTAAAACAATGATAACCAATCAATCTAGTAATCCGCTGTTTATTCGTTTACTACGTCAAATTTTGAGTACATTATCAATGAATATACACAGTTTAATGCAATAAATTATTGATTACCAAATTTCCTTTGGAAAAATGAGATATTCAGGCTGTAAGACCCAAATCTAGGACACGGATCCTGCCCCCGGGGTGAGCATAGTGAATTAAGAGAGCTGTGGTAACGTCTGTGGTAAGAGAGCTGAAGGCCGAAAATAGAGGCTGTGATCGTATTGCATAGTTGCAATTAACCAATTAAAGTAACAAATTTGCTGTACTCATGCCAGCGGCGCTTTAACGTTAAGCTGTGTGTCAGCCTGGTTCACTTATGTGTACAAACATACATACAAACATTCCTTTAAAAACGTTAAATTTAATTTGCTTAGCAAAATCTTGATATTTAGGTTGGAGAAAACATGAAAATACCAAGTCAAATTCTTTCAGATGTTAGTTGATTTTGCAAAGTAGCTGAGGATCCTAGTAGCCCCACGTCTAGTACAAGAACTCGTTAGCCATATAGAAGTTGTTTCCTGGACCCTTAAGGTAACAGGTCCAGACAGCTATCTACTGAACATAGAAAGAATGAAGAATATTCAATCCACCTTAGTTTGACTAGAGTCACTTTAGGTTATCTACAGGGTGTCTAGCGCTAAGGAAATACAAAATTAACATATGATTTTCGTAGTTTCTTGCATACATTTTTCTGATTTCCCGGTTTTATCTCGTGACAAAATGATGTCTTTCGTTGCCAATCATAACAATATCTAGACTCCCATTTGTGTCTGTGACGAAATCATGACTTTAGTGACCTTCTTTCTCAGAACATTCCAATTAGGAACCGAATTTTGGTATTGAAATGTCCCGGTTCCCCTATGCTACATGAAAATGATCATTGTGAAAACTTAAATGCTATTATACATTTATCAAGAATCCATACAGTACTTTTAAAGATGAATGCTTTAAAAACTACAACAACCTGGAACTGTCTGGTCCATTATGTACCCAAAAAGGACTTGGTCCAAGAAGGCAGAAATCTTTTAATCTTGTTCCCAATGCACCAAAACTGCAGTGGTGAAAAAAGAAATGGCACAGAAAAACTTAGCAAAGTTTTTAAAGCGCAACTTTTAGGACATATAAATCTCAATTAGTGTTTTTAAATAAGTTGTTTTACTTGGTTTATATAGTTCCAATAATTATATTGTAAGTAGCCTATATCTTAGCAAAACAATTACCTGCTCCTTCATAGTTGAGTGGTTTTCACATAGATTCATCATTATCTCAAAAATAGGTCTTTGTAGTGCTCATCTCCTCTTCCAGCTTCAACTAGATTGTCTAACTTTGCTATCATTTCATTTTCAAACTAAAAACAAATACATTTAGAGTAAAACCATAGTTTGAGATTGGATTATTTACATATAAAAGAAAGATCTTATAAAATTGCCTCACTTAAAAATATAAAGAGTAAAACTATCTGGCTGTCAACTAACTAGGCTGTCTTATCTATGATTAACATTTTGCAGATATGTTTTACTCAAATAATCATGTCAAATGGTTTTGGTTTGAAAAACAGCATTAAAATAAGACAGTCTAACCAAAATATTGGGACCAAGACACTTACTAGATGATAAATTGCTATTAAGAGGCCTCAACAGGAATAATTTCAGTATTTATAAATATAATACAATGTACAAATTACATATGTATTGCTTGCAATGATGAAGCTTTGCTTTTGAAAGATCTCGTCAATCAAAATCAAGTTGAATATTTGCTGTTGAAGTTTTAAAACTGTATTAAATATTTGTAATTATAAGGTTTGTTTTGACATTTCATTGGTAGTTTAAAACATTGAAGGATTTGGACTTGTATTTTGTCATTTGTTTTTTACATAATATTTTTAATTTAAATTATTTTTCTTTCAGTTTGTGTTCCTTTTTGAAGATAAATGTATTTAAAAGGCCTCAGAACATTAAAAATCAATTATTAGAAAATGTGAAGACATTTCTAAATTATTTAAAATACTGTTTGAGTAGGGAAATGGAAAGTTGATTACCTCATTGAAATTGGCTTTGATGTGATCTCTCTTGATTTCCGATGGATCCCTCGGTGAGTAAAACTCGCATTGCATCATATCGAAGAAAATAGGAATAGTTGCCCTCCGCAGTTCTGTCTCAGGAATCAGAGTCATTTCCAAGAAAGATCCAACCAAGCTCGGTACAAACTGAATCTTGTGCTGGCCTTCAAAATTAAGATAAAGAAAGAATGTTAATAAGAGCTACTATGAAGATGAGTCATCAAAACATTACTCTACACTTTTGTGAGTATTTTAGTAGTAACTACTGTTAAGAGCTCTTGTCAAATGACATCGTAACTTCAATACTTGATACCTGATGTCTTCTTCGTTGACCAGTCATGCTGGATAGAAGTCGTCAACATAACTAAAAATACTATTTACACTATATACAAGAGGCGGCACGGCTAGTTAATTGTAGAGTCGAAAAATTCTTGGATGGAATAGAGGGGGTTAGTCACTAACCACATCCTCAATTGGTTCACAAACACAGTAGACTCCAGTGTCTTCAGTTGTTGGGGCAGATGATTGTACATACATACTGCTAGTAGTGGGAAGCAGTCCTTCCTCTTGCTCAGCCTACTATTATGTAGATTGTGGAAATTCTGAGCTTCACCTCTGGTTTGAAGGGACGCAAAATTCTGCTTCACGTACATCACGCTTGCCATTATATACAGGCTAAAAACAGTCAAAATCTGCAGTCGTCTAAACAGGGGTTTGCAGTGGTCCTGGAACCCAGCAGAAGCAATGATACGGATTGCACTTTTTTGTAAAATAAAACCTTCATCACAACCAGAGGCGTGTCCCCAGAGTAGTAGCCCATACAGGATGTGACTGTGAAATAGACCGTGGTATATTGTTATTAGATGTTTTCTGTCAGTAGGGGCTTTAAATGACATAGCAGACGGATTACTCGGGACAGTTTCTTGCGGAGTTCCATAGTATGGCTTTTCCAGGTTAACTTAGGATCAATGCCAAGAAGTTTAACATTCTCTGCAGCTGGATTGGTGTGGGTTAGGCTGCATATCAATTCCTGCGTTTTAGTCAGGTTTAAGCTGAGTTTGTTGGCCGAGAACCACTCCTTCGCTCTTTCATACACTACAAGGGCTCTGGCTCTAGCAAGTTCCGGTGTTTTTCCTCGGGGGAAAAAAGTAGTCATCTGCGAAGAGAAGGGAATTTCTAACCGACTCTAGATCATTAATAAGGACTAGAAACAACAGAGGCCCAAGGACTGACCCCTGAGGCACACCGTGCACAACCGGGAGAGGTTCAGATAGAGCACCACAAATGTCTTCTCAATTTGAGAAAATGCAATTAAAAATTGTAAAAATGCCTTAACTCCATTGCATTCTTTAATTCATTCCTCTAAGCAGTCAGGCACTGGAGCTCGAACAGGAGGATTCCAGGTTATAATAGTCAAAGTGCAATTGACACTACACTAGCACTCCTGGTAGGAAAGCAAGCAATACCCTACATTGGAAAAAAAGGCTGCAATGCACAGGAAGTCACTGAAGAGCATAACTCTCTCCAGGTCACAATCCCGTGGCCCTACTGGACTCAATACATTTGAATCACAATTACTAGATCATAAAATAAACAACATCTGGATACTTTGTAAATATTGAAATAAAAATATTGATGGTATCAAGAGACTGATGTAGTCTGGAATGTAGTACTGACGCCACATATTATTATTCTCTATGAATATATCAAAAAGATAATTGTCATTGTCATTATCAACTAAGCGGAAAGAGGATTCTAAATTGGTGAATCAGGCAAAAAGGTCAAGAAATAACCACCGTTACAGCAGATACTGGGCGTTTTCAAGCTTAGGGCTGTCATGGGAATCAAGTTATTTTGGTGTTTCAATGCTTAGGGCAGAGATAAGGACAACTTTACTAACATTTTATTTGTTAGACCTAACCCATGATATTTATTTTATAAAACAGTTAAATTGAGAGGAAAACAAAGAAAACCAATTGTTACACTGAAAATGATTACCGGTATTATGAAATATAAAATAGTCAGCAAAAAGCGCAGTTTTACCTAAATTGAACCACATGCTCCTGATCTCAAAGCCGGTCTCTCTGCGCATGTCCTTGTATCTGGAGACCAGCCTCCAGCGCTTAGTCGCGGAGAAGTTGTCCAGCTGTAGAGCCGGCTGGGTGAGGAACGCAATGGCACAGTGGAAGAAGTTGTTCCACGCCTGGTGCTCAAACTTGGTGAAGAAGAAGTCTCTTATTGTGTGTGAGAAGTGGCGCAAAGATTTTAGAATCAGCTGGAAGTCAAATAAACATTTTTAATCCATGTTTCACCATTAAAATGTCTCTGTCATGCCTTCTTTCTTGAAATTGGCTAACTTTCCAAGTTTCTGCTAGGTCTAAACAAATTTTTATTTTACACTAGTTTCTAGAAAATGACTTTGAATTGAGTGTTTACAAATAATAACTAAGAAAGCATATAATATTAAAATGTGTATACAGGTAAATACTACAGTAGTTTCCTTTAAAAAATTTTTAAAAAGTAAAAGCATTTGGATTAAAAATGTATTGATAACAAACAAAAATCTTGCTTTACCTATTTTGTAACATGATCATTTCACTCCAATCGTTTAGATAAACTGGTCTGGATACCAAATCTTTGAAAACCAGAAGGATTTCCATGAGGAAGTCAAGAAGATCGGTTGAGGTGGGAAAATGTCTGATATAGACATCAAAGTGATGAGCTGTCATCTTGAAACACTGATATCATCACAGCGACAAGTCTGCAGACAGAGGTGAATTGAAAATCAAAACAGTAAAACAATGATAACCAATCAATCTAGTAATCCGCTGTTTATTAGTTTACTACGTCAAATTTTGAGTACATTATCAATGAATATACACAGTTTAATGCAATAAATTATTGATTACCAAATTTCCTTTGGAAAAATGAGATATTCAATGTAAGACCCAAATCGGACAGATCCTGCCCCGCGGGTGAGCATAGTGAATTAAGAGAGCTGTGGTAACGTCTGTGTTTAAGAAGGCTGAAGGCGAAATAGAGGTTGTTCATTATTGCATAGTTGCAATTAAAATTAAAGTAACAAATTTGCTGTACTCTCCTTCAGGCGCTTTAACGTTAAGCTGTGTGTCAGCCTGGTTCACTTATGTGTACAAACACATACAAACATTCCTTTAAATTACAATTTTAAGATATATTTATTTTAAGGATGATTGCTTAGCAAAATCTTGATATTTAGGATTGGAAAACATGAAAATACCAAGTCAAATTCTTTCAGAGAAATGTTAGTTGATTTTTGCAAAGTAGCTTCCTATCCTAGTAGCCCCGTCTATTACAAGAACAAGATATGGTTGTGACCCTTAAGGTAACAGGTCCAGACAGCTATTTACTGAACATAGAAAGAATGAAGAATATTCAATCCACCTTAGTTTGACTAGAGTCACTTTAGGTTATCTACAGGGTGTCTAGGCTAAGGAAATACAAAATTAATATGATTTTTAAGTAGTTTCTTGCATACATTTTCTGATTTCCGGTTTTATCTCTTTGACAAAATGATGTCTTTTCGTTGCCAATCATAACAATATCTAGACTCCCATTTGTGTGTGACGAAATCATGACTTTCGTGACCTTCTTTCTCAGAACATTCCAATTAGGAACCGAATTTTGGTATATTGAAAATGTCCCGGTTCCCCCCTATGCTACATAGACAGTTAATAGGCTTTGATGTTGAAACAACACTTAGCTACAAGCTTGGTTCTATCATAAAGTTAAGTGGAAACTCACCACCAGTGGGCTCTCCCTGTCGAGGGCGATGGTGGTCTGGATGACAGTACGCAGCACAGTGAGCATCACCTCGGTGATGTCCCGTATCGTGGAGCCGGGCGGTGCCACAAACAGCAGATCCATGATGTCACTCAGGATCTTCACACAGAGCTCCACCTACACAGGCATACCCTTTGACAAAGTGTTACTTCTAATTTCTAAACATCTCAAAGTAGTTTCATTTTACACGACAAACAGTTTAAATTTTTCTTTTAAACTTTTTTATTTTTATGGTGAATTTTGGAGATTGTTATAGTGCCTTATAATATTTACAAGAGGAATAAAATAAATAGTTGAATACTACATCTTACACCTTTTGACAAACTACTATTAATATAGTAAAAGCACAAGATATTATTACCATATCAATTACCAGTTTGCATTAAATTGACAAAGATACAATCGGGAATAAGAAAAACTAATATTTAAAAACTTACTGTCCTATTTATAACATTTGGGGTTTGTAAAAGTTACTACTAAATATAAAATTACAAGCCACTACAGAAGTAATATCTCAATATAATAAAATATTTATAAAATTAAAAATTTACAAGACCTTAATAATAATAATTAACATACACAAATTTAATTACAAATGTACAGTGATGACCTCAAACTATTGCAAAAATTGAAAAATTGAGTACTGAAAACCGATTTTGTGATATGATTTGCTATTGGTTTATTTACGATACCAACTCTCAGGAGTCCAGCATTTTTTGAAAAACTCTTGTTGAATGAAACAGCATTTTGAAGGCCGTTAGGAGATAAATACAATGATACTCTCAAAAAGCAATCTTTCAAGTGAAGAGGTCAAACAGTGTAAAACAACATCCCTAGACCAATATCTAAATTAAAAACAAAACCTGTAATCGCAACATTATTTAAACAAAATTAAAAACCTTTAAAATCTCTAAAACTTTAACACAATTTAAATTGTTTCAACTTGTAGACAACACATGAAATGAACTCTACACAACACAGTATTATGAAACACACATGGTTTAGTGAACTACTGGACGCTACCTACCGCTAACACTTACCTCCTCAGTGAGATCGTTAAGGTTGGTAATCTTCTCTATGCTCGTAGGGCCGAGCACCTTGGCCAGTTTGGCTACCGACTTGCTCTTGTTCCTGTACTCTACACTGCTACGAGCCTTTGAAACAGTGAGCGCACTCCAGTTACTCAACTCAACTCACATCTCACACTACTCATTGGTTTTGTTTCCGATGGTAGTTTTCGTGACAATGTCAACATTTTAAAGAATATTAGGTGGTCAACATTGTTAGAAGGTAATAAATACTATGTACTTGTTTGTAGGAAAGAAACAAAACCAATATCTAGAAACTTTTAAAACAGATTTTGTTAGGATTAGAATGGTCATGGTGTTGCAAACTCTCAATTTTATTCTCTGCCCATTTTCTGAGCTAAAAAGAAAATTACAAAATTAAATTACAAGGGAACTATTTTTATTTCTATTTTTTTAGTTTTGATACTAATTTTAATTATGTAGTTTTGCATTATTCATTTTTATTTTATTTTCCTTTTCACTGTTAATTGTACCCTAAAACTACTGCATTTTTAACTGGAAACAGGAACACAAAATTTGTATTTATAACTTGTATTTTTGTTGTTATCGGGCAGTTACGAGATCAGATAGTAGGATTTTGACAGGGAAGCAGAAACGGTAAGCCTCCTTTAATTTATAACTTTATATGCTGACAATAAGTTTAAAATGATCGTCACAGTTGAATTATGGTGGAACCTCTTTAGTTTGAGCCTTAATAGGACACAGTTTTCCCCAATCCCTGGAGATTTGTCTTACTAAAGTTTGACTTGATATTTGAACTGTGATACAAATTTTAAATATTTGACAATAATTGATGCCTATTTTTGTGTGTGCAAAACAGAATTTTAAAATTAACAAAATTAGCAGGAAGAAATATTTTTTGTTCAACTCTTTTTTTTAATACCTTGCTTTTGTATTTACTTGTTTTCTCCACATTTTTTATTTACTTAACTATTTTTATTACTTAACATTAACTTTGGCAGAGATGAATTTTATAGTATTTCATCATTAGCAGCTTGATTAATAAAACAAAATACAACCCAGAGTATATAATAAAACCCAACAGTAATATGTAAACTCAAATCCAATTTCTATTAAATCAATACCAACCAAATTCAAGCAAACCAAATCTAAATAAGGTATTCAACAGAAAACCCCAAGCAAATATGAAACCATTTACAACCTAACCAAGGAAAAATATGAAATCCCCAAAACATACCAACTCAAACCAAAAAATTACTACACTAACAACATTCCCAAAACCGCGCACAAAACATAAAATTTTGTCTCAAATAAAATCTGATATGAACTAATAACGTTACGTAACATATGACTGAGTTTTGAACACCATGACCTAAATGAGGAGGATATCCATGCAATGTGAGAAAGACAAGATCCACTCAAAGTCTATTAGTCGTTCAGAAGCTGTTAGTTCTTCACAAAACGCAACCAATCATCAAGCCGTTCAGCGTGTTTAAAAAAAAATCTTTTTGGCTTGAGAGCTTTAAGGCTTAAGCTATTGAGGCTAACACTATTAAATATTATATTAAACACTTTCATAACTGGAATTCCATAATAGCTTTATTGTTTCAAACTTTAATAATGAAACGTTGGTGTGCCGAGTAAAATTACTTGCTTATGCCGAATTAGGATAGAACAATATTTCTTTTCTTTTGCCGAAATGTTCATTTTATTTGTCTATCTTTGTGTGTGGTAAAAATAGAAAACAGTTTGTATTGAAAGCTTAATTAATTTGAACTTAAAATTAAAATGTTTAAAACATGCTTTCAGATTGTATGATTAATTTAGAATTATGCTTGATTTATTTTTTAATTTAATCTTCCTGCAACAATAGCCTTTAAAAGTGTCACATGATCAGGAGAGTCTGTATAGTGTATACAGCCCGTACAGGACATGGTAAGATGGTAAAGTTAGTGAAAGATCCGATTAAATAAAATTAAACAATGCCCTACACAATGAATGATTGAATTCCAAGAAAACTCCACTTTCCACAAGGTTCTCGGAATAAAAATTGCAATTTGGTAAAGAGTAGGTCTTATGGGGAGCTTTACAAATTCAGAGAAACATTTTAACAAGCGCACGGTGAAATCACTTTACTACCTACACTTATTTCATTGTTTGTTGTTTGTCAACTTCTATTTTTTGACGGTGAGCTTAACGTTCTCTTATGATTAACTATTCAATCAAAATTTAAAAAAACACACAAATAGAAAAATGATGTGAGAGTGAAAACTGTCAAGAAGCATGAGTGAGTTTGTGTAAAACATAACGAGTGCACACACACAGACACATAGCAGTGAGAGTGACAAGCTGACTTACCTTTCCGCTGGCCTTCTCGGCAGGAACTAGACTTGTGAGTGAACATTTATACATTTGTTTATAGAGTGAGAAGATAAGAAAGTGTTTATATTATTTGACTATTAACTGGAAAGAATCAGATCGACACTGAACGCTAAAATTATTAAGACTTCAAAATTGGGTGTTTTGATTCTTAAAATATATTTGGGGTTTGTTTAGAGTGCAATAATTCAAATTTAGTTTAAAGTTTGTTTTGTTTTGTAATTATTCAGTAAATAAATACAAAATATTAACCAGAAGACAGGTTCAAATGAGATATATATAGGTTTAGAATTATAAGTCTAATTATAAGCTTTTCATCGTCATGAAGGTTTGAAAAAATTTGCCTGATGTATTGAGCTGGGCACATGTTGCCATTCTCCGTGGACATATGACGATACCATGAATGTTCTCCGGTTTAAAATCTTTTTAAACCAGTCTATGCTCCACTATTTCCCATAGTACTAATTTGATGACTGTTCTGTTTCAGCAAAAGTTGTACATTC
This sequence comes from Matsumurasca onukii, assembly GCA_018831715.1. Classification (NCBI taxonomy): domain Eukaryota; kingdom Metazoa; phylum Arthropoda; class Insecta; order Hemiptera; family Cicadellidae; genus Matsumurasca; species Matsumurasca onukii. Next base: position 21,668,742 of record CM032062.1, on the reverse strand, counting down.
CCTAGCCTTTAACCCTCTACCTGGCCATCAGAAATTTCTGGCAGGCCCTTTTTATTGTGCATGGCATTGTCTCCCTGCGCCTAGATGGTCATAATATTGAAGATATCACCCAAAGTTGATATTTTGTTTTCAGCACTACAGGCTTTACAATAATATTTACGCCTGAAAAAATATATTTGTAAGATAGAACACTTTGAATAAACAGTCAGTAGTAAAGCGGATCGAAATTTCAAAAGCAGAGCTCTGGAAAAATACTGCAATTTCAAGATATACAAAAGTTCCGGAATAATTGGTTTCCCCGCCACGTTCCTTTGTAACTTCCTGAATCTTTCTAGGATTTCAAAATACCATATTACCGAAACTTGTAAATAAATTCAGGGTACACGTGGTTTGGAGAACAGGACATGTTTGCCAAAAATATAAATACAAAAATAATATCAATGGAAGGACAAACATGTGTCATAAAATATCTTGATTTGGGGTAAGTTAGGTCTTGTATTTTTTTTTTTTTCATAAATGTTTGAAAATTAGTTTGGGTGAAATCGAAAAATTAATCAAAACAAAACTATAATTTTTGATTTTCTTATAATTATAACAACAACATATGAATTATTTCTATATTGCTAAAAAGAATTCAGCGGATTTTTTACCAGATTGAAGTTTTTACTAAAGTGTTAATTTCATTGGTTTTGTAAATCAAAATAACTTTTCTATATCATTTCTATTTGTGTTCAAAATAATCAAATGAGGATATATCTTTAAGAATGAAGTAGTTTATGTAAGAAAATAAAAATATTCTAATATAATTGTTTTGCAGTTATGATTTTTTTGCTGAAAGCCGACTAACTATTAGTTACCCAAAATACAGACCCAGTAAAAGAACTAGTTTTATAGACAAGAAAATTTATTTACACACTTATAAATTGTTTACATACTGTTGTAGTTACCGAGTAGAAGTCACACACATCACTAAAACTTCAAATGTCCAAAAGTTGAAGAAATGTCTCAAACCAGATCCACCATCAAACTGATGACAACTGAGGTGTATACGTGACGAAGACGCAAAATGGCAGGACGGGGTGTGCCGTGTGACCAAACAACTTTCACTCCTTTCAGAACAAAATCAATAACGGTTTATATTCCAACCCCTCTAATATTCACATCTTTGTAACCAGCGTCTCGTTCCGAGAGTCCGAATAATTTACCAAACACTACTGCCAAACATCGATATAGGCTATGGCTTATAAAACAAAGGAAAAACGAAACAAAAGGAAAACCACGATTGGTCGGTCGCGGTCTACCAGTATAGAAATAGTTGCAACGAAGTATAGAAAGAGATCGAGTTGAAAAAAAATCACTACCGTAGTGGAAGAGAAACCAGGTAGAAAAATATTTCCTTGTAGACAAAGAAGCATGCTTTACAGTGGTACCAGCACTGTTGTGTTCTAGGACGAAATTTACCAGTAGAAATCTGAGGGTAAAGTCGGGGAGTTTGAGGGAAATTCTACGTCAGCTGAGTTGCAGCGGAGCGCGCGGCGCCTGTCATGACACTTTGAAAATTCGCTACGCATTTATTTCGCAGTATTTGTAAATGACAATTATATCATCGTAAACAACAATGTTTTCTGAGTAAAACAGTATAAATACCGAAGTGATTAAACAAGTTTTACTATTTATAACCCCTGTTTGAAAAAAGGCTTGTTCAAACCACGATCAAATGCGCTGGTGTGGGGTGACACTTTTAAACCATGATTGAATCGTGGTTTGCCAATAGAAGGGTTAAGGTCGAGGACGAATTGAGCGAGAATCAGCCAAAATCTCGAGATAAAACGTTTACTTTGTAATAAATATTGCATCATCTCTTATCTCATCCATTCTCAATCGCTACTGGACATCGATGTTACCTAATACGTTGTTCAAACTGCTGGCACTTACCGTATATACTTGAATCTAAAAACGCTTTATTTACCATATTTTAGGCTCCTACTAAAATAGGGTGCGTCTTAAATGCACGTCTTCAGACCTAAGCATACAAATACCAGATAAATGTCTGGGAGTTAATTTGAAAGAGTTACAAAACCCCTCAAAACATCAAACAAACATTAAGATGAGGCCACGAGGTAGGAAACACACAGGGTTGCATGCATTGTCTGTTTTGAAAGAGTGGAATGAAAAAGAATTTTTGTGACTAGGGGGGACTCAGAATTGCCTGTATTACATTCCGCCACCATGTTCTCCTCCCTTCTTCCCTCCCTCATTGTCTGTGGTTGGTGCGGGAAAAGAAGGAAGAGAAAGGAAGCAGTAGCATTCAGGAGATACTATCTATTCAAAACAAAACTTGTGGCATGGCCAGACGAAATCTGCTTAAATCACCGGATGGCAAAAATGAACTGACTACAAAAAGTAGTTTTTCGCCATATCGCCATATTTTGCTGGTTCTTTATCTCTCTCTCTCTTACTGCTGTCTTTATAATCAATATTTTTGCATGACCCTTGTTTTACAACATTTTTTTGCAGGTTCTTTAATTCATACAGTGAACATATAGCAAATATTTCAAAAGACAGTTTAAAATTTAAAATCTTATATGTAATAAAATGTCTATAAACCAAATGTCTCAATTTTATTATTTCAAGACATCTAGGATAAATAACCATAGTCAGTTGTTAATTGAATAAAAGCCAAAAGATTCAAATACAATCCATACGCCTATTAATTGGTTAACTGGTTTAATACAAATAATAGGAGTGATTATGAATTTTAAAAAGTTCAGCTGATTGTCATTAATTATTATTAATTGGCAGATGATTACATCTAGATGAACTAAACAAATGTAAAAATGAAAATATTTTAAAAGCTGTATTACCTATTTAAATTTTTTTGAGAGTGTAAACTCATAAAGAATGTAAAAAATGCATAAAATGTATAAAACTTTTATAAATGTCAAATAAAACTTTGGTGGTGGTAAAAAGGTATTTTTAAATTGAAACATAAAACTGTCTCATTTCCTGTATTTGAGAGTAAGATCAACTAAAGGGTTGTGTGAGTAGCTCAATTATTGGTTTAATTTACTCAAGTTTGCAGTTAAACTTGATATAACAAAACTCTCAACAATAATTGATATATTTTATAACAGCAATAATTGATTTATTTTAATAACAGATATATTTTCAGGACTGATAGTTAAATATATATAAACATATATTATCAGTCAATTAAAACTGCTAAATCTTTAGCCTCTAAAACTGTACTCAAACTCACAAGTTTCCTTCAAAACCTGACTCAACTCAAACTAAAATCCTGGCACCAAACTAAGATTACCAATACATAAAGAAAATGTTCTACCGGCTAATTTAAACAGCTCTAACCCTTTATAAAACAACTTTGGATAACCCATTACATGTAAGCATCTAAGTAAAATCAAAGTTAGGACCTGAAGAAATCTAGATTTCAAACTGGCGACACCTGAAAGCGATGAAAACAATGTTGGTTCCCAAATCTAGCTCCCTACTCTGTGCAAACTGACCTAGTCCTGTGCTTCTAGCAGTTCCTTGATTGAGGCGAGTTGGAGGGAATAGCACTGCCCGACAGTCACTGTCAGACAAACAAAATGGCTCTCGATCGCGCTCGTCTTTCGTCAGTGGTGCTTTCGTGTCCACAAATCATCAAAATATAATAATGTAAATTGTTGCAATTCAAATTTTAATAAAGGAAAGTAATTTAAAACAAGTTTAAAAAATTAACTAACAATTTTCTCATTTTAACATTGGCAAAAATGCTCCTTTATCAGTACGTTCAAACCTAAACCTACAAACTAGCATGAACTTCAATCGAATCAAAACTACTTCAATCAGTGACTTTTGACTTTCGGTTGTCATTGTGTTATGTCCATTAGCGGATTTATTGCATCTGACGGTTGGTTACGACGCAATTGCGTTTTTCACCAGTATTATGTAGCCAATTACTTGTTGATCATTTTAATTTTTAGACTTGTCTTAGTATAGCCTACTTTGACATTAAAGTTAGAATCAGAATGTTACAGAAATATTTTACTATAGAGGCGTGAACAACCAAAGGAAACTATGCTAAATAAAACATGCTAAGAACAGCTACTTTTAATCAAAAATATTGTTAAATGTATAATTGTATGTAAATTTAAAAATATATATGAAGTGCTTTTCAAAACAACAATAAAATATAGTATTGCTTTGTATCTAAATAATCATTTTTAAATGTAAATCAGATAACTAAGTTATGTTTTATTTTTAAATAAACTTATTATATTGTCTGTCTGAGTTATTGGTTTGAAATAATTTATTTTCAAACAGAAAACTACTTGCATATTTTATATTTAAGGGTGTACACAGCAGTGTAAATTTATACTGGCTCAATTAAAGGGATTAATGGTCAAGAGCTAAATTAGATTAATTAGATTCGATAATTTTTCATATTGACCCATCAATAATTTATTTTAATAACAGATATATTTTCAGGACTGATAGTTAAATATATATAAACATATATTATCAGTCAATTAAAACTGCTAAATCTTTTAGCCTCTAAAACTGTACTCAAACTCACAAGTTTCCTTCAAAACCTGACTCAACTCAAACTAAAAAATCACTACTCGCACAAGCCTAAGATTACCAATACATAAACAGAAAATGTTCTACCGAAAGCTAATTTAAACAGCTCTAACCCTTTATAAAACAACTTTGGATAACCCATTACATGTAAGCATCCAAGTAAAATCAAGTTAGGACCTGAGAAATCTAGATTTCAAACTGGCAAGACACCTGAGAAAGCGATGAAAACAATGTTAGTTCCCAAATCTAGCTCCCTACTCTGTGCAAACTGATCGTCCTGTGCTTCTAGCAGTTCCTTGATTCATTACGCGAGGATTGCAGGGGTAACTGCCCGACAGTCACTGTCAAAAACAGCTGACTGTAATGCGATGTCCCGCTTTACCGTCATCATCTTCTGCTTAGCCAACCGTTGTGCTGGAATCTTGTTGATCAGATCCATCAACAGAGAACTAAAATGAAAACCGGCTTCCTTAAGACAAGTAGTTATTTGGATAGTGGTTTTTCTGAATCTCGTAATTTGTATTTCCATCATTTTATAGGCAGTTATTTTTAAATTTCCCGATTAAAAATAAATGTAACAATTCAGAAGGGCCAATAAACTGGATCAATGATAGTAAAACACGTTCATGGTTCACTTACAAACTACTGATATTGTTAGTCATACATTGTAACTCTTAAAATATTCAAACTTATCCTCGCCGCAATCAATGAGATCTTCTGTAAATGCCAATCCTGTCGTGTCCTGAGAAAGCCTTATTGAAATTCCCACTTCACCAAAGGACTGAATCTTTAAGCATCCACCATAGCGAGGAAGGTAACTTCTCGAACTGGGAGACACAGAGCGATGGTTCATGAGCGTTGCCCTCTGAGCAGGAGTTCAGTTTGTCAATATACTTCCAAATTTGATCAAAGAGTGCTACAGAGCCAAAGGCTTTCAAGCTCCTCTAAAACCAGTTTTGGTCTCGGCTTTACAGTTCAAACGAGTTTTGGCACACAATAATGGGATATTGGAATCAGACTAACAGGGGTGGGACTGGAAAAATTCGAGTAAATGGGAATAATACGAATGTAAGTTATGTATGTTTGAAAGGGATCTAGATGTGGATTAATGCAAAATTGTATATCAAATAGTAGACGATTGAGATAGTTGCTTGTAAACATGTCAATTCAATAAAATATTTATTTATAACTAGGGTCTTTCCAAGAGAGCCAAAATAATATGAATGCTAAGGCCCCTAATCAGCTTTTGTAAGATAAAAAAACAAGGCAAGTCCACATTTGAAATTTTAAATTGTTGGCAAATCACATCTTCAAATTTAAACAAGAGACACACTCTTAACACAAAAATCAGTTTATTTCTAGATATGTAAATATCTTCTATGTTTCAAACTCCCTAGTTTTCTTTCTTCAAAGACCCTTGATTTATTAAAATTGTTAATAACAATAATCAGTGTTTTAGTAACTTACAAAGTTACTTCAATACACACTCTTTATTTCACTGAACTACTCAACCTGACCCGACCCAAAATTTGAGTATTTGATGAAATACTCCACCAAACTGAAAACAAGGTATCCGCATATTCCTAGTTTCTACCGTTATTTCTTCGTAGTAACGAGAGAATGTTACTCACCTGAGTTCTGTCGGGCTGAAGACTTGAAGTATGTCCGGTATGGTAGAAGGTAGGTACTTCAAACATGCTCCCTGCACTAGCAAAGTGCCATCTGTAGTGTAGCACATCATCACAGCGATGCTTTGTAACAGCTGCTTCAGCGACAACTCAAACTGCTGCTGGCCCTTGCCTTCGTACAATCTGAGCAAAACAACACTCATAAACTACGCTATTTAAACCACAACTCAAAGGTTTGACACTAGAAATAATTGTGCAAGTGAAAATAATCTTCACATGAGATTTCTGTTGAAAGTATAGCTAAATGCACAGTAGGTTACCTAAGATGGTTCGTTGTGATTTAACCGTTTTACTAGTTAGTGTTGATTGAACTCAAATAAGCGAAACACAAAAATAGATGCCTTAATTAGGATACACCTAGATTATAAACTCAAACTCAAGCTTAATTCTAAACTGGAAAGTAATCAAGTAAGTCAAGCTTGGTTACTACCTAGAAAAAATTCTACTTTACCCAAGTTTCTTCTTGACATCAAGACGTTTTAAGAATGTTTTGAAAACACAGTTTTGAAATTAAAGAAAACCAAAAATATGATGCAATAAAATACTGTAGTCTCTTTGATGAATTTTAAATAATTTTTAAAAATACAAAACAACATGTCTGTAGGGATCTTACTTGAAAAATAGAAGTCTGGATCTAACGATGAATTTCATTATGTACTGAAGACTTTTCATAGTTTTTAGGAGTATATCCTTATCTTCTGAAGAGTTAGCTCCATCTACTAGGTGCTTCAAAACCACCACCAGTTTACTAAAACAAGAAACACAAGAAGTTATCTTTCAATAACACCCAAAACAGCTTACCATATTTAAAATCTACATGGCAAAATTTAGTGAAATGATCTAAATGTATTTAATACATTAACAACATTTTTTAATTGCACAAGTTGCTTAATGGTAATATATGGAAACTGAAAAATACCTATTTTAATAAACAATTCAAGACACACAAAAGATTACATCTTTCAGATACAAACATAAAATGTTAATTATTGGCTTTCTTGTGACTTAGCTGATGACAGACAGGACTTTGGGCTGCAAATCAATTTTGATTTGAGGACAACTTCTTAAAAGATTGCTAAAATGAGCCCACAGGCAGAGGGCACAAGTCCTCCGTTAGCAAAATTGTTAAGCAAGTCTAATGCCCTAGCCGTTTCTGTCCGGGTTTCATACAAATGCAGACCAGTGAATTGGAATGAGATAGAAGTTACAATCAAATCAAATAGGCATATCTTCTTTTCATTGGGGAGTCAGAAAACATAACCTAAGACAACATTAACATAACATTTTAATTGAACAAATGGTTTTTTTTTCTTATTTCCACCAAAATCAAACAGAAAACAGACAAACAGATTAGCCAACACATCGATGCTAGGTTTAATCTATGCTGTGCCTGCCAAAAGTTGGGGAAACACTTGGGAGTTTAAGCTGGACGTATAAATTTGTGCTCGGCACTAAATAAACCAGCACAACAAGACTTTGGGGAAACCCGCCCTTAACCATAATATTTATGTTAAGCAGATAGAGACATAATATTTGGCGGCAAACCTCGCCTAGAAGAGGATCTAGTCAGGAGGACCTCATCTCTAAGAAGACCTCATCCACCAAAAGATCCAGTACTAATTATCATTTCCTATATTATTGTTCACTGTTGTCAACTGTTCATAATTTGTATAACTGGTGTTTGCCGTTGAAATAAAATAAACTCATTACTTACTTGTAAGCTAAAGTTGCACTAAAGCTGTCTTGGATGTATGAGTCCAGCACATGTTGAAAACTTTGGTATTTACGGTCTGACACCAAGCCAATTATGTATAACTGAAAATGTAACATTGTGGTCAATTCCTTCCATAAAGACTGTAAAGCTTTCTAATACAGTAGAATCTCCATTATCCGGAGTCTCAGTTAACCGGGTAGTAGGGAGAAAAAATTTATGCTATTATTAATTTATGAGATATACGGTATGAAAATAACTGTCATTATTCTTGATGTTCTCTCCATTTACTTTGTGGTTTTCGTAACTATACAATACAAGCATCAGTCTTGTACTTTTTACCACATCATTTTTAATTTTTAAATAGACATGTTTCGCCTCAGCATCATCAGTAATGATGCCAAGTGCACATGCACTTTTGACCTACTTGTACTGTATTTCAGAGTTGTACGGCATAGATTGTGTTGCATTTTTGTCTGCGTGCTGGAATGTCTGAAACAAAATAGTTATTGCTTCTCTTTTAAATTTTAAAATGTTCATTTTACTTTTAACATGGTAATAAATACGTTTTGTCAGGCTTTTTTTTACTTTTGTCACTTTTCTGGTAGTAGTAGCTTAACCTCCGTATTATCCGAGTTTTTTCGTATCCGAAGTGGTCTTGGTCCCAATTACCTCAGATAATCGAGATTCTACTGTATCATAGAATAAATTCAACTCAAATCACTGAGTATCAGTAGTTTTTACATGAACTGTGTCTTTGACAACATTTTGGACAAGGATGCTAAAATAAATTCTAGTCATAGGGGTTAAACCATGAAACTTTGAAGTATAAAAGTCACAAAAGGAAAGAAACCATGAACTTTGATTTCTTGAATTTATACATTTCTACAGGGTAGTTCTAATGCAATGACTCAAATCTCAATTACTCAAAACCTTGATATCTCAATTTTCAGAAATCCCCTTTGGATTCAAGTTATTGAGGTTTCACTGCATCACTACGAAGGGTGACTAATTACATAGAAACAAGTACAATTTTCATGTTTTACCATGTCAATCAAAGTGAAAGTGTAAAGATCCTCAGTTGAAATAAAACATATTTTTCTGTGGAAATTTCACTCACCAAACACTCGAATACCAGGTTGTCATAAACTTCGGGGTCTGAGTTTTGCATCAATATGTTAAAGAGAGCATCTAACACATCTTGTAAAAACTTCACTATTTCTTCGCCGTCAACATTCATTAGGGTTTTCAGGCTTTCTTCCAGAGTATCAGGTTGACTAGTCCAGTTCAAAAGTCCGAGAAGATCAACTATAATAACAATTCACATAAAGATAAAATGTTACACAAATCTGAAGTAAAAACATGATTGCCAATAGTCTATAGAAAGGTTAATCAAGTCATTTTTACACCCTTGAGGAAGATCATCTCCATTGCACTTGTGTATAAAACCTTTTGTATTGTAAACTGACGCTATTCACTTCTCTATAGAAAAAATATAATAAAGTTTAAAATTAGAAAAAATTATTTGTGCCAAAAACTCAAAATATACGCTTTTGATGGCAGCTCATCTTCTTTAGAAAAAACACAATTTTCAAAAGGTAACTTCTAAAAGGATATGAGGTGCCATAAAACTGTATGTAATGATTCCATCTTCACTACCAAGACCATCATATCACCAATTTTCTTGTTGTTTCTACAAACAATAAAATTTTATAGGACATGGGCGTACCGATACTAAAGGACATTTGAACACAAAATTTGTGAACCGAACCTGAGCTTGAACCCGTATACCTCACTTACCCGGAGTGTGCTCCCATTATGAAAAAACTTAGTGTGGGTCTACTATTTAATATAATAAAATAATAGTATGAAAATGAACACAGTCTTCACATTGTAAATTATTATCAATTTTTAGGAAACACTTTGCTTTTGCAACATAAGTGTATTTGTTCCTAGTGAGCTAGTCAAGTTAAATATAATTCTAATATTCAATATTTATTCTTAAAACACTTAAAATATTTAGGGTGTCAAAACTTTATATTTTAATATTTTCAACTGTAGGAGTTTACATTGTGCATTTTTATTTTGATGAGCAAGTAACTAGTGAGTCTAGTGGTGTGTAACTAATCATATTAATTCTTTACCATTTTGAGTGAGTTTTGTAGAGCAAACGTTAGTCTGAATCGTGAAGGAGTCTTTATTGGTCAACACCAAACCACCTGAAGTTGGCTTCGCACCTTCTATCAACTCACTGCGTTTTGATGGTAGGTTTATATACCCAAGGTCGTTTGGATCATATTTTTTGTGATCGACCTGAAAACAACAAACAATTAATAATTGTGTTTGATTAGAGTGAGTGCAGGGTCCACCCATGCAGTGACTTCACTTGACTTCACACACAAAGCACTTCAAGCAGCAAACACTGTAGAGTCAGAATAGTTCTGTCACGACTGATGATCTCACGTCAAACTATACTAATTTTGATATATACTCACTAGAGCTGTGCGGGAGCAGAATTTTGGGTCTGGAACAGGAGGATTTTGCAAAAATCTGGGATTCGGGAACGGGAAAAGCTGACAAATAGATATATTAATATTAACTAAAATTGAGTTTCTTCAAATTATTTTGTTTATGATCAATCGGTTGTTTGTGGCACACAACACAGTGCAGTTTTAAAATAAAAAATCTCAAAGTACAATGCAACTGTTACATTACCCACAGACCCTCATCCATTAACAATGAATAACACTGACTCACTTAGCCCCAAACATTGCAAAAACAGTTGGAGAGAGTCTGGAGTATGAATCACAAAAGGATTATAAATCACAATAAGGTTGCTAATGTAAGGAGTGAGAGAGAAGGTATGATACTGTGAAACTACTAGTGCACAGAGATGAGGGGTGAAGGCGAGAAAAAGAAGACAAGTGGAAAGAGAAAGAAAGGCACAGAGGATAGCAGCAGCTGCAGTGTATGAGCAGGAGGGGAAGGCAGGTGAGTTTTGTCAGTGTGGGACAGCTGCATCCTTATCAGCTGGCTACTATATCATTAGCTGTTGCTAGGCAACCACATAAGGGCTTGGTTACATAACCAATCACAGTACTTTCTCTGTATACATGTGATACAGTGGGATCTGGCTTTGAGGAGAGTGTATGTAGTGTGTGCTTGTTATTTCGTTATCTCATCTCCATTTACTCAATGATGAATTTCAGTTGACAAATAATGTTTTTAGAGTTATTATATTAGTTTTTAATTGTAGTAAATTGCAAAGGTTTTAGAACAATAAGAATACAATTTTGCAAGCTAGAAGGATCTAATACAAGTACAAAATGGATGTTTGGTTCTGTCTGAGATCGTTATTGCCAACCTGACAATGGCTGCCACCTCCATAGAAATTGCACTCAGCAGTAGGGGGAGAGGGGTTTACTTAGAACTGCAGGGCTACTAGTTCCTTATCTTATCTTCACCAGAAGTACACACTCACGACAAAAATACTTGGAAGTACAAAACACACAGTGGAAAAAACACCAGCAGTTTTTACTTCCGGTCCCGAAATTTCGGTACTAGGGGGAGGGGATCGGGAAATGATCTCAATCCATGCCGGTACTGAAAATCGGGATCCCAGCAATACTCACTTAACAAACAAAGGAACACACTAAGCCATGAAATTTCACCACCAGGATCCATATCACATGCAACCTGCTCTTAACTCTGCTTGGCTTTGCAAAATGCAGAACTAACTCAACTTTCAAGTTAAGAACTAAATGATAATCTACTTGGCAACACACGAGTTTCAAAAACATTTTTCTAAAAATTGTGATAAAAAAATTTTTGCTTTGGTGTGAGTCAATACAGTTAAGAGTAATCGAAGGATTTTATGTTTGTTCAAAACCGGCAAGTCAATATACAAGTACATTGGTATTTACCTGCAGTCGTTATACTGCCAGTGTCCTCGCATTTTGTTTACAATGAGCAACAATAAATAATTTGATTTGCAGCCTATGGTTTCACTCGCGTACTATCTATGGAACAACATCCCTTAATTTCTGGAAGAACCTCTTAGCCAGTTGTTTCTCGTAAGCTAGACCAAAGCTCAGTCTTGAAAAGCTTGACTAGTCTGCACTATTTAAAACCTTAAATTTCTAAAAACCTACTTACTTTGTAGACCAGTAAATCATGTTGTATATCTCTCAAAGTAGTGCCATCTTCTTGCATCAGTCTAACAAAAGACAAGGCGAACGGTTTTTCATTTTTGTCCTTTGTTTCATTGGATGACCTGGAAATAATACGTGTTAAAATATCTTCAATAGATCCTCTCAATCAAACTCATTGAATTCATTATTCAGGGAATTTTCTACGCCTCCTCAGTTTTGGCAATGAAAGCACATCCTGAAGAGGTGCCCTTTAATTACACAACAATCATTCTGTTTCCTGCCTTGTCAATGATATTCGCTAATTTGAGAATAGGCTAGATACTGGGGTAGTTTAACACGAACTCAGTAAAGCATTTGATATGTCTGTCACACTACTCTACTTGCCGGTAAATTTTATGGGTTGGTGGCTATTATCTCTCCAACTAATCGTTTCTTACCCTACTTGGATAGGGAACAAGTTGTATCTGTAAATGGTAGAATTGTCTGGCAAACTTTTTAGCGGTATCTTGTGGCGTTCGCCAAGGTTCAATTATTGGACCCCTGTTATTTCTAGTGATGGTAAAATGACATTGTTATGCGCTCCTTGGCAAGATGGATTGTTTGCGGATGACACTACTTTGTTCAACTCTGATATTAATGCAAATAACTTTGAGACTTGTAAACATTCTTTAGAAATAATGTCAAACTGGTTTGATAAAAAATGGCTTTCTGTTAAATGATAGAAAAACTCAGTCAATTGTTTTAGCCAAAGAAACACACAGAGGTCTGTTTGTTTAACTCTAGATGATAGCCTAACAAATGTTAAGTTACTAAGGTATTGTTGTTCTGGATAAGAAGCTAACTTGGCAAAATCATATACAGCATTTAAGCACAAAGCTTTCAAGGTGACATATATTTACTTAGATCATTAAGCCTCAGTGTTCCTCACTCATATTTGAATTAGCTTATAATAGTTTTCAAAGCATTTTGCTCTATGGTATTATTTGTTTTGAAGTGCCTTCCAGCACCCATTGACAGAGTTGTTGATAATCAAAAAAACTGGTTCGTATCATGGCTCGAGCAAATGACCTTGATCACTGCAATCTTTTAAAAGTGAAAAAAATTCTAACTGTACACTGTTTGTATATATTAAATGTTTTTAATCCAATGTCCAAAAGGAAAGTACAGAGTTAAAAGTAAGATCTGATGTTCTAATCAAAACACCAGATAAAAAAAAAGTAATGTAGATATGCCTTTTGTGGATGTCTAAGTTGCCAGTAATTCTTATGTATTTGGTTTGAAACTTTTTAATAAACTACCATTAGATTTAAGAAGTTAGAGTCTCAAAGTTTAAAACAGCTTGACTAATGTCCTCCTAAGGAACCCTCTCTACTCAACCAAGAATTTTTTAATCTTCAAAGTCAGATTTTATCCTTTAACTGTTGACATCTAAACTGTACAAAGTCTTGAAATTTTTTTAGTATTTATTTTATGAAATATTCTGTGATATCCATCAGGATCCATCTATTGCATGTATGAATTATTTTGATTATGTCCTGTGCACTGTGAACTGTGTTTAACGACAATAAAGGAAAAGTATTCTTATTACTATTCTTATTTCTTAATTATTACACCTTCATTCTGAATTTGAATGGTTGATTTTGAATTTACCTGTGCAGATAACCTGGCCATTACTTGGCCAGGGCAAGACAACTTCAAACATTTGAACAAACAACTTCTTAGCTATACAGGTGTGAATATGCTCTGTTCTCAGCTATGGAACACTAGGTGACCGGCTAGACTGGCATGCCAGATTGGCTGGTCTTAGAAAGAAATCTGATGATTTCATCTAAATTTAGTGTTTTGTTGTAGTTTGTAAACTCTACTTAGGCTTTAGCTAGTTTCAATAAAATTTTATATTTTAAAGCGAATGACTATTAAAGTCTATCAGTGGTCTAGAGAGAATATTTAAAGTATGCAAGAAGAGTTTCAACCGTTTATCAGCCAATATTGGCAAATAAAATCGGATGTTGGAAAACTGTCAAGGTAAGTTGGTCTTGTTTAAAAGGCAAAGTTAAGACAACAAAATTCTCTCTACCACACAGCCTCAATCTTTAGCTAGCATTACCGCAAGATCACAAAACAAATTGTTAGTGGTGACTGCGGGGCCTGAACCTGTGTTGATATGATGAGCTCCGGAGTCACTTGCGATACCAATCTGCCCAGTCCACTAATGCGGAAATTTTTTCATTATAAAACTATTTCTTTCTCCTCTAGACACACAACATTATTTTGATAAATGTACAACAATGAACTGTTATTATATGTGCAGGAAATCTACGTTACCTGTGTTTGAACGTAAACCTTAGATGACAGCCTTTGAAATCTTCAATCGGCACAGCAATTTTGAACGTTTCACACCATCGAGGCTTATCTTCATGGTAGTAAATTACTGATTTGTACTCACTTTGAGGCGGCACGCCTCCTCCCAACATTATTACACCCTGTGAAGTAAAGTCTCTCTTAACAAAATACCAATAAAATACAATGTAAAGTTATTTTGTGAAGTCCCGTTTCAAAAATAAGTTAAATAGAATATTGAGAAGAAAGCTGATGAAGATGCAAAAACAGACCTCATGGAGAAGCTTTGTTGATACTGATAAATGTTTAACTGGACATATACAACTCTGAGATTAAGGGATTTTTACAGATGATCATAAGAATGTTTCTAACTTATTCAATTGACGTTTCCTTATAAAAAACACTTATTTCCCAAGTAATAATAATAATGTTTATTCCCCTACTATTTCTTCTCTATCTTTTACTCCAACTGATATTGAGGACACGAAAGATAAACCAGGATATACGATGAAAAGGAATAGAAAGGAGAGCAGGCTCACCTAAACTAAGTAGAAACACATAAGAAAAGACAAACACAATTGCCTATTTCCTAAATCTAAAATTCTAAAGATAAACTGGCTTCAACTAAAACTCACCTGTAATGGCTGACCCTTTTCACTGCATACTTTCACCGTGATTTCCACATTTTTATCCGTGCTTTTGCTACCTTTCGAAAATTCGCCAGAGACTAGAGTCAAGTACAAATCGTTTCGAACGTTCTCCATCAAAATCACTTCAGGGAATCCCATTTTCCTAGCTATTGCCACTTGTCCTAATACCAGGTGAGGGTTTTCTTCTCTGACCTGAAAAATAAAGCTTTTATTTAAAGCTGGAAAATTACACTAATACAGTAAAGACTTTCTTATCAGAAAATTACTTTGATGTTTTGCTTTTGTGTGCAGAGAATTGAAATTAAAATGATCAAGGTTTGAAGTATAGTAAAACCTCTTAACCGAAATCCTTTTGATTGGTCCATCTATAAAAATGACGAGATCCACAAGGCACAATGTTTGGTATTTCCATGTTACCCTGCGAGTTAATTGAGGCTGGACTTGCAAATGAAAAGCATAAAAGAACAAAATAAGTGGAAAGTGACAGGTAGTTTAAGCAGAGTGGATTTCCGACATGAGTCAGTTGTTGACCATTGATTCACATTTCTGCTATCCTAAATGACCTTCCTTTCCTTTCTTTTGGTTAAAAGAGATTCCACCTACCTCTTTTAATTGTATTAAAAAATTAATACACTAGATAATTGAAATATTACCATTACCTGTTTAATATCGCCGTGCAACATCTTAAAGCTACAATGCAGTCCTTGTCCTTTATGGTCTTTTTGACTTAGCTCCTTATTTGTCAATATCCTTCTCAACGTTCCTTCCAGATTATCTTTTTCACACCTAAAATGAGAACATCTGATATTGAGTAAATATTCAGTAATAAAAGCTTATAATTTAATATTTTACACCTGCTAAAATTGTTTAAGTAACTAATGTTCATTGATTTAAGTTTTTTCCTATGACAAGCACAAAGGAATTAAGTACGGCAGCTCATGATGGCGCTTTGGCTAATTTCGCTAGTTTTGTTATTTTCAATTTAGCTTTCTTTTTAACTTAGGTTTTAAACTATGTCAGAAGCGAGCTATTTTCTGAAACTATTGTAAAGTAAAACTTTTTGTACGGTTATATTAACAGTTCAATAATGTTGGAATTACCACAAAATTTCAACATTTCACGATTATCTGGGAATAACGATTGCAGTAAACTATGAATTGGACACCTTGATTTACTATTATGATATACATCATCACATAGAAATGAAAACTTCATCAGGTTAAAATCACGGGGATAATATTGTGTTTTTTCGCGTTAAATGTCTCAGAACATTTTTGTACGTTTCTTAACAGAGTTTAAAATATTTCATGGAAATAATGTTGTAGAAAATTTACTGATTAGTCTTGTACCTTTACAACTTTTATAGCCTTGCCGAAGCACGCAAAAAGTAGACGTTTCGGCATGAAATTTCGGACATTTTGTTCCTGTTCATAAAATCTATAAAGAGTTTAAAGCATGTAATTTAAGTTTTTTGTTGAAAACCTAGCTATGCACAGAATTATATCATTACTGGGTTTATTATGTTGAAAATAAAGTCTCTATGGCTTTCAAACCTACATGGAATGCTAAAAATGTTGTGTTTTTAGCGAAAGGAGGCTGTAGCTCGGTAACTATGAGTATAATCAAATTAAAGTACAGTATATATTTTCTTAAAACAATTAAATTTGACCCTCACTTGGTTCCTTCAAAACTTTGATCAGATGTACAGTTTGGCATCTATAACTTTATAAATCCAAACAAAGAAATGGTTTAGAGTATTTTTAGACAAAAATATCTGTTTATCTCGGCAACACTCAACTATTTCAAAGACGGCTACCATAAGGCTGCTATCTGGTTGGAAATTTAATTTTACATCAAAATAGTGCTATTGATGTCCATTTTTGATTCAAAATAGTGTTTTAACTACCCAAAATACACAACAAATACATGGGTCTTTGGGTTTTTGGGAGTTCTTTTTTTATATAGAAATATTAGTCTGATCACAAAGAAATTTAAATGGGACCACTATGGAGTTAAGATCCATTAATCAACGTAAAATGGATGTAAAACGATGGTCTCGTTCAAAAGTAATTTGTGAACAGACAAAAAAATAAAACCGCAGCAGGTCAACTTGTATAACCTCCTTTCTCTGAAGTCGATCAAAATATCTCACATATGTTTCAAATTAAGATGCTACGTAGTTTAAAAGTATAAGAGAACTGTATTTTTGCAAACATTTATTTTTAACCAATCAGTTAACTTTACAAGAAGATATTGCCGAAGGTTTCATGTCCTAATAAATTAAATAGATGGTTATTCTTTCCATTCCCATAGTGTATTCTGAATGAGAATTTAGGTTGCTCCACATGTGAGCCTATGTTATAATTTGGTTGACACCTCCAAATGGTTGAATTGTGATCCTTTCCTTTTGCCATCATCTGTTCCGGATGAGAATTTAGGTTGCTCCACATGTGAGCCCATGTTATAATTTGGTTGACACCTCCAAATGGTTGAATTGTGATCTCTTTCCTTTTGCCATCATCTGTTCCGATGAGAATTTGGGTGCTCCACATGTAGCCCATGTTATAATTTGGTTGACACCTCCAAATGGTTGAATTGTGATCCTTTCCTTTTGCCATCATCTGTCTGGATGAGAATTTAGGTTGCTCCACATGTGAGCCCATGTTATAATTTGGTTGACACCTCCAAATGGTTGAATTGTGATCCTTTCCTTTTGCCATCATCTGTTCCGGATGAGAATTTAGGGTGCTCCACATGTGAGCCCATGTTATAATTTGGTTGACACCTCCAAATGGTTGAATTGTGATCCTTTCCTTTTGCCATCATCTGTTCCAATGAGAATTTAGGGTGCTCCACATGTGAGCCGTTATAATTTGGTTGACACCTCCAAATGGTTGAATTGTGATCCTTTCCTTTTGCCATCATCTGTTCCGGATGAGAATTTAGGGTGCTCCACATGTGAGCCCGTTATAATTTGGTTGACACCTCCAAATGGTTGAATTGTGATCCTTTCTTTTGCCATCATCTGTTCGGATGAGAATTTAGGGTGCTCCACATGTGAGCCGTTTATAATTTGGTTGACACCTCCAAATGGTTGAATTGTGATCCTTTCCTTTTGCCATCATCTGTTCGGATGAGAATTTAGGGTGCTCCACATGTGACCACGTTATAATTTGGTTGACACCTCCAAATGGTTGAATTGTGATCCTTTCCTTTTGCCATCATCTGTTCCGGATGAGAATTTAGGGTGCTCCACATGTGAGCCCATGTTATAATTTGGTTGACACCTCCAAATGGTTGAATTGTGATCCTTTCCTTTTGCCAACATCTGTTCGGATGAGAATTTAGGGTGCTCCACATGTGAGCCCATGTTATAATTTGGTTGACACCTCCAAATGGTTGAATTGTGATCCTTTCCTTTTGCAACATCTGTTCCGGATGAGAATTTAGGGTGCTCCACATGTGAGCCCATGTTATAATTTGGTTGACACCTCCAAATGGTTGAATTGTGATCCTTTCCTTTTGCCATCATCTGTTCGGATGAGAATTTAGTGCTCCACATGTGAGCCCATGTTATAATTTGGTTGACACCTCCAAATGGTTGAATTGTGATCCTTTCCTTTGCCATCATCTGTTCGGATGAGAATTTAGGGTGCTCCACATGTGAGCCCATGTTATAATTTGGTTGACACCTCCAAATGGTTGAATTGTGATCCTTCCTTTGCCATCATCTGTTCGGATGAGAATTTAGGGTGCTCCACATGTGAGCCCATGTTATAATTTGGTTGACACCTCCAAATGGTTGAATTGTGATCCTTCCTTTTGCCATCATCTGTTCCGGATGAGAATTTAGGTTGCTCCACATGTGAGCCCATGTTATAATTTGGTTGACACCTCCAAATGATTGAATTGTGATCCCTTCCTTTTGCCATCATTTGTCCTGGATAAAAATGTAGGTTGCTCCAGATGTGAGCCCATGTTATAATTTGGTTGATTCTTCCAAATGGTTGAATTGTGATCAGTGGGGGATTACAAATGGGAGATCACCTTAAAGTTTATTTTATACTTACAAGAGATGTTTGAATTTTGCATCTTCCATCACTATACTATTACTTTCAATGTTACTAGCAATTTTGTTCCTTATAATTTTGAATGTCATGACCTTAAATAATCTCCATGGCAACTTTATTGTATTATTTCACTGTTACATTTTATAAGCTCACCATCAGTTTTCTTAATAATTCCGGTTTAAATCAACTATTAACAAAAAAATTAAGAAAATGTTATATTTTATAAGCTTGTTTGCCTCCGTGTCTAATCTACAGGTTACAGTTGCATTACCTTAGAAGAGTTATTAGGAATAAAACAAATGTTTTGAACTAATTTAATTGTATTATCGTTGAACGGGTTGAAGTAATAGTTTTATTAGTTAAACTAAATCTAACAATGAAATCTTTTATACTCATTAGGCTATTAATTAATGACCCATTCTAAGGAAGAATCGGCCTTAGTTCGTAACAAGACAACACCTCATAACTCATTACTACCACTCATCACACTCATGCTTCACCACATATTAGCCTTAAAATACCCTCATGAGAGTGGTGGCATCTCAAATAGTGATAGCATGTCCTGGCCTAGTGCCCTATTTCCTAAATTTAACCTTTGCGGATTTACTTGTCTTTGATTACAAGCAAAAAGAAGTGAACGGAGAAGTACCCTTTGCGTTTTTAATTTGTCACCGTCGGTTTGTGTCTTTAAGTATATTTGTAAGGGTGAACAAGATCCAAAAATCTTTTTTTACGTTTTTTAGTCTCCTTTAAGTTATCTCTTTTTGTCTTGACAAAGGCCCTAGTAGGGCTGAAAATTTAACAGTCTGTGTTCTTTTATGTGTTTCTACTTTATCCTGGTGAGCCTGCTCTCCTTTCTATTCCTTTTTATTTATTTTCAATTTACAAAAATGCAATTTTACAGGATATATTTCTCAATTTGTTTTGACTGGGACTTGTGGCGTGGTCCTGTAATCCAGCTTCATGGAGGTCAGGTTTTGAGGATGATATAGGTCTAAAGCGGCTCAGATAGTCTCAGTGATCATCAGACGATGCCCGCATCAACTCCCACCATCGTTTAGACATATCAGACTATCACCTGCGTGGTTCGGAAGTCAAGTTAAGCCGTTGGTCCTTGTATTTCCATTGGTCATTACTATTTAACCCATTAATTGAAATGTTTATTAATTGAAAACTCATTGATTTAAAAATTAAAAGGTTTGAAGTTTCTAAGCTATTTAGGAAAATATCTATTAAATTAAAAAATTCCTGTAAGTTTACTAAAGTTTATAACCAAGCAGAAATATTTTATAACTTATACAATATGTATATAAAACATATAAATTCACAATTTATTTTGTTTGAATAGATAATTAATATGTTTTGCTTCAGTTCAAACTTAAAGATTTACAAAATATACAATATAAATAAAAATATAACAAAATATACAATATACAACTAATTTTGTTAAATCCTAACCACTCCAATAATAATTTGAGCTTTTATTGGTTGTGACTCTTATTGGAGTGGTTTTGATTTAACAACATTATTTACAAATTCCAATAAGAGTTACTTCAAGATTGAATACAATAGATGTTTCAAATAACAATACTTACAACAAAAACGGTAGAAAATGATGTTTATCTTCATCAGTTTCCATTTTACCAATGAGAAACAACGTAATGTCAATTGCAGCGACCCCGTAAGGTCGTCTCAGAACATCAGTCGTGGGTGGGGGTTTGGAAATACTTTGTCTGGAATTCTTTTTACTTTCTTTGTCAGGTTCTTTCACTTCCATCCCACCTATTCTTACAACGTAGCAGACTAGATACACTTTCTCCCTGTTCAAATCCCTAGATCCTAGATCCTGTAAAAGACATACAAACATTTTAATTTTCCGATAGTTAACTAATAACTATATAACTATTATGAAACTACTTTGATATATTTCAGCATGACGAAAAGCAAACTGCACAAATATAATCTTCCTTCACGTCTACTTAGTTATTTACACAATAGTTGTATTTAATTGTACAATAGTTGTAATTTACTGTACTACGAATCCGACCGAACTACAACCGAAACTCTTAATGCAGAACACTGTTGAGGGAAAAACAAAAACTATCTGATTTTTTGAGTTGGTAAAATAAATAAAACTGGTTTTCCAATTACTGTATCATACTTTATGTGTTTAATAACAAACTCCAAAATACAGTAGAATCTCGATTATCCGAGATAATGGGACCAAGACCACCTCGGATCAAAAAAACTTCGAATAATACAGGAGGTTAAGTGCTTCTACCAGGAAAAGTGACAAAAGAGAGAAGAAATCAGACTGTCCAGCTCTGAGCCCACAGATATGAGGAAGGCAAAGAAAGAGATGACAGGTGGACAGGACAAGGGAAGAGAAGGAAAGCAGAGAGGAGAGGAGCAGCTGCAGTATGGGAGAGGAGAAGGCAGGTGCCAGGTTGTCAGTGAGGACAGCTGCACCTTTATCAGCTGTCTACTACTCATTAGCTGTTGCTAGGCAACCACATAGGCGGATTACATAGCCAATCACAGCATTTTCTCTGTATGCTTGTGACAACGCTCTTTGAGGAGAGTGTAGTGTGTGTTTGTTATTTCCTCGCCTCATCTCCATTTACTCAATGATTAATTTCATTTGACAAATAATGTTTTTATACCGGTACTAGTTTGGAATTACAGTAAATTGCAAAGGTTTTAGTGCAAAAAAATCTAGAATTTGATCTAGTACGTGAACAAAATGGATGTTTGGTTCTGTCTGAGATCGGCCAACCTGATAATGGCTGCCAGCCTCCATTGAAAATGCACTAAGCATGGATGTAGGGGGGAGAGGGGTTGTTTACTTGGAACTGCTCGCCACTAGTTCCTTATCTTCACCAGAAGTACAGTACACACCCTGCCGCCACATCATCTTTGTATTGCCCGTCATATCTGCGTACCGCACTGTTTTGTATTTCAGTGTACTACAGCATTCAAACACACAGTTTCTTACATTTAAATATAAAATATTAGTCGCTCAAACTCAATATATGACTTTATAAGGTCAATATATGATAAATCCATCAATATATGCCTAAAATCCGCTTAATCCAAATTTTATTAATCCGAACAGGGTTCGGTCCCAATTAGTTCGGATTAGCGGGACTCTACTGTATTGTGATATTATTTTTAATGTCTAATGGATTTTTTAAACATGTATTATTAAAAAGGGCCAAAACGGTAACAAAAGAAGATATCCCCTAAATCAAATTAATTTGCACAACATAGATTTCACTTGGATTGAACATTACTGTTCAAATTAAAATGAGTTGTGACAGTAGCCTACTTCGCAAGAAGGCTGTTTATCACTAAACTTATTTAATAAATTATAAAACTACAAGTTTTCATCATAGTTCTGTACTTAACTTAACTCAAGCCTACTTACTGTGAACAGAGCTCTCAAATTGTGGATTTGGTCAATTTCTCTAGCTAGGCCCTCTTTACTCCATCTAACAACATAGTTTTCGGTAAAGGCCTTTTGCTCCTTTCCGTCGTAGAGAGTCATCAACAGTTCTGCATCATCAGCCATTTTGCAGACAAAGTTTCTCACAGAGACAAAGAGAGTATGCGTCAACTGTTGACTGCCTGGCTTTGGAGTTTTCTTGCTAATTGAATCAGACTGAAACAAAATCCACACAAATATATAAGTTGGTTCTTCATTTGAAATGTTCAGTTGAAGATCCAAGATTTTCAGAGTCTGATATATTATTTTTGAAATTTTCAGGGTGGCCACAAAAGAGCTTCGGCAAAATTCACGCATATTTCCTGTGAATATACACTTTTTCCCGGTGTATTTCCACACATTTTCCCTCTGTTAGAGAGAGCCGTTTATTTTTTTTTTTTTCGGTCGCGTTTGAATTTTTTAGAACTAGTTTGTTTTAATCGCTATTTTACGCCCGTGTTACGTTCCAATCGCATTTTTAAACACCAGGATAAATTCTGAAAGTCGTTTCTTACCCGCAACACTTGTCAATCGCTCTTTTACGCCCGCGATACGTTCCGAGAACCGTTTCAGATGAACGATCATTTCTGATCGCATTTTTACCACCTGATATGTTCAGGCGGTTTTACCCTCTACACTTTTGATCACCCTTTACGCCGGAAGCGTTCAAGAACAGTTTTAGATCCCGATCGTTCGGGTAATTTTTCACCCGCTGTGAATTCCAATCGCTTTATACTCCGAAGATGTTTCAGGCAGGATGTTACAATTGCCTCTTTACAAACACGATTTTTTCTGGACAGCGTTCAAGACCCATGGTGCGTTCGATCGCCGTGTTATGTTTGACATTTGTTAAGATACCAGTTTCGACCATAATGGTAATTTTGATCGCCATTTTACAGCCACAATACGCTTCGGTTATCGTTTCATACCTGCGACACACTCCGACTACTGTGTCACGCACCTGGTATGGTCCGAGGACGAATTTCCAGACCATGATAAAATGGCCGATTTTTCCCCGTTCTACTCAGAATTCACGTATATTTCCCGGTGTTTTCCCGGTACTTGTAATTCCTGGTTATAATTCCGCCTTCCACAAACATCTAAAGAAGAGTGCAACTGCTCACTTCAAAGCCTTCACCTACCTCAACCACAAGCACCAAGGCTGCAACACTTATAATCTCACCAGACTCTACACCTCAGTAATCAGGCCTGTTTTAACCTTCGCCCACTCCTTTTTTTCTCACAGCAACCAACAGCACAATTCCCGAAGCCACTGGCGTGGGAGCTCGACTAACCTTACACCTCCCGCCATGGGCCTCTAACCAAGAAGTCTATGATGACCACCCAAACTTTTCCCAACTCTGAGAATTTCTACTCAAACTCCAAACTAAATAGTAAATACAAAACCCACGTTTTAGAATCCAAAATCCTAGCCGAACTCTGTCAACCCTACTTCTCAGAAAACCCCACTCTTACCCTTACCCAACTGCTCAATCTTGAGCAGTAATTCCTTAACCACAAAACCCACTAACAATATTTGGGCTGAAGACAGTCAGAACTATAGACCAACCTACAGGGATCTGCAAACTTCACGACACCTCAACTCACTCAGGAGATGTTGGGGAGCTCAAAACTGTAAATTTTGTTATACAACTTTTTGTTCTCTCTGACAAAGGAAATGAATAGCTCTATTTCCTATCGAAACTCACTACAAATTTCTGCTTATTTTTAGGTAAATGATTTTTAAGTATAGATTACTTCAGAAGCAGTAGCTTTCCGTATCCGTTCAGTTGCAATTTCATGGTGCTTGTACAGTTGGATTGTAGATGTTTGTTCTGGGTTCAGAATATTCCCATGCTCATCCCGGACCACCATATCCAGGCCAAGAACCCTGAAACAAATATTCTGCATGTTTTTAAAAGCTCTTAAATGTCATTTTGTTGGCAATAAAATTTAATCATACAATTGCCAATCAGGCTCTTTCTTAGACTTGATGAAATGGACTTTCTTGAAACATGTAACTTACTGAGTACTGTTTTTAGTGTAAAGCTGATTTAATAACTTAATTTTAAATAGAGCCAAATAAATACACTAACTAAACACGTTAAAAGGAATACAGGAATTAAGGCAAATTTCCTGTTTAGTTGGTGGACACTTGGTTTGTAGAAAATATTCAATAAGAACATAGGCTTCATTTCAACATGATAAATTAATGGTTTTCATGCATATTAAATAACAAGCTGAAAACTGTAGAAGAGACTCAGAACGATGAGGTGATTATTTTATCTTTGAGAGGTTTGAGATTTGAATCACCTGCATTTAGAATAAATATGCAGTAATTTTTTTATATTGGGTTTAATTATTGGGTACAATTATGAACTAAATGAGTAAATGAGACCCATGACTTGGGCCAAATCTAAGGGAGCCCAAAATACAAAATTTTCAATTTGGTTTCCTACAAAGTAGCAAAACCTTTTAAAAATTGAGTACCATTGTTATTTCCTTTTTGATGTTGTATGTCTCAAAAACTGATATAGGCACGTAGCTAACTAATCTAAGAGGCTGCCTCTATGAGGGATAAGAATATTTAACTTGAGAAAATTTGCAAACAATGTTTTAAGAAGATTAACGAACTAAAATGAGAAGTGTTTCAATAGAAAAGTGTTCAATAGCCATAATTCTACATTATATAATAGCAAAAACGTAATCTTCCTTGCCAAACAAAATATTTATTACGAGGATTCAAGTTCTATGTTTTTATTGGAAAATCCTATTCCAATATTTTAGTATTCCTATATTTTAACCTATTTAATAATTTATTGTTTGAAAAAAGAACTAGTATTAGAGTTTAAATGCAACAGCCTTAATAGTTTTATGCTTCCATTGAAACAGATCTTTTATTTATGTACGTTGATCAGTTTAAAACATTGTTTGCAGTGTTTACTTTATATTATAAGCGGTGCCCAAATGGGTCCCACGGCCGGCTCTTAACTTGAGTTGTAGCTAGGAAACACTTACTTGTTGCCCATGTCGATCTTGCTGGTGACCAGTCTCTTGACTTGTTTCAACTCGTCCACAGGCAGAGTGCCGGAGAGTATTTGACTTCGATAACTCATCAGCTCGTACATGCGTTGTTCCATCTTTCTGAAGTTTTGGTCCTTATTCTGAAACGTAAATTATATTATTTTAACACAGATGTGAACAGGAATCATCTTGTGATTCATTTATAGTTCACATATACACACAATAATCAATCACTCTCAGGCTTGAGATAAAACCTGATTATGGGTCAAGCAACTTACCGTAATCCAATGCTAAATGTAACGTTCACCTTTATTCAGACAATCTCGACTAGGTTGCAGAAACTTTCAAGTTTACCTCAAAACGATACTATCATTATATAACTTCACAAAGTTACTTACAATATAAAGGTGTTTCCAAAGAATTTCCAAACCTTAATAAAATGTGAACCTATAAATTAGATCATTGTTCAAAAGGTTTTTTGAACTATCACTTCCTTACAAGAAGAGGAAGAGGCTGGCAAACTATCAGCAGGTTTCAATGTCAATGACTTGATCATCAATAGGCAGCTACTGCAGCAGCCACTACTGAATGTTCTGTGCATACAAATCATCATTTAAAGCTGAATGCACACTTCTCGTAGTGTACCGGATAGCAGTGTGCAAAAGTAACGCACGTTAGCTTGATAAGTTTAACATCTCTTTTGTTACACTAAGATAAGATATTTGAAGAGAAAGATTGCGCTCTAGCAGTTTCAAGTATTATAACACTTGAGTGTAAACATTGATAGTGAAATCACTGAAGATTGTTTTCCTCAATAAATTGCTAGATGAAACAAAGTAGTTTATGCTGAACTAGTTTTATTTATAGTTTGATTGTTTATTTAAGTATGTGTATTTAAAATGACAAGCTTAATATACATACAAAAATGTTGCAGGTAAACTGTTTAAGATAAATTGCCAGCCAAGTTTAAAATGATTCAAATGAACAGCAATTGGTCCTGATTGAAAGGTCACAGAGAGTTTAAGTTGTATCTACGATACCATTTTACAAAGATCAGTGTTACTTTAGATAGGTAATACATCCAAAAGGTCTTACAGCTTCCTGTACTAGCTTGTTTTATAAATTATTTGTAAAAGAACTATATTATAAACAAAATAATGTATTAGCAAAATTTGAAAAAGTGAAAATGTTAAGTTGTCTGTAAGAATACAAATTACAAGATTAGATTTTATTTTAACATTTGATGTATTTCTTTATAATTTTTGATACCCCATGTTTTCAAGTTTTCATTGAAGTAAAATACTTTTATTTTGCCGTATGACAAATAAATATCAAAAGTATTAAATAGAAATGGTTGTAACTTTGGATTATTACTGATAATTATATATTTACAAACCCAGAATCGTCTACAAAACTATCCATGATCTTCACATAGCATTTCGGGAAGATCCCCCTGAGGCCACGATTTTTTGCGGTAAAGCCAAAGTACCACTCTCCATTTTCTTCTAAAATGTGAACACATTCTCCCACTGTAAGTTTGATTCTCCATGCTTCGTCCTCCAGGTAATTATGAATAGCTGGAAACAACAACAAAATTCATATCGGTTGATAATAATAATATGCTTTTAGTTGTCGTTTGATTACACACATAGACAATGTTGATTTACAACAAATTAATTGCCACAGTCATATATAAATAAAATAAATAGGTTAATAAGTTTAAAAATATAGTAGATATGTATACAGCACAAAAACGAATAGACTATCCTGGATAAGCAATCAAAAACATCTTGGGTACTCTGCCCATCCTTAACACCTTTCCAAGCTCACCTAGCCTTACCAAGGCACCCATGCGTATCTGGGCTGAACCCCCAGTGTGACAAAACTGTGGCTTTACTTGTGGAAGCAGTCAAGCTAAAATTAAGTTAAGCTAAAGCGGTTTTAAAAAGCAGTTAAAGTCAGTTGATTTAAGTTAA